>JAQBSW010000210.1:0-250907 GCA_029291075.1 Eudiplozoon nipponicum
CCATCAGAAGCCATTTTAAATGTACCACAAATGCTTTATTTTTACTCAATTATATATAGAATTTTGCTCGCACAACGAGCATCGATTTAATAAAACAAATTTACACATTAATTAATTTATGTTCACTTCAGCTCTAAGTCTGCTTTTCTCATTGGCTGACTGCTTCATTCTTATACGGACGCTTCTGCGAGGAATTTCTGTTGAAATACTGTCTGCCCTAGATAAGACCCTTTGTTCATTATTTGTCTTAAAGGTGGCCATTGCCACATCTTCCCCCCCTCAGGAATCGGCTTTCGCACTCTGCTTAAACGATCCAGTGCAACAGCTCGTGGTCCATCGGGCAGGCTAACAAAAACAGTATTGTGCTCTGCGTCCACCCTCTCCACGCGATACGGCCCATCATTGACAGCCTGCAGTGCCATGGGCTCGACCTTCGCTACCATTACATAGTCGCCGACCTTTAGGCGAGTGCGTGTCGGTTGCCTTGCATAGCCTTGTCGCTGTGTGGCGCCTACATATTCAGTTAACTGTTTTAGTCATTCCTGAATATCCGCTATGGTGCAGCGCTCATGGGATCCTTGGATTACCGGTTCACCTGGAAGTCTTATGTGTCCTCCATAGACCATGGTCGTTGGAGCGAATCCTGTAGCTGTTGAGACAGTAAAGCGCATGGCCCGCTCGACCAAATGTAATTTGTCCCTCCACGTTCCCGGGCTCTCGTAGCACCAGCATCGCAGTACCTCTTTCATCGTCCTATGTGCGCGCTCAGCTGTCGCATTGGTTTGCGGGTGATAAGTGGCTGTGCGGGAATGCTTTATTTCAAGGTCTTTGCACCACTGATTAAATTCTTTCGACTCAAACTGTGCGCCTTGATCGGTAACTTTAACTTGTGGTGCACCGAATCGACTGAGCCATCGCTCTTCTAAGCACGTTATAATCTTTTCTGTTGTGATCTTCTTCAGTGGTACAAACTCGACCCATTGGGTAAACTTATCGACCATGGAAAACACATAGGACACGCCACCGCGAGCTACCGGCAGTGGACCTACCAGGTCGATATGCAGAAACTCGTTCCGTGCAGTGGCATTGAAAGCAATCGGAGTGACGTTTTCTCGTTTTTGTGGTTTACAACGTTGGCATGTAGTGCACTGTTGACAATAGCTACGAATTTCTTTGGACATGCCAGGCCAATACAATCGTGACTGCAATGTCTCATTGAGCCGCCCAGCGCCGGGATGTCCTAACGTTTCATGCCAAAAGGCCATTAATTCTATTCTTATAGATTCTGGCACAAACCATTGCACTGTTTGTCCTTCTTTCCGCACCAACAGGCCGTTCTGTAGACTCAACGTTTTATATGGTGCAGACACACCTGTGCCGTTTTTTAATTGATTAACTATTTCCTGACATGTAGCATCTCTACCCTGTTCTTCAGAGACTTTTATAAGCGGTGAAACCCGCACAGCGGAAATTCTGCTGAGCGCATCGGCCGCCGCATTCTCGATTCCTGCTCTATGATGAATTGATATATCATACTCTTCTAGTTCTTCAATGGCTCGATGTACACGTTTCTTCTCAATACATAGTGATCTCCAATGCACTAGCGCTTTGTGGTCAGTAAAGACGTCCACGTGTCCCCCGATGACAAAATATCTAAACTTCCGCAGCGCCCATTGTACGGCAAGTAATTCTTTTTCTGTAACTGTATAGTTCTGTTCTGCCTCAGTGAGTGTGCGACTTATATATTGCGCAGGACGTCCGTCAGCTTGTAACACCGCTCCTATACCAATATCTGACGCGTCTGTAAAAATTGACATATTACCTACCGGGAAAGTCAAAATAGTTGCATCTATTAATTTCTGCTTACATAGCACAAAAGCTTGTTGAGCCTCCTCCGTCCAACGAAATGGTATCTTGGCACTTGTTAACTGAGATAAGGGCTGTTGCGTAACCGCCATCCCTGCGAGGTATGGTCTATAGAAATTCACCATACCAATATACCGGCGCAATTGTTTTCTAGTAGTAGGCACCGGATAATCCCTGATAGGTTGTACATTCGAATCTAACGGCATGCATCCGTCCGCTGAGACTAAGTGCCCCAAGAACCGCACTTCTTAACCTATCTGTACCTTTTCTGGATTAAAATGTAATTGCCATTCTACAGCTTTGGTCAACATCTTCTGCAGCCTCACACGTAATTCGTGTTCAGTAGTGGCCCATATAATAACATCGTCTACGTAAGCTGTTGTACAAGTTAAGTCAGACACAAAACGAGTCCATCATTCTTTGGAACACTTTCGGTGCGTTTTTAAGGCCAAATGGTACCCGGGTGAATTGGAAATGACCTTGGGGTTCTTATACCGCTAACTTCCATCGGTCTTCGGACCGCACGCCTATTTGCCAAAATCCCTGTTTAAGATCAAGCACGTCGAACCATTTGCCTCCCGCTAGCTGTAAGAACAGATCACGCAGAGCCGGCATGGGATACGGGTCCGGTTTAGTTACTGAGTTCAATTACCTAAAATCAGCCGCTGGTCGGAGCGAACCATCCTTTTTCGTAACATAAACCATCGGAGCACGAAAAACAGATGTTGACGGTTCAAAAACGCCGGCTTCTATCATTTCTTGGGTTGCTCGAGTCGCTGCTGCTAATTTCTTTGAAGGAGCACCATATACTTTTGGTGGTTCGTAACCTTCATTTAGTTCTAGCCATAGCTTAAACTGGTTGACCGTCGGCCCTGGACGCTCGCTACAATCAGGCAGTTGGAATATAATTTTATATCGGGTTTGAAGATTCTTCCACCACCCAGGCAGACAACTGGTCTCCTCCTGCATCTTAGGGATACATATAGACTTTATTGAACTTATTCCCTCAGGCCGCTATAGGCATACACGTTTATTTTGACAGTCTATCGTCTTAACCCATTTTCTAATGAAATCAAGTCCCAATAAGGGCGTTTGCGTAATCGAAACAACAAAAGACATATGATAGACATTTTCATTTATTAACAACTTCGTGTCCCACTCGCCCACAGCCACCATCGATGCGCCGATGCCTGACATAAACTTGCTTTTGGTAGGTTTTACATTGTTCAATGGCCAAGTCAATGGTAGTACCGACACATCAGCTCCAGTATCCAATTGCATTATTACTGGCTGTCCGTTGAAGAGTTCTAAAAATTTAACTTTAATGAAAATTCTTACATTTGGCAATGTTTCCCACACTTCCTTTTCTTCAAAGGCCATCTGGTTCGGACCACTTTTTTGTTTGATCTGCTGGTCTTCATTCGATCTACCCATCGGAGGCACCAAAGGATTAATATACGTGCTCTGCTCTCTCCCACCTGCACTGGCCGTTCTCGAGGAGCAGTACATGGGTTTTGCTGACGCTTATACGTCGTATTCGTCGAAGCTGGAGTCCTTATATACTGACTTTGCTTCCAGGCCACTAGCTGTTGCCTTCTGTCGCGGAACTGCTTATTATGCCGCGAAGAATTCCAATACGGTATGTCGCTCCTGTCAGATGTCGTAACTGGACACATGCGTGGAGATGCAGCTGCCACTTTGTTTGTCATTATGGCCGAACTTTGAAGAGTCTGAAGTCTCTCTTCAAGGCCTCCCTGGGCGCTGGATATTTCACCGTATCTGGTAGGATCCAGCAGCATGAACATGATGGCCTCATGTAGTTGCAAGCCGGGTAAAGACTCGGTAAGCTTCGAGAACCACCGCTTGATACGTGCCATGGTATCCATGGGCATCTCACCCATTAATGGCTTCAGGCTGTATAATTCTAAGAACACTTCCTGAGGCCTAGCCCGGAAATGATCCAACACGCGTCTTTTGTATTCTTCATACGTGAGGTCAACCGGCAATTCCAATTGGACTGCTACTGTCCGGTCCACTTATTCCTGGACAGCTACACGCACAATAGGTGCTTCCAATGTAAATTCTTGGGCTCGAACTGATGCTTCAAATTTTTCGAACCATAACTGTGGCCTTTCCACATCTAGTGGTGCCAACATCGGCTTAAACTCTAATGGCGGTCTGAAATAACTCGTCGATTCGGCTGAAACGCCGACATATTTCCTCCTGATTCCTCTTCGGCGCGGTCGCCATTGTTTTGTCCACCTATGTTGGATGGTCCACGTACTTGGATGTCTTCTGTATTTATTATTAGCGTATCGTCTAGACGAGCCTTAATTGTGCCTAATTCTGCAGTTAAATTATTCATTTGAGAATTCAATGCCTGAATCAACGTTTCCAACCCATCAGAAGCCATTTTAAATGTACGACAAATGCTTTATTCTTACTCAATTATATATAGAATTTTGCTCGCACAACGAGCATCGATTTAATAAAACAAATTTAAACATTAATTAATTTATGTTCACTTCAGCTCTAAGTCTGCTTTTCTCATTGGGCTGACTGCTTCATTCTTATACGGACGCTTCTGCGAGGAATTTCTGTTGAAATAATGCAATATTACCTATCGACTGCTATAAAATAATTAAATATATCATTCAATTAAGTAATCAATGGTTGCGCAGCTGTTGGAGACAAAAATTTATTCAATTTTGAACACCTGAATAAACCACCAACACTTATGCCTTGACCATCTGTGTGACTTTGACACAATAATTTTAATCAATTACCTGCCATTAGAATTCAAATCAAAATATCTTCCTCAGAGGACATCAAGTCGATGATAAATGTGGAAGGCTAGTTTGAACATCAGATCTTAAAATCTTCCAAATTGGTTCCACCTGAAGGAAAGGCGAATGAGAGAACAGAAGTTGGTATATGACTTCAAATAACATGTAGTAGGAGTCTCAGACTCCGATGTATTTGTGCCCTTGTTCGAATTCCGTCCGCGAAAAATTATGACCTGTACATAGAGAGTTCCAAATAAGGACGAAACCGTTATACTACCATTGGAATTAAAATCTATATATATATATATATATATATATACATATATATATATATATATATATATATATAGAACAAGTGTAATTTTAGGAGAGTGTGAGTTAGTGAATCGACCAATCATTTGTGTGCATTTCCTGCAGTTCAGTCTAATTGCTCAAATATACATTTTTCTTGTGAATAATTCAGACTGCAATTTCGTAATCAGTTGAGCTCCCCGTGTTGCAAACTGCTTTCATTCTAAACGTACGTGCCAGTTTTAAATTATGTATTGTGCTATTTCAGTTTTATTTAACACGGGCGTTTAATTTCACCTGTTCTTTTGCTCTGGTATCTAACTGTCCGGTCGTTGAGCCTATGTAATTTAATCGACTACTTACGAACTCATAATGATAAATAATGTTAGAAAACGATCATAACGGCTGCATCTTTTAATTGCTTGTAAAGCCAAATTTGTTGATTTAAATTACATGAGTAGATAAGGTGCATTCAATATGCGTGTTAACTTGTGCACTGTGTGGGAATCAGCATTTTCCTTAAGTAGAGGGTTCAATAAATTGCTTTCTTATCTGGTACACACACCTTTGTTTTTTAATCCACCCTTTTTACTATTGATTCAATCAATTGTCTAGGATAGCCATTCGAAATTAGATCGCTTTTTGCCTTAATAAACTAGCCAATTTTATAATCAGAAACAACCAACCTATAAATTTTTTTTAAAAGAACCGCGAAAATGAAACAGAACTGCTGTAATTAAAACAATGTACAGAATAGATTTGTTCATTGTGTTGTGTCCACCTATATTGGATGGTCCACGTACACGTATATCGTCTGTGTTTATTATCAGCGTATCGTCCAGACGAGACTTAATTATGCCTAACTCTGCAGTTAAATTATTCAATTGAGAAGTCAGTCCCTGAATCAACGTTTCCAAGCCATTTTAGATGTACCACACATGCTTCATTTTTACACAATTATATATCGAATTTTGCTCGCATAACGAGCATCGATTTAATAAAACAAATTTACAAATATTAATTAATGTATGTTCACTTCGGTTCGAAGTCTGCTTTTATCATTGGGCTGACTGCTTCGTTCTTATACGGGCGCTTCTGCGAGGAATTTCTGTTGAAATAATATCTGCCCTAGATAAGACCCTTTGTTCATTATTTGTCTTAAAGGTGGCTATTGCCACATCTTCCCCTCCGTCAAAAATCGACTTTGGCACTTTGCTTAAACGTTCCAGTGCAACAGATCGTGGTCTATCGGGCATGCTAACAAAAACAGTGTTGTGCTCCGAGTCCACCCTCTCCACGCAATACGGGCCAACATTGACAGCCTGCAGTGCCATGAGCTCAACATTCGCGACCATGACATAGTCGGCGACCTTTAGGCGAGTGCGTGTCGGTTGCCTTGCATAGCCTTGTCACTGTGTGGCACCAACATATTCAGTAAACTGTTTTAGTCGCTCTTGAATATCCGCTATGGTGTCCGTATGTCGTCTGTGTTTATTATCAGCGTATCGTCCAGACGAGACTTAATTATGCCTAATTCTGCAGTTAAATTATTCATTTGAGAAGTCAGTCCCTGAATCAACGTTTCCAACCCATCAGAAGCCACATTAAATGTACCACACATGCTTTATTTTTACTCAATTATATATAGAATTTTGCTCGCAAAACGAGCATCGATTTAATAAAACAAATTTACACATATTAATTAATTTATGTTCACTTCGGCTCGAAATCTGCTTTTATCATTGGGCTGACTGCTTCATTCTTATACGGGCGCTTCTGCGAGGAATTTATGTTGAAATAATGTCTGCCCTAGATAAGACTCTTTGTTCATTATTTGTCTTAAAGGTGGCTATTGCCACACATTATAAACCATTTTTTGTTCATAAACATTTTACCTCACTTTTTTAGTAAATCCAAGACCGGTAGACAATCGTCATTATTTTGTACTAACATGAAGCTTATTTTATTGTGAATTCTTTTGAAACAATAAAGCAGTATTCCTGACTGCATTTTGTACTTAGGAACAAGTAAATTGTCATTAGCCTAATTTAAGAATTGTGAAAATTTACTTACCTTTTTTTAGTGTTCTAACCTTGAATAAGGACAATTTACGTTAACACTATAAAGAGGACGCTACCTATTGCTACACACTCAACCTGTTTATCAATAATTCTTTTGAAACGAAAGCGTACATCTTTCGTGTAAAATAATATGATTTTGCGTAGGGAATGTCCATAGGACCACGGATGGTAATATCTCACAATGAATTATTATGATCTTAATGTAACAATTTTCTCTTGAACTCTGTTAAGTGGCTCAAAGTAATCAACAATCGTATAATTATCTGGTCGTCTACGCAACGGTTTAATTATGCGGAATAACCATTTCCCAGTGCGTGTAACAGTGAATTGAAGATTGATATTATGGATACCATCGGAGTGACATCTTCGTGTGTTTCTTGAAATCGCAACATTTCTGTTGTAGACAAAACGGTGGTGTAGAAAGAAATTATTATTTTAATTACCTGATCTGCGTTTTGATGAACGCAGTTTTGATTCCAGTTGTTTTGTTACTTCCTGATATTTCGACATCCATTGCGGATGTCTTCTTCAGTTCACCTATCATCATAAGTTTGAAGTTTTTTTATTTTGACATCCGCCAACGGAGGTTGAAATAGCTTGAGGAAACAAAACAACTGGAATCAAAATTGTGTATGTCAAAACGTATAGCAGATAATTTCAATTAATCCGGTTCCGCAATTTCTCATTTTTTTAAGTAAATATTTATTTTTTCTGATAAAATTGCTTTTTTATCCTTATACATGGGAAAGATGGTTTAAATTTTATTAAAGCCCTCATTCCGAAAGAATAAATGCAATTCAACGACTGGAGCAAGGTTCAACTCTTAATTAGTAGCTCCGCTTTAGAAACCACGGTCACTTGGATGAAGAAAGAACAGCTCAACTGTTCCGCTACGAATCTACAACATTGTATACACTACCAAATTATAATCCAACTGCGCATTACCTCTAATCTACCTTATGTTTGTGCTCGGTAGCTTTCATTTCAACATTGAAATCACATTCGCATTTGTTTTAAAATGGAATCTTACGTTTTAATTCAGGAATTAAATTAGCTAGAACAATATGCCAACCAAGAGTCCGCTTATGAAGAATTAGGTCGCGGTAAATCTTAAATGTTTGGTTTTCATATTTCCATGCAAGCAGTTTAATTATTTTTTATCGAATAGTTTGCCAATTCTATGCAACGTATAAAAGAAAGTTGAAACTTTTTTTCAGAGCTCTACTTTAAATAGTAATATAGCATTTTTAGTGCAAATTATATTCATTCCAACTTTAAAAAAATACTTTGTTGTACGACGACTGGTTAAATTCAACGAGATTGGTGTTTACTTCAAGCTAGGAAACCTAATTTAAGCATTATTATCATTACCCGCGCTAACAATGAATATTTCATTCGATTATCTAAATACGGCAAGAGATTCAAATTTTAAAGAAAACTATAAAAAGCACACTAATTACAGCGGGTGAAACTGCAGACATCATTGCAAATTTAGATGTGAGTGTGTATTTGCGAAGATTAACTATGTTGACGAATATACAATGGCGTTAAAATAACAGTTTATGTTATCCCATAATTGTGTATTATGGAGTATCGCAAAAATGAATATAAAGTTTTAAATAATAACCTTAATTTAATTCACTTTAATGAAGTGTGCACATTCATCGGGTTTTTCGGGAATTTTGAGAAAATAGACGGTATTATTCTATGTTTAATCTAATTATGTGTATATGTATGATTGTAACTTAGAGAAGTAAAACGCGTTTTTCTTTAAGTCT
Source organism: Eudiplozoon nipponicum (assembly GCA_029291075.1). NCBI lineage: Eukaryota > Metazoa > Platyhelminthes > Monogenea > Mazocraeidea > Diplozoidae > Eudiplozoon > Eudiplozoon nipponicum. The sequence continues at coordinate 8,803 of JAQBSW010000210.1, forward strand.
AGGTTGTTTTTATGTTTTTTATAAGATCAATAATATTTGCAAATATTTTAAATGGTTTGTGCAATTGAAAATATTGCCAAAACTTCAGCTGTTGTTTTTTGTGGCATTAATCCTTATTGGTATACTTATTTATCACTACAGAGCAACATTTTCAATAAAGCTTTAATATCTTATTTTATAATCTTTGAATGGATAAACATGTTTAACTTCGATTACTGCCATGCACTGTAGGAAGGCCCTTTTGCATTCTTTAATAATTAACATAGTGACATTAATATTTTCCAGAATTCGTATACTTTTCAAGTTAAAATTTTTTTTTCTCACAAATAAAATTACATCAACAAAACTTATTTTTTTACAAAAATTATACTGGAAATGTGAATTTGAATATTTTCGAGAAGGAGATTAAAATTAAACGAGAATTGGTTGTCCGGGCGCTATAACAATTATTTAAGTCACAGTTATGATCTTGAGGTAAACTCGAATCCAATTTTATGCATACATTTGTCAATATAAATTGAGCATTGTATAAGGAAGAAAATGCGTTTCATTCTGTAGACCGGTTTCGTCCTAAGTGTTGACTCTTCGTGTACAATCTAGAATTCGAAACCTGTTCTCGATAAAATCTATACAGTACGTGAAGAGTTCACAGTAAAGACGAAAGTGGTCTAATGGATGAAAAGCCTTCTCTAAATTATACAATGCTTAGTTTATATTGACAAATTTGTGTATATAACGGGACTAGAATTTATAGAAAAATCGTAAATTTAGTTTAAATAAAAGGAAATACAAAGTCGATTAACAGTCTGAACAATAAGGCATCTGTCTAATATCTTGAAAGTCATTTTTACTATATGCATACCAAAAAGATGCTCATGTAAATGGAAAGCAGCTCAAAAACTACACTTATTTTTCATAATTTTGGTTAATTACATGAACGGGTTCTGTTATTTACAATTCGTTGTCGACAAATTCTTATAACATTTCGGCTTTTGTATGTGTTGCATTTCGTACCAAATTTTTTTTTCGTCATCAGTGAAGCTTCATCGTTATTTGCAAATATTTCTTGAGTCAATATATAATTTTAACACTCACACTGTACAAATATCCTTCAAAAAACTTTAAATCGTTAGTTATGCTGGCTTAGAATACATTCTAGTCGCATTATTTGATTTGTATATATGCACTTGTGTGTTTATATAATTTAGTCATCTGCCAATCGATCGATTAATTATTAATTGATGGAATTACAAGAAATATTTACCTATTCAATTGAGGCTTGTATAAAAAATTATATAATTTAATTTAGATCCTTGATAACTCTGTACTTATTTACCTATAATATGTCATATGTTGGCATATATAAAAAAGCATTGATAATTTATGCACAAATATTTGTATAATCGAAAATGTCCAAAACTTTAATTTTAAAGTATCTGATAATGTAAAATATAAATATTTTGTGCAATGAAGAATTATACTTTTATAATGCAGGTTTCTACAGCTCTAGCCTATTACTATCGAAGCAAATCAAAAGACATTTTAGATTAATAATAGCTAGCGGATTTCCAGGTACTGGTCAAATCAGGAAATGAAAATGAGTTTCGTATTGTCAAAACAGTCACTTGTCTCCGCAAATCAACAAGATAATGTAATTGGAAGACGAACGGAAGAAAAACCGTTTGACTGCTTTTTTGTTTGCGTATGTGTGTGAGTCTGTATCCACTAATAATTTTACGCGTCCGGTTTAGTGTTGAATAATGTCTGCATTTAATAAAACTTAATTCTCTTTAGTTTTAAAATTTACTAATCTGAGTCACAGTTATTGTAATTGGCTTGAGATCTGGCGACAAATATAGATCTACTTTTTGGGCTATATAAGCGTTTATTATATAAAATTGAATTTTCACACAAAATATATTATAAAACTTACATTTTAATAAAAAAATAAAAGCTGAACTTAAAATTATGTTTGAAATTGTTATTGTTTGTTAAACAAGAATCAATCGTGCGATTATTTACTTAGCCAATTTTTCTTCAGTTGCCCAGATTTATCCATGAAAAAAATTAATCTGCGACAGGGTGTCTCAATGGTTAGAGCAACAGATTCCGAAGCAGACACGCAAAATTTCGATCCCTATTCCCAGTAAATTCTTACCAGCACATGAAGAGTTCCCAATAAGAACGAAACTGGTCTATTTGATGAATAGCATTTAATACACTCTATAATTCTTAGTTTTTACTGACAAATGTATGAAATTAATGGGTCAGGTGTTTAGAACAATATGGCAAATCTGGTCATTGTTATTGACGTGATTGTTTTCATAATTTATAAATTGATAACTCGAGGATTAACTTGTATTATTTGCATACAAACATGAATTAAAAAATATATATTTCTTCACTGTCAATAATTACGGGAATTTATTTTGCGCATGATAATGTAGATCAAATTAGTGAAAATGGTATATTTGTCTGTTTACGTATATTCCAGTTTGAAGTTAGAACCGGCGTCAAAACCATGCTAATCAGATCTGGTTTACGAATTCAGATATACTTGTATGCAGTTCTATACTCATATTTTCTAATTTCAACCGAGTATATTGTTACTTCTACTTGCAAAAAATTACAGTCTTGACAATAAATTTGATGCAACATTTAAAAAGTGCGATACTTGCTATTTAATTAAAAAGAAATCTACTTAAATTACATCTGTGTTTTTTAAAAAATTTTAATTTTTAAAAAATTTCTTTCTTAATTAAAAATCTGTTGGAAACGGTTCTGCCACATTTTATTCATTATTGAGTCTAACAAGGATTCTATCAATTCTTCAAATGAAGTTTGCGAGCGTGAAGTAAACACCAATCCCATTGTATTTAACCAGTCGCCGAACAGCATAACAAAAGTACCGCCAGCCGCAATGCACTAACGCGTTTAGACCTTCCATGATCATAATGTGAGTACGACTGCGAACTGACCACCGAGGATCAAACCGCAATGAATATAATTGAAAAGCAAACTTGATTTAAAGAATTGTTACCACTATCCGCACAATCAATTATTGTTAAATTGTATTGCCAATTTATGTATATGTGGCGAAAGCTACAAACAGTTTATGTTCGTGACTGCATAGAAATTGTGCAGCCGACATTTCCAGTCAAGTTCAATGTATGCAAGTCTCCTAGAGGTGAAAGCCGCATATCTAATTTTGCATTCCATATATATTCATTGTGGTTTGATCCTCGCTGGTCAGTTCGCCCACGTACTCTGATGATGATCATGGAAGGTCGAAACGCGTCAGTGCATTGCAGCTGGCGGTAGTTTTGTTATGTTGTTCGACGACTGGTTAAATACAATGGGATTGGTGTTTACTTCAAGCTCGCAAACTTGATTTAAAGAATTGTTACCACCATCCGCGCAATCAATTATTTTTAAAGGACTCTAACTTTTTAAAAAGATACTCGTTCATCATTAATATATCTTTCAATTTCTCAAATTCTGCGGTACTCGAATTAACTGCTGAAGTCATTCTCCTTTGAGAGAGACGTATCATTAATGCGTGCTGTACACAGCAGCTTATGATTAATGAGTATTCAGAGCGACTATAACGCGTGTATGCGTCTAAACATGCACAAACATAAACCTGTGGTCTAGTAAAGTAGCAACTACTTTTATTTGATTAGACATGATTTATAATATAAGTTAATTGATAAACTGGTTAATTTCGAAACTGTGCAATTTTGTATTGTTGATTTTGACTATTCATCTAAAAAAATGAAGAGACGTATTCCTTTTAAAGTTAAACTATGATGTAATGCTTTATATATATGTTAACAAGTTTAATTCGATATTAGTTATTTCCTGTGAGAAAAAATATTTCTACGGAATAGCATTGCAATTTTATTATTCCTCTATCAAATATAAAATATTCAAACAATATTTCGTTAAATTAATTTTCTCTGAACCACAGGTTTGGGTTTTAACAGGTGACAAAGAAGAGACTGCAGTGTCAATCAGCCGTTCTGCAGGTCATTTTAGCAAAGATATGGGAATTATTCGCTTGACCAAGTGTACCTCTCTGGATGAAACAGCTAAGCTAATTTTTTTGCAATCAGAGGGCCTTAAAGAACGGCGTCAGTTCTATAAATCAAATCTTCAATCACGTCGACAGCGAATCGTCAAATGTCTACGCAATATGGTGTTGGATAAGGTAGATTCTATTTTTGTTCTTTATTATTTGTCATTGAGGGAAAACAACACACATATAAAGTTATTTTACGCATGGCGCACCAAGTAAAAAGTCAGCTTAAAAATAAGCTACTATCAAATGGATGTCGGCTTCGTCGGTTTCCAGTTTTCAAGTCAACTTAAATTGGTTAAAAACTATTAATTCCTTAATTTTTTGTCAAGTTATATGAAACAGAGTAACGATAAAGGCAAATATGGAACGGCACTAACCTTTTATTCACATTCTTTGTCCACTTATAACATTTTTTATGCTACACAAATAAACCAGTTTTTATTACATGGATGGTAATTTGAATTCTCTAATCACGTTTGTGAACTTGAAATGAGGACGAATTCCGTTTTATTTATCAAATATACGGAAAGAAAAATTAGATAAGCGGCTCTCACCTCAATTAGTCTTGCATATCACCACACGCGCAATCAATGGTTGTTTAATTGTATTGCCTATATATGTCTGTGGCGAAAAATACAGCAGCTAATGTTCGTGACTGCCGTGAAATTGTGCAGCTGACATTTCCAGTCGAGTACAATGTATACGAGACTACTAGAGGTGAGAGCCGTACATCAAATTTTGCTTTCCACATATATGAAATGCTATTTGATCCCCGCTAGCCAGCTTGCCGTTGTACTTTGATGATATTTATGGAAGGACTAAACGCGTCAGTGCGTGCAACTGGCGGTAGTTTTTTTATGTTGTTCGACGTCTGATTAAATACATTTTGATTGGTGTTTACTTGAATCTCGCAAACTTGATTTAAAGAATTATTTAGCGAATCAGCGAAAATAGAGTAATGACCGCCCATTGCACGCACTGACGCGATTAATGATAGTTTTGCCTCTCTGCGCAACTGGTTAAACAGGACGAAATTTTCAAGACACTTTGGCTGCTACGTACAATTTGTTTGCAAGCGTATGAATAATGCGTCAAAAAGTTTAATAATATTGTTGCAATATGTGGTTTTATCTAATGGTCCTAAAGATATCAATTCACTATCAAGCGCGCTTTATCTGTAATGCTTACTAAGAATAGTCCAAAGCAGTTACATTTCATAAGTTCACTTCAGCAAATTTCTACGCCTTGTAATCTATGCATTTAGCATACCTTAAGATGTAGTTACCTTGTAAAGATATAATTACGTCTGTATTTTTCATTTTAATGCTCAAGCATTCAAACAGGCTTGTATGTGCAAATCTAGAATAAAATTTCTCTCTTTTCCATAAACTTTTCAAGTATTTACAAATGAACGCATATTTAATTGTATATTTGGAAGCAAAGCACAATATGAAATTTAAACGTCGAGACAGTTTGAAATAAAATAAGAGCCCATCTATAACTTGCATTGCCTCCAGTTCATGCTCATTTCCGGCACATGCGTTTTGTGCTTGCACGTATGCGCCTGCAGTTTTTTTCTTTATAGCGCTTCGTATGTAGCTAGCCCATTTTCAGTCATTGCATTTAGCAACTATCTTAAATGTTACATTTAATGGACATACGTGCAGGGGACTTACCCACATTTTGCGCAATTGCAGACATGTATTCACCATTGAATAGGAAACAGGCGTTTACGTTTCCAGGTTCTTTTATTCGAATAATCAACCGTCTGATAGACCGGCCTACTTCAATTGATTGGCTACGCGCGCATGAATATTGGTAGATGACATATGAGGTCGACATTTACGGCTTTCTCCTCTATTCTTTAAATCAAGTTTGCGGCCTTGAAGTAAACACCAATCCGATTGTATTTAACCAGTCGTCGAACAACATGACAAAACTACCGCCAGCCTCTATTTTTGGTAAAGTCAAGTTTGCTGCTTTAAATTGCACTCGTATTTTAGCTTCATTAACTGTGATTTAGGAGAAAAAACATTTCCCTTAAATGGGATTTTCTGATAAATTTCTTTCTATTCTGATTTACAATACATAGGCTTATTTTGGTGTCCCATTTTAATAATTATTTCAATCAATTTTCTAAGATAGTCATGGGATACGATATAGTCTGTTGTTTTATTAAATCGTCACATTCTGAATCTTAACTGAACAAATTGTTAATTCGTGGAAACGACACGATACGTCTATAATTCATATACTATGCAGACTGAGTCGGCAAATGCTAATTTGTAGTATTTTATTTAACATTTGCACCTTTCTTTACTAGTACATTTAAGAAAGGCATAACATCAAGCTCTGAAATGAAATTTATATTTTTATTCGCACCATTCACGATTTGAAGCATTGTTCGTGATTGCAACCGGTTTCTTAAGACGACGGAAAATATCATTAACATATCATATGTATTGTGCAAACTTAAGTATGTCACCATTTAATTGTGTTATTGATATGTTCTATGAAAACCTCAGCCAACACTGGAGACGGAAGTCTCCACATCGCCACACGATCATGATTTTTATAAATGTTTCCATTATAACAAATAGTAATATAAGCTTGCGTATAGTGTGATCTTGTGCGTGAGATAGTAATATAGTTTGGTCTACTAAATTTTGAACATGTTTAAACGATGACACGGCGTCAAAAGACAATATATTCTTCTTTTTAAAATGCATATCTTGAATTCAGTTAACAAACTCATTTGAAAATTTTTTTAAAAATCCACATTTATAGGATATTAATATCCTTATTAAGAGTCGCATTCCGAAAAACATTTTAATCTGTTAGTACTGAATGCCAACGTGTATTATATATGATTACGTTAAGCTAAGCACAAAATTAACTACTACAATAATTAAGTAAATATGAGTTATGAAATAATATCGTGTGATTTTGACCGGCTGATTTTTGGAAAATAAAAGCACGAAATTTCGACTTCAGTTAATTGGGGAGATAGGTTTCGAATGAATATTTATTGAATGTCATAAATATGGGTTTAATTTGTGTTCTGCGAATATTGCATAATTTCTGCGCTTTAATAGGTTCTTCTGACATTGCCAAAAGATAAGTTAGTTAACAAGATGGCTGGAATCACCGATTAAATGAACAAAATGGAAAGTTATAAATTCTCTGAATTGTGGGGGCTTAGTGAATTACTCAATTCTTATGGGTGATCACAACAACAACCGAAGCAACATCATCATTTAATTTTGAAATATTTTTCATATAGTTAATTCGTGCAAAGTGATATTTATTTTAAAGTTTAACCCGTTTTCATTTTATGGTAAAATAAAATTGAAAAAAAGCCTAAATGAATAAAAAGCAATTTCACCTTTCAAAGTCTCATTTACCGCAGTTCTTAATTGAAAAGTTACTCTCGTTGCTTATTTTCCAAAATAATTATTACAATTTGATTACAGATATACGCATTATTTACAGTGGTTTGAGTACCCAAAATAATGAGTTAAAATAGGAAAAGTAATTTATGCGAACGTCAGTATAAAAAATCATATAATTGCATTTATTCGTGCGCATCTTACTTATATGAGATTATCACTAAGAGCCAGCTGTGCGCGTCAAATCTACTATGAATTTTACTAAAGAAATATGGGTCAGTTGAATGTTGAAATCTCCTGCACGTATGTGATTTAGATTAATACTTCAGTTCACCTCATTTAAAGTCGTTAGAAGCCAGGGTAGCAGGTGCTCAGATTTTCCAACAGTGTATTTGCATCACCTGTCTTCAGTTTGACTCAGGATATTTCGGAGAGCACACTCAACAAACAATTTGCTCAGAATGGTCGGTATTTTCAGTGTTGTTGTTGATCGGAACAAATGATATATGATGAAATGGATTCAAAGTTTGATTATTAATTAAAGTTAATGCAGTTTACCTTCATACTGCACTACCACTTGTATGTATTAGAGATGAAAAAAGTACATATTTCCTAAATTAACTATTATGTAAAAAGGTGCGTTTAGGGTGTGCTATCGGTTTATTTTAAAAAGTCAAATGTTGGCTCAAAACACGTGTGTGTATACCTATTTCAAAATGTAAATATGTCAGTTTCTGTTACAGTATAGTTTACTCATAAGGACAATGAGCCTCTGTATTGGTCTTCTAAATTTGTTTATGCCACCTTTTAAAGTCTTAACTCTGGTCTCTCAGCATTCATTTGTCTCACAATTTTAACGTTCAAAATTTATTCGCAATGTGGTTAATAATCAACCAGTCCGAAAGTCGTAATTTAGATGATCTTCCAGTTGCAAGGCCACAAAGCAATGTTTCTGTGTGAAAATTGTTGTCAATTTATGTGAAGATAAATACAAATAATCCTATTTCTAATGCAGTTCAAAACATTAAATATAACCCTTTGCGTCGCAATATTCATCCATCGTGACACCATACAGTATAAGAAACATAACTAAGTAATTGTAACATGTTTACCACATTACGCCATTCAGCACATTAATTAGTAATTAACAATAAATAATGTGCAAAAATATATGCATATTGGCAAAAGTTGAAATTTAAAGACCTAATCAGAATCTATAACGATTTTAGTATGGTGTTCTAAAATATATCAGAAAAATATGCATCAGCTCAATAGGTCAGCAGGAAATATAGCTAACTGGTGTCTAAATCTAATGTCAAACTGTAATACCTACAATCCTTACACGTAAAAGCGTGCACAATTATATGTAATTTTAATGTAAAAATAAATCCTGTTTGGCATTATACATTTATTTTAAAGCAGGTATGTCCAATATAGTTGAAACGAAACGCAAACGATTAAATTTTATAAAACGAACGCACATAGAGGAGCTCAAAGAATTTCTGCACAACAACTAAATTAGAATTAACAGCGCCAGACAAAGGCTCAGGCATCGTTCTAATAATTACCAATGATTATTATAATCAAATAAGCAATATTCTTAATGACGAACAGAAAGTTGAACCATGACAAGTAAATGAAGACTTTGGAAACTACCGAGGATTTAATATTACGTGCGAGCAACAATTGGCGTGAAGCATTTCAACAAAGACCACACGATAAAAATTCTAATGAAATCGATATCATCATACGTCGCCTTAAACAAGCAAAACCACAGGTCACACGCGCGCCCAGAATTTACGGCATGCCAAAATTACCCAAAGTAGGTTGAACGAACAACTTGTCGCCATTAACACCTATCATGTCAGCGATCAACAAGCCACAATATAAACTGGCGCGAGTACTAAGATCAATACGGCAGCCGGTACAAACTGAAATTTCCTAAAAATGTGTTTGCGTTAGTAAAAAACATTGACCTGTCGGATACTTAATTCACAAATGATGTTTGTTTATGCTATAAAAGCGTCTACGAAATTTAAACCTAAAATATAAGATCCTGCAGTTGAACAGTTCAACAGTCTTTATTGGTACAAATTCCCTAGATCCTCAGTAGCAATTTAGGCTGAACTAGCCTATTATTGGGGAAACGAATTCACGGAAATTCTGAAATACATTCAGTTAGTATAAGGAAGAATGTTTCCGCAATATATGAACACATTGCTTATAAAAATTGCATCCGAAACCCGGTGGATTTCCACATTTGCTACTAAAAAAATGACGAAAAATAATTACACAACTGAGGCTGTTGTAAACAACATTCTTAATCCTTAGCTAATTGACCAAAAGAAGTTCGTACATATTTTGTGTGTAAACTGGTATTTTTTTCTCCAAATGTGTGTATGCGTGTTTTCCAGCATGTCATTTTTGGCTTCCTCTTTTTCGTGCATTATGCATGCTTAACCCAAATATTTTCTCCGTGGTTTCAAAATTTTGACTATATTGAGTAGCAGATTTTACACTCGAGTTAAGTGCTGATGAAAAGAAAATGACCTTCTTTTATTTGGGTTCTACATACCTACTTTAAAATAAACGTTGGGATTCCACCCATGATTACATGTTCATTATAAGGGCTGAATTTAAAATTATTTTTCTTGACATATATGTACCACAATTCTGCTTTAATCAAATCCAGCTTTACCTTCTTGATTTTGTGCATCCGATAATTTTGTAGAACTGTTTTTCAATAGAATAAAACTATATTTTCAATAAAAAATCTTTTTACTTTACTGTAATAACCACTCCAAATAATGAGCCTCGTACAATTTTTGGCTGCTATTCTTAGTTTTCAAAAATGATAGAAACTGATATCATGAAAATATGAATTATCTTTCAAATTGAAAATATTTACGACATGCCTGCTTTGAACAGTAGCCTTATTCAATCAGTTAATTTTTAAGATCAATAACCAAAGGCGCACATTGGTTCACTTCTAAGGATGCGCATCATGAATGTAAACGAAGCTTTTTTTGTGCTTAGATATATAACAAAATTTAATCCATTGATTTTAGTTTTATACGAATTTGGTAAAAAAAAATTAATGTGTACCGCGCTGCATATATTTGTAACGTTTCGTTTGTAACTTCAGTATTTGCTATGCATTGCATTCGGAATTTTTGACTAAATTGTCGGATGTTTCTTCAAATGCCATTTTTAACCGCTTTTATTTTAAAATGTTTGCTGTGACTACTTCTGCATTCATTTTGGAACTTCTCATGGGTTTGTCAGTTTAAGATAGTTTTTTTATACTTTCCCCAGAACTTTCGATCCACGTAAGAACAATTGAGTTTTTTTTACATCGCAGCTCAATTTTTAAAAGCGTTTCATCAACACACAGTGCAAATTTACTGCAGGCAACAGAAACAGCGCTGTGATTTCAGATTAACCTTTTGTTGATCGAAGTACGTCATAATGATAAACGTGTGATTGAAATTTGAAACGGTTAACTTGAACTTTCTTCATGATGAATGCATCAGTCAAATCTACTTACTGTGACATCAACAAAAAATTACTTATTATTTCACTATGAATCCTAGGAATGATTTAGAAACATATTCATAAATGTGTCAGAAACTATAGACTGTTTACAAGAAACATTTTAGAATGCAGAAAATAACGAAAACCATTAAAATGAAATATTATCCTTGTATAATAAAATTACGATAATTCTGTTAATAAAACCGACAGAATATGCATGTTAGTAAAATTTCAAATAAAATTCCTTTACGGATTTTATTACAAATTAATCAAAATCACACGTTTTATGATATTTTTGTTAAGCACACTAGTAAGCATGCATGACTTACGTTTCTGCTAATTTCTTCAGTTTTCAAAGTATTCAGTTTAGCTTTATATCACTCTCGAAGTCGATATTATATTCCAAACTAATTTTACGCAATTTCACATTAATATTCAACAACAAAAATTATGTAGTGCCATGAAATTATTTATTTGTAATCCAGTTTTCCTACTGCCTTTAGAGGAATAGTTGAGCACTTATGATGGACTGCTATTTTTATTAGTTTTTTTATTCCAAACTATTCCAAACTTATAAATTACCAGTACATGATGAGTTCCCAATAAGGACGAAACCGGTCTACTGGATGAATTGCCTTTTCTACACTATACAATTCTTAGTTTATACTGACATATGTAAGTAATTAATGGGTCAGGTGTTTGTATCAAGACCGCAACCTTGATTATAATAATTATAAATTACTTTTTTTTTAGTACAGCACATTTTACTTATAAAATATATCACAATACACCGTGGCTGTTTGCTATTTCTTAATTGAGTACTTAACCAAGATTTCTTTAATTTCAGTACAAGCTTACAGACGGTAATTTAGATAATATGTTTTAAAATAAATATTATTTCGAAGAAAATAGTCTGCACAGTTTACGATAATAACAAATTTAGTGATATAGTATTAAATATGCATCGTATAGTCAGCCACAAAAAGATATTAATAACAGCATTCTCTACTTTGGTAAATTAATAGGCGCACCGGTCTGCTATTGAAGTTGATATAAAAGGTGAATTTTAGGCCAAAACACTGTTAGAAATTCAATCCTCAATTCCGTGATCGCCAAATATTTCATTTGTATAAAATTCATAATCTAACCAACTGGATTTATATATCAGATTTAAAGTTATATATATATATATATATATATATATATATATATATATATATATATATATATATATATATATATGTGTGTATATATATATGCTACTTTTTGTCTCCGTGGCATAAGATGAAGAAACTTGTGTATGCGCTCAGTTTATCATGAGAAGAGACAGGTATTTAACATAAAATGAGTATTGGGTACGACATAACTATTTAACCTCATTGTTTTATTGCATGTATGGTTATAGCTTATACGCCAATTTTTGTGTATTTAACATATTATATAATTGAAACTTACCTTTGTTTAAATGTTCTTAGTTGTAAATAGTTCTTTATAATTATTTGTGAACATTTTTATCATACTTTCTTATTTAAAATTGCTCACTGTGGTCAATTGCAATTTACTCTGTCAATTGTATAAATCTTTAATACCACGAAAAAATAATTGTCTAATAATGTTTATTATTGTAGCGTTATAATTCCATTTTAGGTAAATAATCTGAATACAACAATGCCACGTGCATCATATTCTACAATGATGTCTGGTTGGAGTAATCGAAATATTTCCAAAAATCATTTCTCATATTGCAAGAATATTAAAAACCACAAAAAGTATAGCAATGGCACTGCAAGTATTCACCACCACCAATTTTACCACAATGAAAGTTTTTATATTCCTAATTGTTGCCATACCGAAATTAACATGTAGTGGCATTTCGTTTTCTCCTAGGACTTCACAAATTCAGTGTACATCTCCAAGGGTCCCGATACACCTGAGCGGTTGGCTTTCAATGAAACAGACGTGAATGCATACAGGCAACATTTATCGTTACCACGATATTCGATGCATAATAAATCAAATTCATTTTCTGCCAACCAGTAAGTATATCGCTTTTCTCAATCTATATCGTTATTTATTTAATTCTTGTGCATTTTGTCTGTTTACTTACATTTCAACATTTTCTTAAAGATTGTAACAATTCTATTGAAATAACACACACGTGTTGAAAACACATCTATTAATGAAAGAAACCTCTAATGATATCTTGTTTCTGTTAACGTCTGTAATTTCTGTTGTCAGCATTTTCCTTCATTTCATCACATTAAACAGCGATGCTTGTAGGATATTTGTCCTCAAATAAAAGAAACATTAATTTTCATAAATAAAATTTGAAGTCACGTTGTATGTTGTGCAGAAACGTTTGCGCTCCAGAATATGAAATAAATATACATTGGTTGCGCGGGCGGTGATAACAATTATTATAATCAAGGTAGCGATCTTGATATAATTACCCGACCCATTAATTACTTACATATGTCAGTATAAACTGATATTTGTAAAGTGTAGAAAAGGCAATTCGTCTAGTAGAGCGGTTTCGTTGTTATAATCGTTATTATTATGGTTGTGTATGTAGTTATGTTTTCGTGTTCATAGTTTGGATGACATGTGTATAATTATATAGAAATTCTGATCGGACTGGAGAAGACACGAGCACAGCTCCGAATATCATTTAACTGTGTGTTGTGCATGTCAGATTGTCAGAACAAAATTGAAAAAATAAATAAAACGCGAAAGTAACATCGAATCAATCAATGAGTATTATTTTACAGCAGCTCAAATGATGAAAACTCCTCCGAGCGTTAGACAAATGTGATAAGAAATAAACTCGATTTCATTTATAATTTTGGTTTTGAAGCCAACCAATAAGATTTGAGTAAAAAATTTAACAAATAAATCAATTAAATAAATAATAAAATGGTGTAAAATTTCGACTGGTAGGAAAAGTTGTCTCATGTAGAAAAGTCTGCTTTGGTGATAAGTTCAAAACTAGCTATGTACTCAAGTCCCAACAAAGCTCAAACAGATAAGAAAGGGAATTAAAACAGGAGATATGTTAAAACTAGATAATCTGAATCGGTTAAGAGAGTTACGCTGTAGATATGTCACAATTTAATAATGATTCGTGTCATGCAAAATTTTGAAATTTTCCATACGATCTCGAAAAATTGCTTATGCTGGTTGAGGTTACTTTTATTTAAACATATTCTTTCACCACCCACATAATAATTGCTCAGTTGAAAACACAAGTATTCTATTTTTATTAATAAACATATGTGATGGTGATGATAAAGATGATTTATTTACTTTAAATAGGAGAATAGCTCAAACCTTTGAACTATGATCGAAATAGTAGTGTTGTCGATTTATTAAGACTATTTATAAGACCATTTATTCAGAGACAGAAATTTTTGTTCTTCGTAAATATTAGAAGGATTATAATCTCCATGAATTACATCTTTATATCTCTCTCTATATTGAACCAAATGTACTTACTGAATAATGTTGTATTTTATTAAGGAAAGTATTGATGTTTAATTTTATTTGTTGTACCTGTTAATCCATCAAGTTTTAAATGTTTCGTTGTAGATTTTTAATTTAATGTCTATTGTTATTCAACATGTTTTTTATCCTTATCGAATGTGCTGTTAAATGGTCAGGTACTAATATTTCGATGATTGGAAATATATTCCGGATTAATCAGCTTAATAAAAAATTTCTTAAATTGTATCACATTTCATCTTAACAGTATGAAAAGCTATTTAATAAAATAAGAAGAAAGACTAACCCTAAATGAAACCGAGCGTTAAAGTTAGCATGTAGTAAGGATCTTAATTATATTTGACTTAAAATGGCTGTAGTTAACGTATGATTTAGAATAGAAATTTAGTTCGGAATTATAAGTCTTGGCACAAATATTTATTGTGTAACGTTCGTCATGAGAAATTTTAAAACAACAATAGGCGGTACTGATGAATAATTAGTAACAATATTAAAAACAATAAAGCAAAAATACTTAAGAATGCATATTGTTGAGATCAGGTTAAACGTGAAAAAAGTGGTGGCTTATTTGAACTCATTTAAAAAAGTGTCATCCAGTATTTCGTGGACCTGTACAAAAAGATTGGAAAATATTTCTGTTTTTCATATTTTGCTTCAATGTATCCAGATAAATAAATAATTCGGTTTGTCAAGTCTACACCTCAACATCATAATGTACTATATGGGAAGGTGATATTTTTGAAGACCGGGAAAGAGATGGTAATTTTGTCTTTACGCCACCCACAAACGTGAATTTTAGTGTCAATATATTTTCTTTTTTAGGAATATATAAAAAATGAACATATTAACTGAACTCGTTGATAGATATGTCTCCTAAATAGATGTCGTTATAAGTTCCTTATGTGCAATTTGATAAAATTCATGGTCGTAACATTCTATCATGCTTAAATTTAAGAATAAATTTAACTTAGTTGAGAAGCAAACTCTAATTAATAGATATAAGCACCTGAACCATTAATTACTTACATATGTCGGTAAAAACTAAGAATCGTATAGTGTAGAAAAGGCAATTCATCCAGTAGACCAATTTCGTCCTTATTGGGAACTCATCACGTACTGGCCAGGCTCGAACCTTGGCACTTCTGCTTCGGAATCTGGTGCTCTAACCAATGAGCCACCCTACCGCACAATATAATACACACAATTTTCAGTTATATACTAACTAATGTATTTTGGTTAGTCTGTTTTTCTTTTAGGTGGAGCTCATATGGCATCCACTTTGATGCAAGGTTCCAACTAACCATCCACAATCTGTCATTACTAAACAGACACCACACTACATGGGGAAGTGGTATTGAAATGAACATTTATATAATTAAGCGAACATTGGTTGCGCGGGCTGTGTTAACAATTATTATGAGCACATGACCTATTAATTACTTACATATGTATGTAAAAACTCAGAATTGTATAGCGTAGTAAAAAACAATTCATCCAGTAGATCAGTTTGGTCCTTATTGGGAACTCATCATGTATTGGCCAGAATTTGCCGCGGACAGAGCTCGAACCTGATTATAATAATTGTTATCACCGCCCGTGCAACCGATGTTCTTCTAACTAATAGATGTTGTAATACAAGTTTTCTTTGTAAAATTTCTTCATGCAGTCATTGTCTTACAGTTTAAATCTATGCTACCAATACCAAAAAAAAGGCGTAAGGTAACAAAAACAATTCATCAGGTAAATCGGTTTCGTCCTAACTGGGAACTCGTCAATAAATTGCTAGAAAATGCCACGACTGGGGCTGGAAACGTGGAATATTGACTCACTTTAACTGCACCACTGGATTAGATATATATGACAGTTAGATACTGCTTGTTGTGGAGAACTAATATATATATGCAAGTATGTATTAGGTGTTGCGCACATAATAACAAATTAGTTCAATTATGACCAGAAGGATAAATCAAAGGCAGCATGAACGAAAAGTATAATCTCATGCGCATTCGTCTTGTGCTTAGTGTCGAAATGGGATAACTGATATCGATCAAGGCCAGAGTGTATGAGTTTGCTGGAGTAACAGGTGTTCAGAAATAGTTGTAATTCTCAATTTCGGTGAACTATAGTGTGCATTGTAATCCATCGTTTTGGTATCATATACCGACTCGGCAACCATATTGTTATTACCATGTACCTCTTCGGGACCATAATGTTGGTATCGGGTAGTAACACAATAGCCATGGTGTTAGTGTCCTTTACAGACTCGGTATATATATATTATATAGTGTGAGTTAGCATTGAAGTCGCATTGTCGTTGACTTCAGATTATGTTAGCTTCACTATTACAGGTTTACACATTCGTCTAGGAGATTGTACCGTCCTATTATTCCACATTCTTCTACCAAATGTATAGTGGTTAAAGGGCGTAATACCGGCTCCTACTGATGAGTCGCCAGTAAGCACGAAACGAATGTGCATGAGATTATACTTTCCGTTCATGCTGCCTTTGGTTTATCCTTCTGGTCACAACTGAATCTAATTTGTTACTAGGTTTCGCAAAACCTAATACATACTTGCATATATATTAGTTCTTCGCAACAAACAGTATTTAACTGTAATATATTGAATTGAATGATATCATGCTTACCGCGAAATGTGATAACTGATATCGATGAAGGCCAGAGTGTATTGTTTAACTGGAGTAACAGGTGTTCGGAAATTTTTGTAATTCTCAATTTGGGTGAACCTTAGCATAAATTTATATCCATCAGGTTGGTATCATGTACCGACTCGGAAACCATAGTGTTAGTATCCGGTACTCATCGATTTCAAAAAAAGGGATATCAGTTACTAACACAATAGCCATAGTGTTAGTATCCTTTACAGACTCGGTATATATATTTATTCAGAGTGAGTTAGAGTTCAAGTCGCATTGTCGAGACTTAATATGATGTCAGCTTCACTCCTGCAGGTTTGCACATTCGTCTAGGAGATTGTACCGTCCTAATTTCCCACATTCATCACCCAAATATATAGTGAGTAAACGGCGTAATACCGGCTCCTATTAATGAGTCGCCAGTAAGCACGAAACGAATGTGCACGAGTTTATACTTTTAGTTCTTGTTGTCTTTGATTTATCCTTCTGTTCATTATTGATCAAGCAACAAGCAGTATCTAACTGCTATATATATATAATCCAAATCCTGCTATATTATTTTTTTCATCATCATTTCTCCAGGTGGCAATTTGTCTGTTACATAAAGGTGAACCGGGGTGGTTATTTAGAACTTTATGGGAAAAAAGATGCCACATAGGCTTCTATTTAAAGGAAGGCAAACTGAAACCATGAATTATTACACGATTGAAATTATGTCCAATGTGTGGAAGGAGTGGTACAGTTAGAGAGAGTCAATATGCCTCGTTTCGAGCCCCAGTCGTTGCATTTTCTAGCAATTAATTGACGAGTTCCCAATTAGGACGAAACCGATTAACCTGAAGAATTGTTTTTGTTACCTTATGAAAAAATTTTTCGTATTGGTAACATAGATTTAAACTTTAAGATAATGACTACATGCATAAATTTTACAAATAAAACTTGCATTACAACATCTTTTATTTAGATAAAAATCAGTTGCGCGGGCGGTGATAAAAATTATTATAATCAAGTTACATTAGTTAGTATATAACTGAAAATTTAATGTAGTTTAGCGCGCGGCAGATTTCGAAGCAGACGTGCCCAGGTTTGTGCTCTGTCCGAGGCAAATTCTGGCCAGTACATGATGAGTTCCCAATAAGGATCAAAACGGTCTACAGGATGAATTGCTTTTTCTACAATATACAATTCTTATATCAGGTTTGCAACCTTGATTATAGTAAATACTATCACCGCCCGCGCAACCAATGTTCGTTTAATTATATAAATGTTCATTTCAATACTTTTGTTTATCCTTCTGGTCATAATTTAACTAATTTTTTACTAGGTGCGCAACACCTTATACATAATTGGATTAAATATATGTTGTCAATTTAATTTAAGCATTTTTAAAGTTTGAGGTTAACTAATCAAATAAACTGATTTCGACCATACTGAGAACTCGTCAAGTACTCGCCAGAGTGAACTTCGGAGGTATCCTGCTACATGCGTGCAGCCTTTCATTAATTTAAAATTTTTATTTATGCTAGCATTTACCTAATGGAAAAATCATTTTGCACGTTAACATTTTTATAGAAATTATTATACGTTTGTTTTCTTACGTGCAAATGCAAAAATCATGAAATAAAAGAATATTCTATTAAATAGTATGCCTGGTGAATTAATTCGACGAGAAATATTGCCGAACATCTATTGAAAATTCGAGGAAGGGCGGAAATTCACTTTCATGCATAACTGCAGCCAAAATTCTATGTTCAGCGCACTTTAATAATTTTATTTTCATGTAATTATTCTTCACTGTTTATGACTTGACACAGTGAAATCCGCAAAGAAGCTGTATTGCTGATGTCACCTTGCCCGAATGCTAACTTGGCCATAATGCTGTTGTGGAGAGGTTTAGTTTGCCTCATTTTTGTGAGTTATCCTGATAAATTTACTCATAGTAGCAAGGTATTCCTTCTCTCTCTACCCCTCTCTCTTTCTCGTAAATCTCAATAATAATTTGTCTAAATTCACTTATATACTTTTTTTCACTCCTTATGGTTATATGGTAGTGAAACATTTGTCACTTCTGACTTTTGTGTGGCTGGACATGAAGATGATGATGATGAATTATTCTTCACAGAATTAAGTTTACGGAATTTGCATAAACACAAACCAGACTCATAATTAGTTGCAAGCCGTGACTTAACCATCATCAAAATTGCGTATTCATATGATTTATCCCTCTTTTGTTATTTTTTACTGCAAAAATATAAAGCATATCGGTGATTTTGGCTTGTTCTTCCATTCAAATGTAATTAAAGCTTCTACATGAGATAGATAACTGTGAGCATTCAAATATTTACTTTTCAACAACGTTTCGTGAATTTATTTCTATTGCTTTTTTTAAATTTACAGACTTCAAACAAGCAAAATCCTACATTTTAACCATACTTTAAAAACATTTATCTAAAGAAATACCATCATTATTGCTCATGTTGACTTAGAAGTGTGTCTGCTAACAGTCGATTTTTATTTTTCAATGTTTTTAGGCGAGATGAAGATGCTGAAAGGCAAATACCTGTAACGCCCGATTTAATAAAGACCGAAAACGAGGATATAGGTTCAGCCAGATTTCGTGTCGATACTAATAATTCTAAAAAAATACCGATGAAGTCTCTGAAGAAAAAAATCCGTAGGATGTCTCGCAAGAAAGCTGGAGGTGCCGGTGAGCCATTGGCATTAGTCGTTGACGGTTCTACGTTACGCTACGCCTTGCATGTAAGCAGAAACTATTATCAATTATAGAATTAATTATTAAAATCCTTATATTCTTACTGCGCAGTTTTTTTGTAAAAACTAACGACAACCTAAATGTTTTATTGCAACACATGAATTATATATATATATATATATATATATATATATATATATATATATATATGGGATATTTCTGTATCTCGAAAGTAGCGTTATTGCCTGTGCTGAAAACTTACTAATTAATCAAGCGGCATCGTGAATGTCTATAAATATTTCTGTATGAAAGAGGTAAACCTGTAAGCCTTTTCACTTAAAATTATTTTTATAATATGAGTACTACTAGAACTACGTTAGCATGCACCTATGTGTCGTAACTTCTTCAATGCTGTGCCGTTCTTTCACGAAAATTGGTTCCACTAACACGACTCAGACTATTATAAATGTAAGAAGCCCCCAGTCTTAGCTTTAGGCATTCAATCAGACACGTTCTTTTTTGGTGAAATGTCAGTTGTGTTGCTTGCAAGCTTGACAAGCGCGACAAATGGAGGTAAAATGAACACTATAGTCCATTTTTTAATTAATAAAGGTAGCAAGTCTATGGCAAAGGTCGATATTAAACTGCGTTTAATGAAAATTAATAACAGTTAATGCACTAACAATAACTCTCAAGACAACAAATGAGCGAAAGAGCCGGCATATTTTCCTTATTATGAATTCAAATGCTACTTATTTCTTATATTCTTAATGAAGTATTTACTAATCAGCATATTTGCATACTTTCAGAAAGCTAAATCAAGCAGTAAATAAAAATAAGAAATTAAAACAAGCATACAAGTGCTGAATTAGAAAATCAAATAATATAATTCAATATTTCTAGTAAGGTGGATGCTGATATTACATTAGGAATAAGCTACTAACTTAGGCTTTTTATTCAAAGTGCAGTATTTTCATCAACCTTAAATTAGAAAATCCAGAAGTTCATGGTTACGGCAAATATCATTTATTAATAAACATGCGTGAATTGTCTATTAACTTGTGTAGGCCAATCGGCCAGACGACTATTAGGCAAAGTGAAAGAACATCGCAATTTAAACGCTTTTACACAATATTCTACGAAAAACCAGCACGTATTTTCACTAGTTAATGCCTTTTATAGATCTAAACTAATTAAAATAAGCGAATTTGCAATTTCTGAAACGTGCGGTTAGCAATTTGCAGCCTAACGTTTGCAAGTAAATAATATATATTCGACTCTTGATTCTTAGTTGGAGATTATGCGTTTAAGTGTTTTGACGATCCACTATTTAAGACTCTTGTCTCATTTCAATTTTATATTTATTTTGCACTTGTAATATGCATAACTATGATAATTTGTAAAAACAGGAGAACATGAAAAGGGACGTTTTTTGTCTCTGACAAAATAAATTTCCATCTTTTAGCATAGGAAGCGTGCTTCGATTTTTATTGAAATTCACATTCCAAAAAAAATTGTACTGATTAATTTAAAAAACAGTTTCTTCCTCGAATAAATAAAAGCAATCTCGCGTACCGTCAAATTGTCTCACACTCCTCACTCAAATATAAATTGGCTATAGCGCATAATACAACCTAATTACAGATGAGTTTTCAGTAAGCACGAAACATTTGTTTATGCTGAATTTCGCTTATCGTTCTGTTTCTAATCGAACTAGTGAATTACTAGGTGCGAAACATCTAGTACACCATTGAATGTATTTTAGTGTTTTGCAACGAACCTTTATGATAATTCGTGATAGGCAACGTGTTGCATTAAGTTATTTGAAAATTCTTTGAGGCATGATGTATATTTTTCAAATATTGCCATATGTTGCGTCATTTCACGTTATGTGAAAATATGGTATGCAAGTTTTTCCAATATTTGTGTCATTTCCAGTTATTTTTTGTTACGCTAAGGTGGGAAATATAATAAATTTCAATTGGTGGGTTACGTTATATTAATTTATGTTATATTAGTGTATGATAGTAGTGTTATTTTAAGTTACGCTGAGATATGATATATATTTTTTAAAGTTTGTGTTATTTTATTTTATTAATGTTATAGTAACACATAATGTTGTTTTTATTAATTTAGCGTCACATTATGCTAAATTTTGGTTGGTTAAGATATGATATTTTATATTATTTAACGTTGCATTATCCTTTTATTTTATGCTAGGTTAAAAAATGATATGGTGCAGGAGGTTGGCTATTTGCACAACCTTTCCTTGTACCTTTTTTGTTTGTTTGACAAAGGCTTTTTCATTTTATTCCATTTAGCGGCTGCATGTTCTAAGATAATCAAAATCCAGATGATATACGTTTGTAGGTGTATATCATTCAATAGTATTTTTTTGTTTTTTAGCACCCACAAACTATACACTGAATGATTTTTGCCTAGATTCTTGAATTCCTGCTGAAGTCTAATTACTTAATTCTATTATTCACACCATCATGAAGGTGATCATAGCTGATCTTCGTCCTATATCTGATTTCTAACCCTTGTGTATACTTCCAATTAATCCGCAAATCCCGTATAATGAAATATCTACTCAGATCAAATATCCATTGCGCTACATTAATCTTAGATAAGTCAACATTTTTTAGATAATTTAAGAATATGATTTTTAGGTCATTAGAAAATTTATGTGATCGACCATTGAGAACATTTTTCGCAAATTCACAAATATGGCTTTAAATATAATTTGCCCCGATCTTGATCCTTGCGATACTCGAGCTGTAACCTTTATAATCTGGATGACATATTAAATAATTGAATAATCATGCCCCTAGTATTTAAATAATTAATATTGATGCTAAAGACAATCGGATTAACATTTAATCAGTTAATCGCCTTCACAATAGCATAATAAGAAAAAGAGTCAACTGTTTTTGGGATATCATAAAATATTAGTAGGGAATCCAATTTTTTTCTCATCCAGCGTATTTACGTGCTTCCACATGGATAGAGTGTAATGTTTGTTCCAGGTTTTACTATTTTATGTTTATTTAATGTATTATATATTTGCTATTTGTAATAATGTGTTATTTTGTCCTATTTTCTGCTTGATCAAATTTAAATATGCAATGTTTCCTAAATTTTATTATATGTTATTTTATTTTACTTTACGCTATGTTTTAGAATATTACAGGACTTTTTTTATGAAAATAATATGCTATTATATATTATGTTATACCAAGATATAACATGTGACGTTTATTATCGTTTTGGTTTGTTTTGTTATGTTCCCTTGACTTTGCATATGATATGTAAGTTTGTTTAATGTTATGTGTTAGGTTATGATGTGCTATCTTCCTGTAGTATTCTGTTACTCTATGTTATATTATAAAAAACAGTATAGTTTTGTTAAATTCTTTTTGGATACGTTAAGGTATGTTTTTATATTTTGTAAATGTCGTTGTATGCAATAACATGTTATGTTAATCGATGATATGATATGTAGTTCGTTTAAAAATTTTTTTAGCTCATATTATATTAGGCTTAATTTAAATATGACGAGTAATATTATTATGTTGTGATATGCTATGCCGCTGTGCGTTAATTTAATTTATAGTATGTATTTTTTTAAATTTTGCTTTATGTTACTTTATTTTGAGCTGCATAAATTGGGCGTATGTAATTCAAGTGAAATTTTTGTTACTTTATGCCATTTAATGTTACTTTGCGATAAGATATTTTATGTCCTTTTAATGTTGTTACATACAGTGTCAAATTATTTAACGTTAAGATAATATATTTAATCTTTTGATGTTATTCTTTTTATGCTATTTTATGATACGTGAAGTTTTGATTTGTAATCATTCTTTACTTTTGTGCTTTATTATTGCATGATATGTTACGCTAAAATATGATATATCATATATTTTAATGTTCCGTTTTTCTCTTTCCCTGCGTCATTTTGAGGTATAAAAAGCGATGTTATTTAATTTAAACAATAATTGATTGCGTGGGTGGTGGTAACAATTCCTACTGATGAGTCGCGAGTAAGCACGAAACGAATGTGAATGATATTATACTTTCCGTTCATGCTGCCTTTGGTTTATGCTTCTGGTCACAACTGAACTAATTTGTTACTAGTTTCGCAAAACCTAATACATACTTGCATATATATTAGTTCTTCGCAACAAACAGTATTTAACTGAAATAAATTATATGTCATTTTAATAGTGTCATGTTTTTGTGCCACTTCTAGATAGTTTATGTCGTGATATGTAATTATTTTTAATGTTGTCTTATGTTAAATTATTTCGTTTTACGTTAAGATTTCATATATAATATTTTTCTGTGATGTTTTAATGTTATTTTATTTAATGTTATATTTAGGTGCGATACGTAATGATTTTTAAACTTCGTGAGATTTTAAACTATTTTATGACTCGTAGAGTTTTCATATGTAATATTCTTTTAATATTGTGTTTTTTCGTTATTTACCCTTCGGTTAAATTATTATATGTAAAGACTTTTAATGTTGTGTTAAATAATCTTATTTTAAGTCGCGTTAAATCAGGATATTTAATGTTTTTATATTGCTTTATATCGTGTTATTTTTTTCAATGTTGTGATGTGTTTCGTTAGGTTATGTTTCGTTATGTCTTGATATATAAAACGTTTTATTATAGTTTTTTATGTTTTATGGTATTTTGTTGCAGTATTTTATGTTATTTAGTATTATGTTTTTAAATATTTTTTTATATTAGGTTAATAAATTATATGTAATATGCTTTTATTGTCTGGCTAATAATGTTATTTTTTGTTACGTTGAAATATGATATGTAATGTTTTTTTAAATATTATTTTATGCTAGGTTAAGTTGTGGTATGTTATATATTTGATATAGTCATATAGTATATTATTTTATGTTACGTTAATGTATGAGATGTAAACTTATTTTTGAACCTTTTTTCAATTATGTCATTTCATGTTTATATATGCTATGATGTAAAATGTCAAATAAATTTTATTATTTAATTTAATTTTAGCTTATGTTAATTTATTATTCTTAATTACTATTTTGGTTTTTTTCCTATTTTATTTAACATTAATGTGTGATGTTAAACATAACAAACTTTGTAATATGTTATGTTATTTTATGTTACGCTAAGGTTTAATATGCCATGTATTTTAATGTTGTTACGTGATTCTCTAGTACTTTAAGATATATTGTGATTTTTTTAAATGTTCTATTATATCATGTTATATTAAATTGCATTACTATATAAATAGTAATATTTTTTTTGTCATATATTATTTTAACATCCTTAATTAAGATATAACATGCAGCGTATTATTTATAATCAGTTTCTATGTTATTTAGTGTTTTGATAATATTTTATATGTAATGTTTTCTTAATGTTGTATTATTTTATAACATTTTATTTTGCTGTAAGATTGTATAGGTGATATTTTATGGTGTTAAGTCAGATTATTTTGTTAGATTTGGATTTGAATTTCTACGTTATTGAATGTTACTTTGGTATGTTATTAATATTTATTAAATGAAAAATTTAATTTATGATTTACAATGCCTTTTAATATCGTTTTAAGTTATCTTATTCTGTATTATATTTGGCTGAAATAAGGGAATTAACTTTTATAAATATTGTGTTATGTTACGTTATTTTGCATTAGGATGTTTTATGATATGTTTCTTTGCAATTTTCTATAGTATAGTTGTATCCTACGATAGTTTAATATAAAATAGGAAAGTCAAATTAATTTTCTGCTATTTTCATGTTATTTTTTATTATTGAGCTTACATATGTTATATAATGATTTAAATATGTTATACTATGATATTTTATATTAGTTTAATTTATAATTTCATACAGAATCTTATTTAAATGTTGTTTATTTATCTTGCCATTTTATTTTATTTAAATTAAGATATTTAATCTATTTTAATGTTGTGCTTACATATGCCATTCAATGCTAATTTGAGTTTTACCATGTAAAATTTGTCAAATTTTGTTTTACATGGTGTTACCTTAAGCGACGTTGTAATTTTCTTCATATTATGTGATGATATGCAAATTCATGATGTGTTAAGTTCTTATTTTTATACATTTTATGATACTGTGATTTGCTATGATTTTATGCTAATTTAGCATATGATATGTAATGTTTTTAAATGTTGAAGTATATTATTTTATTCTGTGTTACGCTAATATACAATATGATATATTTCTCTAATTTTGTGTTATGTTATATTACTATAAATTGAATAACAAAATGTATGTAATTTGTTTTTTTTTATTTTGGGATGTTTTATGTAATGTTATGCTACGTTTAGATATGATATGTGATATTGCAGGTAATGCTATGTTATTTTGTGTTGCGTTTAGATATATAATGTAATGTTTTAATACTTTTTATTTTAGTTTCTTTATTTTTTGTCGTTTGAATTTACTCTATATTATGTTGCATTATGTTTTATTTTATATCATCATGTTAGATCACACTTTTTCTCGTTACCTACGGTTGTTTGATTTAGTAAATATGTTATGCGTTATTTATTGTTGAGAATTATTTAAATTTTAAAAGATTTTATGGTTAATATTCTGATCCATTTGCGTATTGTTATTTTACGCTTTTAGTACTCGTTGCGTGACGAATTTCTTGACCTTTGCATGAATGTCACCACAGTACTGTGTTGTCGAGTAACGCCGCTTCAGAAGGCGTCCGTTGTGCAATTGGTCTCTGAGGGTCTTGCAGAATCTGGTGGTGGAGCTCCTACAACTGCGGCTATTGGAGACGGCGGCAACGATGTCGCAATGATAACACAGGCGAATGTTGGCTTTGGGATCTACGGCAATGAAGGCACTCAAGCCGTTCGGGCTGCTGATTATGCCATTGGCAGATTCAGGTTAGCGTCAACGCATGTTATTTTAGGTGCTTGTGTAACAGAACTGTATCAGAACTTGGTTATATATATATATATATATATATATATATATATATATGAACAAAACAAAGTACTCCATGGAATAACATTTATTAATAAATCTTATTTCTATCAGTATCTACAGCCATTGTTCTGTATTCGTTAGTATATTCGTTCATCCAATCCCAATATACATTTGTCGTAACCAATCTCCACTTCGTTATGTTAGCCTTTGTTTTGCGCAATTTAGACCACTACTTTTGCGCAATTTAGACCATTGTAATTACGTCCGTAATTGATGTATGTGTCGTGTTTTGCGAAGTGTTAGCTATTTTTAAAGGCATGTCAGTTATGTCTTTGTTCTATTCCAATTTAATTTATTTTTGAATTATTTTCTGCACGTTTAAGCAGGACTTCAGCTTATTAATTGCAATAGCTTCAAAAGCCAGAAGCGTTTTCTCTGTTTTTGCCTTATAGAGAACTGAAAAATTGTTACTACTAACAGCATGACCTGTGAGTAGTACATGCTCGTAAATTGCTGATTTGATATATATATATATATATATATATATATATATATATATATATATATATATATATATATATATATGTTTAAATTACCTACGTTTGACGTTTAATTGTAAGTAAAAAGTATAAAACACAAACACGAAGCTCAATATACAGACTAGAAAAGGAGTCAGATTTCGTCAAAACGATATATGGAGTTATGCGTACACAGAGGGGGTGTTAAGCGAGAGTATTTGAATTATGCGGCAACTACAAAAACAAGTCATCGAAGGAATATCACTAAAATGTTATCCTACAGCAATAAAATTCTACTTAATAACAGAGAACAAAAAAGGTAGCCGGGCACTAGACCCACCTTAGCTAATGTTGATTTTCACATTAACTTTCCGCCTGCATTATTTCTATCCAAAAAAGCTTAATATTTGGCGAATTCATTCATTAATTGCCCTAATTTACACGTCTGGAGAATATATTTATGAGATTATAATTACTTGTTCCGTATTTGCTTAGTTGTATTCACTATTTGACTAGAAAAAAGGTGTTTGAATTGCAGCATTTCCATTCATAAATTTAATCGTCTAGCCGAACGGCATGCAGAATTTGATCGAAAACCTGCTCATATAACTTGATAAATAACAATTGAGATCGACAAGAAAGCGTCAACTTAAATAAAACTAGTTTGTTAAAAATTTAAGTTTTGCGCGTTACTGTCACTACAACTTTCTTCTAAGCTATGCAGCAAACAGTGTCCATCTTAAAAAAAGGATATTTAGATAAACGGCTTTTTTTCTGGTCATATATACGACTATTTCTTTTGATTTCTTCCGTAAATAATTAATTCAATCTTTTTTTTCCAATGCCGCGTTTTGCGTACGCGGGTAGTAGCTTTGCACCGAGAGTTTCATAAAGATCCGATTGATGAAAATGTCCAATTTCGGTTTTGTCTTCGTTCGTGCTGAGTTTGTATTCGTCCCAATGGAAATGCGGTTCTATCACATCTTTGTTTACTGGCAACGTTTGGGAATGGAAATCTTCGTTCCATCTTCAGGTCAATTATCATATATATATACACAGCACAATACTCACAATAGGAGATTTAAGCAAATGTGGTAACCTGGTGCCGAAACCATTCTAATTATATTTTATTTTTTGATTTACCACTCGTTTTAAACATAGAACTTGTCTCAGTAACTAAACTCAATATATGAATATGTCAAGCGCACCCAACAACTAAATCTACTCACAACACACACGCACACATATATATATATATATATATATATATATATATATATATATATATATATATATATTCATTGTACCCTTTTTAATAATTGATTCAATTAATTGTCTGGAATAGCCATTGGACATTAAATCGTTAATTGCTTTATTATATTCATTTTCTTTAGAATCTTAACTAACCAACATGTCAATTCTTGAAAAGCAACCCTGAACTGTTGATAATTTATATTGAAATGGCACAAAACTGCTGTAATGCAAATACTGTGCAGACCATGTTGGTTTATGTTAAATTGTTCTGTTTAGTTTACCATTAGTTTCTTTCATTAATAGTACATCTAGGAAAGACAGACAGTCATCTTTCTCGTGCTCTGACGTGAAACCGACATTCTTTTGTGTTTTGTTGAAACTTTGAAGATATGCTCGTGATTGCGACCTGCTCTTAAGTACAAGAAATATATCATCCACGAACGAATATATTGAGCACATTTACTTATGTCACTCTTTAATGATGTATTTTCTAGGTGCCCTAGAAAAATCTCAGCCAACACTGGAGATAAGGGGCTTCCCATTGCGACACCATCAGTCTGTTTGTAGATGTTTCCATTAAAACGAAATCGTACGTCTTTCGTGCATAATAAGATAAGCTTGCGTAGAGTTTGACCTGGCACCGGCGATGGTAATATATCATGTTCTACCGCTTTGACTATAATGTCAATGGTTTCATCAATTGGAACATTTGTAAACAAAGACGTAACATCAAAAGATACCATAATCTTGTTTTTAACATTTATATCTTGAATTTTGTTTACAAACTCAAACGAATCGGCAACCGAATGATTACCTAGTAGTTTACGTATTGGTTCAAGTAAACGAACTAGCCATTTAGCTAGTGCATGAAACGGAGAATTTACCATTGATAAAATGGCCTCATAGGACAACCTCTTTTGTGTTTTTGGTAATCCGTACATTATTGGTGTAGATGATCCAACTGGCTTGAGCTTCTGTGCAGTGGCCTCATCAATAAAACCGGCATCTGTCAAAATCTTAATTTCATTTATCACTTTGCGCTCCACCTTGTCTATTTCATCTGATTTATCGTCTAGACGTGTGAATTTTGTATTGTCATTTAACACGTTTTCCATCTTTTGTACGTAGTCAGATTTGTCCATTATAACTGCGCTCTTTCCTTTATCAGCGCGTAGTATTTTGATGTCTGCATTTCTGCTGATATTTCTAAGTGCATTTAGATGCTACTTTGTCAATGCATGCTGCTCTGCGCATTTAGACGATTTCAGGTGTGAAGCCTGATCAACTAGTTTACAATGAATTTTATTAAAGCTCGTATTGCAAAAGAATCTTTCAAAAAACTCGATTAACTAGTGACGTTAAAATGTAGAGCACAAAGAACGATATTGTGGATAAATCATTATTATCAGTGTATTAAACAATTACGGTTCCCAGGTTATTTGGTACGCAGTTTACGAAAGTCAAAACTACGAGTCAACCGAAGAAATCTTACAAGGTTGGCGTATTCTAAAATTGAGCAGTTGAAGGAAGATGAAGCAGTGCTACAGGCAAGAATTGGGTGTGTATCTTGTGTATTAGATGAACTAAGTCTTTTTGCAAGAATGAAATTTTTGATGTTTTTGCCGACAGTTATGAGGAAAGATAAAGCAAGAATTTTGAACAAATTGGAAAAAGATGTAAAACCTGGAGTTTTGTGTGATTTAATACCGACCGATCTTGATAAGCGTGTGCTTAACTTATCAAAAGTGCCAATCGATCAGCTAACAATGGAGGCACTATCGATGGGCCGAAATTATGGAATACATCCTTCTAATAAATGCGATGTTGATTTTGAGGCTGCATTTGAATTGTTATTTGAACAAACAGCTGACTTGGAGCCTACCAGTATTGATTATAAAAATTGGTTCAAGGCTACACTAGTTGATCAGGCTTCACACCTGAAATCGTCTAAATGCGCAGAGCAGCATGCGTTGACAAAGCAGCATCTAAATGCACTTAGAAATATCAGCAGAAATACAGACATCAAAATACTACGCGCTGATAAAGGAAAGAGCGCAATTATAATGGACAAAGCTGACAACGTACAATAGATGGAAAACGTGTTAAATGACAATACAAAATTCACACGTCTAGACGATAAATCAGATGAAATAGACAAGGTGGAGCGCAAAGTAATAAATGAAATTAAGATTTTGACAGATGCAGGTTTTATTGATGAGGCCACTGCACAGAAGCTCAAGCCAGTTGGATCATCTACACCAATAATGTACGGATTACCAAAAACACACAAAAGAGGTTGTCCTATGAGGCCAATTTTATCAATGGTAAATTCTCCGTTTCATGCACTAGCTAAATGGCTAGTTCGTTTACTTGAACCATTACGTAAACTACTAGGTAATCATTCGGTTGCCGATTCGTTTGAGTTTGTAAACAAAATTCAAGATATAAATGTTAAAAACAAGATTATGGTATCTTTTGATGTTACGTCTTTGTTTACAAATGTTCCAATTGATGAAACCACGATATATTACCATCGCCGGTGCCAGGTCAAACTCTACGCAAGCTTATCTTATTATGCACGAAAGACGTACGATTTCGTTTTAATGGAAACATCTACAAACAGACTGATGGTGTCGCAATGGGAAGCCCCTTATCTCCAGTGTTGGCTGAGATTTTTCTAGGGCACCTAGAAAATACATCATTAAAGAGTGACATAAGTAAATGTGCTCAATATATACGGTACGTGGATGATATATTTCTTGTACTTAAGAACAGGTCGCAATCACGAACATTGCTTCAAAGTTTCAACAAAGCACATAAGAATATCGGTTTCACGTCAGAGCACGAGAAAGATGACTGTCTGCCTTTCCTAGATGTACTATTAAAGAAAGAAACTAATGGTAAATTAAACAGAACAATTTACCATAAACCAACATGGTCTGCACAGTATTTGCATTACAGCAGTTTTGTGCCATTTCAATATAAATTATCAACAGTTCGTGGTTGCTTTTCAAGAATTGACAGGTTGGTTAGTCAAGATTCTAAAGAAAATGAATATAATAAAGCAATTAATGATTTAATGTCTAATGGCTATCCCAGACAATTAATTGAATCAATTATTAAAAGGGGAGTTAACCAGAAACAGACGTATTATGGGCCAGAAAAGAAAACCGTCTACCTAAACATCCCATTTAAGGGGATGCAGTTTCCCGAATGGCACAAAAGAAAGTTGAAGCAGCATTGACACGCACATTTAATGCAGCCAAACTACGAGTGTTATTTAGGGTAACACACTTGCCTTTACCAGCAATGAAAGAGAAACAGCCGTTAATGTCGATATCAAATATTATTTACCAATATACATGCGCAAGTTGTCGATCAACTTACGTAGGCCGATCGACCAGACGGTTAATTACTCGAATGAGAGAACATTGCAACTTGAACGCCTGTTTTAAATAAAATGGTGAATACACGTCTGCTATTGCGCAACACATCATCGAAACATCTCACGTATGTTCTCCAGACATCGCATTCAAAGTAATTACTAAATGCAAAAACAAAAGGGAGCTAGCCACAAACGAAGCCTTATGGATAAACAAATTGCAGCCGGATTTATGTAAGCAGAAGAAGCACGTACAAGCATTGAGCTTGAACTGGATGTGACGCACGCAATTTGATTGGTTTCTATTTTTCACACTCTCTTTGTTCACATATTTCTATCTTGTTTTGCTTTCCAATTTATATATAAAGATATGTTCATGAGTAGATATTTGAGAAGACCATGAGAAAGAAAATTTTCTTATATCTGATTAAATTTCTTTTTGTTTTTGCACACAGGAAGGATACAATGAATTTTATTAAAGCTCGCATTTCAAAAGAATATATATATATATATATATATATATATATATATATATATATATATATATATATATATATAATATACCAATCCTTACCTCAGTATAATTTCAGCTATCTAAAATTCCCGGTAAACATAATCTCATCTCGTGTGCAGAATGTTGTACGGGAGAGAGAAAGCATTGAACCTTTTTTTGTTATAACTGTACTGTTACTAAGTCAGGGTAATGAAAATTTAAAACTGATTGAAACCTTGACTGTCAAATACCTTATTTTATTTTAACCCGGGAACTCTAATGTATGCAATGGCGTATGGGGTACTGCGCACGTAGTAATAAAGTAGTTCAAATATGGTGCAGCAAGCTACCTAGATGGTAAGAGAGTTAATGGCATAGCGACGCTTATGTTAAAAATAAAGATAGAAAGGAAGAGAGAGTATGGTCAAACTAATGGTTTTCAAAACTAATGGTAAACACAATGCAAATATAAGTAACTCCTAGAAATAGTTGCATAAGAATATATGCTCATATGACTAAAATAAATCATTATACCTAAATACATATGTATGTAAATGTAATATCGTATATAAGGACATTTGGTAGCTGTTAAAAATGAATAATTTCTATTATTATTATTATTATTATTATTATTATTATTTATTTATTTATAACATAAGTCACTCCTTATATCAATATAGAAATCCGATTTATATATATATATATATATATATATATATATATATATATATATATATTCATTCAATGAATTTTATTAAAGCTCGCATTTCAAAAGAAATAAATAAATAAATATATATAAATATATATATATATGTATAAAAATATATATATATATATATATATATGTATAGTAAATTATTATTTTTACCTTTTTTTCTCACTCCTATTTATTTATTTAATCTAATTATTTATTTATTATTCCGATATTTATACCACCTAAAATATATATATATATGTATATGTTAATATATATAATGATAAATGTGCGTATATGTACCTATATATATATATATATATATATATATATATATATATATATATATATATATTACTAATTAGGAAGAAAGAACACATTAATAACAAAGTGGAAAAAGGCCATTTATTTCGCTATACAATCCTACATATATATAAATTTTAGGTTTTCAATTGATTATGCTAGTGGTTACAAATCTGACTTGTTTTTACTTCTGTTTCTTGTTTTGGCTGGTTGGCAAGTGTGTATGCGTTTTTGTTTGTGTGTGTGCGTGTTTGAATATATAAGTCATTCTCGCAGTATTGCAAAGTGATGTCTGAGATCTCGTCATTATTATTTTTTTGATGGATTGAGAATTAACCATTTGTGCGCATTATTCACTGTTACATGTACGACTGCTTTTTTTCCCAGTGTAGCTGATCCTTTCACCTTGTTGCGCAAAGTTGTATTTTCCACATTGTAACAGCGCCAGTGTGAATTGCAGTGTTGAACGCTCATATTGTTTGGAAACATCTGTCACGGCATGCGCCTCTGTTATTTCTACTTCAGTTTTTTGCCAATCCGATTGTATGTTTGTTGATTCTAGTTGAGGGCCTGTTTGGTCTTGACTGGATACTAGTAGAATTTGTTGAATTTTGTTATTCTTGGCCAGTCGATTAGAATATCGTGTTGATGAAACTTTTCAATATTAAGGTCAGGTGCTTGTCGTTTTATATAAGGGCTTCATAAATAAATAATAATTTTTCTGATTTTGCTTGATGTAGAATTGTGAAATTGGTCGAATTGACAGGGTGTCCCGTTACCAATATATAATCGGAAATAGCTGATTTTACTGACGATGCCTAGTATTTGTTAATCAATTTCTGTGGAAAATGTTGCTGGATTCTGCTTATCAATTGCTTCTTCGTACGTCCGATATATGTGCTACCGCACATACATGAGAATTCGTAGACTATGAATGATTTGGAGGGAATTGGCAATTGATCTTTGGCATCCAACCTCATGATTCTCTGTGTACTAAATCTCATATTAACTTTAACACTGGGAAAGTTCTCCTTAGTTATTCTTTTCAGCCGATGTGCAATTATTGAGGCTGGTACGTCGCCTCTAAATGATAAGTATAAGAAAACCTGCTTGACGGTATCTTCTCTAGTACGAATCTGCTGTGGTCTTATGTTGATATCAATGTAACGCTCTGGGTAGTTGTTCATTAGCAAAATTTTTCTGAGGTAGCCCAGTTCTTCCTCAATCTTGTGTTCAGAGCAGATCTTCCTGATTCTGTTTGCTAGGTTGTTTACTAAGTTTCCTTTATCCGGTGACGCAGGATTTGTTCACCGGACAACATTGAAGTAGAGCTAAATTTGCTTGGCGAAGCGTTGAGAAATAATGGCTATCCGGACTGGTTCATCGAATACAACTTGAGGCAACGCAACAAAATCGAGGCCAATTTGGAGGAAAACAAAACTCCCCAGAGAGTAACGCTTAGTGTTCTCTTTGGAGGTGATCTTCCAGCGGAAATCTTCAAACGAAAAGTAATTCGAGCGACTAAAGCACAGTTTTCATCAATACAGGTGAGAGTGGTGTTCAACACAACAAAATTGATGCGCACGAATGAAAAAGATAACCTCTCTGTGACGTCAACACCTTTGTCTGTATACAAATTTCAATGTACTTGCAACGCTCAGTATATCGGCAGATCAAAAAAAGGCTCAAAACTAGAATAAATCAGCATCTCCCTCAAAAACTATTAAAGAGGGGTGCAGCACCTACACAAAAATCAGCAATTTTCGAGCATGTACTACTCACAGGTCATGCTGTTAGTAGCAACAATTTTTCAGTTCTCTACAATGTAAAAACAGAAAATGCTTTTGGCTTTTGAAGCTATTGTAATTAATAAGCTGAAGCCCTGCTTAAACGTGCAGAAAATAATTCAAAAAGAAATTAAATTGGACTGTAACAAAGACATAACTGACGTGCCTTTAAAAATATCCAACGTTTCGCAAAATACGACACATACATCAATTACGGACGCAATTACAATGAAAGCAATGACACACCAAATGACGTTATGCAAAAGTAGTGGTCTAAATTGCGCAAAACAAAGGCTAACATAACGAAGAGGAGATTGATTACGACAAATGTACAGTGGGATTGGATGAACGAATATACTAACGAATCCAGAACAATGGCTGTAGATACTGGTAGAAATAAGATTTATTAATAAATGTTATTCCATGGAGTACGTTGTTTTGTTCTTACATATATATATATATATATATATATATATATATATATATATATATAGGGTTTTACAATATTATATTTTCACATTTATGTATATAGGTATAAAGATTTATTTTCGTCATATGAGCATTTATTCTTATGAAATTATTTCTAGGAGTTGCTTAACATCGCATTGTGCTTACTATTAATTTTGAAAACCAATATTTTGTCAATATTCTCTCTTCCATTCTCTCCTTATTTTTGACCTAAGTGTCGCTATGACATTCACTGTCTTTCCATCTAGGTAACTTGCTGCACCATATTTGAACTAATTTATTACTACGTGCGCAATACCTCATACGTTATTGTATAAATTAGAGTTCCCGGCTTTAAATAAAATACAGTATTTGACAGTCAATGTTTGTGTTTTGTCAGTTTTGAATTTTGATTACTGTGACTTATTAACAGTACAGTTATAACAGAAAAAGTTCTGATACTTTCTATCTCCCCTACAGCATTCTGCACACGAGATGAGATTATGTATACCGGGAATTTGAGATAGCTGCAATTATACTGAGGTAAGGACTGGTCTGCTTATTGCAAATAGTTATATATATATATATATATATATATATATATATATATATATATAGATTTAGTTGTTGGGTGAGGGCATACATGTGCGCTAGGCATATGCATATATTGAGTTTAGTTACTGAGACAAATACTTTGTTTAAAACCAGTAGTGAGTGAAAAAATAAAATATAAATAGAACGGTTTTGAAACGGGGTTACCACATTTGCTTTAATCTGGTATTGTGAGTATTGTGCTGTGTATATATATATGATAATTTGGCTAAGGATGGAATGGGTATTTCCGTTCCGAAACTTTTCCTGTAAAAAAGATTTGATAGAACCGCATTTTAATTGAGATGAATACAAACTCAACCCGAACAAAGGCAAAACCGAAATTGAAAATTGTGATCAATCGGATCTTTGTGAAACTGTCGGTGCAAAGCTATTACCCGCGTACGCAAAACGCAGCATTGGAAAATATGAAGCTGGCACTCCGCAATCAAATTTCAAAAAATAAAAGATTCAATCAATTGTCGAGGATAGCCATTAGTTAGTTTGTTGTCAACTTTTGGTTCTGGATTAACCAATCTATCGATTCTTGAAAACCAACCGCCAATTGTTAATAATTTATAGCCAAACGTAATGAAAGTGCTATAATGCAAATAATATGCCGACTAAGTTGGTTTTTAGCAAAGTAATTCATCTAATTTAACATCGGCATTCTTCCTTAGTAGTTCATTGGAGAATAGCAGATAATCGTCCATCTCATGCCTTGACGTGAAACTGGTAGTTTTATGCACCCCATTGACACATTGAAGCAGTTTCCATGATCGTGACCTATTTGTAACATCAAGAAAAATATCATCACTTTAACGTATATATTGTGCACATATAATTATGTCAATTTTTAATCATACGTTCTCAACTAACACTGGAAATAGGGAGCACCTCATTACCACAATATTTACCTGTTAATTGATATTTCCATTTGAATCATAATGTGCATATTCTGTGCATTGCGAATTAATCTTGAATATGATATTAGATTGAACCGGGGACGGCAATGAATTTTGGTCTATAATTGAACTCTAATTTAAATGGATCTTTTATAGGAACACGTGTAAACAACAGATTAAAAAGAATTTGCTCTTCGTCAAGAATTTCCAGGTTTGTTAGCTTAGATCCAATTGTGACAAATGTTCTGACGCAAACAACTATCTAATTATGAATGGCTGTCCTTGACAATTGGTTGAGTCAATTGTTAAATAAATAAATAGATCAATAATAAGAAACATACACACTAAGATAGACGCGTTTCCCGCACAGCACAGAAGAATGTAGACTTATCATTAGCACGCAGATTTCATGCAAATGAATTATGAGTTTTATTGAAGTTAACACACTTGTCTTCACCAAAAATTGATCGGAAACAACAATTAATGCTAACCTCAAATTTTATTTATCCATATACATGCCAAGATTGTCAATCAAATTACATAGTCCGCATCAAATAGATGGAGAATGTATTTACATTTGCGCAACCCATCATTGAAACCTTAATAGTTTTCATTTGTTATTTCATTAAACCTGCCTAATATAGGCAGTAACAGAAACAATTTAATATTCCATGAATCACGTTTGATAAATAAATTGCAGCCTGATTTTTGCAAACAAAAATACATATTCATGCAATGATTCCGAACTGGAGGTGATAAACAAGGTTGATTGGTCGTTTTCCTACTTAATATATATTTCGAGTTTTAATTTTTTTATCAATTTCTTTTGCTTTTATATATATATTCATTTTTAGATACTTGATGAGTAAATGAGAAAAGAACGCTTCTTGTTTTGAATAAAATTTCTGTTCATCTTCGCACATGAAAAAGTTAATATGAGCATATTTACTAAGTGCAATGGCATAAAATTTTCGCGTTGCGTTATATTCTGTTATTGCAAAACAAAATAAATTGGACAAAGCAGGTTTAGCACAACAATAAAAACTTCAGTACTACAAATAGAAACAAATATTTAGTAATTGCAATTGGAGTACAATTCTCTCTCTATGCAGGAAGACAGTCGGTCAAAGCAAATTATCTTGCAAAATAAGATATATAACTGTTAAAATTAGTACACTGCCACAACGCAGTTCATAATTTGCCAAAATGATTTTTTTAACTTTATCTAATGGGTTAAATGATGTTAATCAACATAATTTCAACAAATAAAGATTCATATTCTAAAATACATTAAAATATATATATGATGATTAAACGATACAAAGACACAGAGTTTAAGCATGTAACTGAAGAATTATAAAAATAATTTAGATATTTATATAAGATTATAAAAAATATATTTTAAAAGAATTTCGCATCCCTCATTGCACAACATCGTCATGAAAACAGATAACTTTGATACAAAATGGAGAACGGAGATTTGGTCTTCTCGGATGAACAACTTGATCAAAAGTTATACGATTTTAAATTTACTTATTCGGAATTTTAATGATTCTTCGTCGAATGCTCTTAACAGTGTTAATCGTTTAATTAATCAATTCCGCAGTAAAGAAATTCTTTGTTATTTAACTTGTCTTTCGTTCCTGATATTTTGTTTTTAGGGAAATTATTTCATTCGTGTCAGGTGTGTGGGGCCAACATTTTGTCTAATTTAATTCTTTAAAAATTGATACCAAATCTCAATATTATGTTAGAACTCTAACCAATATTATTAAATTGAATTAAATGATTTTCTGTGGCATAAATTGGACTGGCACTGGTAATTAACATGCTATTGTATATTATTTTAAGCAAACATCTTTGGTTTTTTGCAAATAGCTCTATTTTTCCCTATTGTTTTTTATACTTTATCTTAATATATATATATATATATATATATATATATATATATATATGGCGTCTAAGTATAATTTATTTATATATATATATATATATATATATATATATTATAAACTAAACATTGCATTGTGTAGCAAAGATGTTTCATCCAGTAGACCGGTTATGTCCTTATTAGTAAGTTATTTACAGAATTTGCTTTGACTGAACTCGAACTGGAGTACATTTTCTTTGGTGTTTGAGATTCTTTCCATTGCGCCATAAATACAGCTTTCTTCACACAATTTTAAGCCATATATTAGGTTTTGTTTCTGGTTAGATCTTCCTCCACGTGCAACCTAATTTTAATCCAGAAATACCTAAACTTCCAAATAGCTTCCTCCGATCAGAAGCCTTTATCAACGGGAAGCACGTTTAACAAGAAAATTAAAAAAATATTAAATCAAATGTCAAACATAGTTTAAACCTTGAGTCATGTATGTGCAGATGTATCGAAATGAAATAGCTGTTGTTTAATAACTCTTACAGAGAACTTACTAGATGATGCGTACATTATGCCTGTTTGTATTTGCTGTAGTTTTTTTTATTAAGAGGTAATCAGTTACTGCACATATACACTCACTCAAGTGAAATTACATTGATTTAGCAACATCTCATGATTCATTAAATAAGTGTACGCCACACATCTGTGTCTTTGTTTGTGCGAGTTTGTTTATGAGTGAGAAATAACCAGTTACAAGTAATTAACTGCAAATGTATCACTGATTCATGTGAAAATAAAGTGATAAATGTCAATTAATTAATTGCACACACCAGATCTTTTTTTACACTTACTTTCGTAAGTTAAATATTTACGATTGATATTCGTTTAAATAAGAAGAGAAGATATCGTAAATTCCTGGTCATAAAAATGTCACGATAATTAATTAAGAGTTAGCAAAATAAAAATGAGGATATAATATTTCATTAGAATAGAAAGTTATAATAAAAACAAGGTGAGATAAGAAATTCTGAAAATTTCTACTGAAAGAAAGATTATAATTATAGTTTAAATAGAGGTTTCCTTTTAACCATATAACATTGTTTGTAATTTACACCTTCTGAGACGTTTTGCTCCATAATATTCTTTATATTTTTCCTCTTCGTGCGTTAACTTAATTGTGGCTTTGTCTAAAATTAAACCTATCTTTAGCCGTGTCTGCGAGGAATCGCGCTGTTTTAACAATCTCCGTAATTACTCCATTTTTTGTTGATTTCACATTTTGGATAGCTGCACTCAAACCTTGATTAAGCATTTACAGCTGATTCTTATTAAGTTTTATTTTATGATTATTTACTACTCGATTAATTACAGTAAGATTAATCTTGTTTTAGAATATAATATCTTTGTTTGGATTCAAACCAAACATTTTTTATTAAATAAATAACAATTTTATAAAATGTTCAATAGGAAAGAGACGTCAAATCACATAAATCTGTCTATTAAGTCTCCTACAAATATGTAAGTGTGAAAAATTTTGTTAAATGCTTTATCAAAAACTGAACGTCCTGCAGTAATATTACTGCGTAAGCTATATAAAATTTTGATACTACTATTATAATAAGGATAAAAATTTATCATATAATGAACTGCTTTTATACAATAATTAATTATATAAATCATAATAGATTTTTCAACCAGGCTATCTAACACGATAATTCCAAATTTTAACGACATTTCGTGTGTATTATTATGCATAATTTGGAACCATGACTAAAAATTGTTTAATTAATAGCTCATATGATGATGTACTGCATAATTTACCAAATATAATAATACAAATGGCATATAAAATGATTTCAAGAAGATATTTTGCTCATCATATTGATTCTGGTCGACTTTTTAACCACGCGAAAGTATTGTTATAATACATTTTTTTTAAATCAATAAGTTGATCTATTTTTCCAAGTTTAGATTATAATAATTTGATAAACATCTTAGACTAAAGCGGTCCTCTAACACCTTTTGGAATTTGATTGCAAATTTTATAAATTTTTGAAATGGAAACTCTCTTTTCCAAAATATTTCCTCCCAAATTGCCATTCCTGGTTCATAATATATTAATCTTTCTTATTGGACTCATTTAGGCTCCCGTTCACTGATTCAAGTGGAAGTCTTCAATACAAGAGCAAAGCCCCGAAACCATAAAGTATGCGTTTATGCGAACTGTAATTTGCTGGCATATATGGGACTGGACACAGGGTTAATTTGTTTCACAAATTTTATTTTTCTGCGTCTAATTTGTTCGATTAATATTTTTTCATTTGCTTTGAACATATCAGGAATGTATGAAGGTGAAAACATACGTCCAATTAAAGTAAAAAGAAAAGAAAATACAGTCACATGCAAATATATTCATGTTAATTTTTCAGATCTAGCACGTCATACAGTAGAGACTGGACACAGAATTAATTGGGATGGTTGCAGACGCATATAAAATTGTTTTAGTAGTAGTTCGACAAGACTGATTAGAAAATCCATGAAAATTTAATCGAGAAATTACATAATGCTTGAATCAGCCATAGAAACATTACTGAGATCGATTTGGAATACGGAATTAAAAGGAGATAGGAAGCAAATTTTGCACGATTCACAATTATAATATCGCACCAGTAAAAGAATAAGAACTTTAGATTGCCATTAACTTACAGAGGTCTGCATAAGTAATTGAATATCTCAGTATATCGTACAATATACAGAGTGAAATTGAAGACAGTGGGTAAAGCAAGAGCCACTTAATTAATCTATATCCTCTCGCGCAAGATTTTTCTTTTAAAGCATATTTAGGTACAAATACGGTTCCAAGTCCGTAAAGCAGAATTAAAGCTATCAGCACATCAAGAAGCAATTAGTAATGCACATGGAATATATTCATTTTAAGAATCTTTTAAAAACATTGAGCACTTCATAAGTGTTCTAGATTTAAACTTCCATTTCATTTAATATACGATCCCGTACACACGGAATGGCATTAAAAATAATAAATACATTGATTCATGATTTAGAAAAATGCCAATTTGAGCTGATTATATATAATAATCAAATGGGATCAAAGTTAATTTAGTTTTTCTACATATATGTTTTAAAATGTATACATAATTTTACTAATAGCGCACGTAATAGATAGATAAAACATGTCAGGATCAGACATATTATAAAATTAATGAATCTGGGTACATATAGACAGATCGTAAATACGGTTATTCCTACTGTAAAAAACCAAGTATTAAATCTTTCTAAAATAAAAATTAATGAGAACGAACTTGAAATTCTTAATCGTGGTTTAAATACAGTTTTCAAAATTGAAAAATCATCAAAATGAGCTAATTAATTAGGCTGCTAAAACAGCGCAAATCCTCTGAGACAAATATAATGTTATTTTTAAATAAAACAAGAATATCATCGTAAACACACGAAGAGGAAAAATATTAGCCTGTTATGTAGTAAACTGTTTCAGAAAGGAGCTAACAGCAAACAATGTGATATTTTTAAAAGCAGACAAAGAAGGAGTTAGAGTTCTGTTGGGTCAATCTTATTTTAATGATAGAATGAATAAACAACTATTATTATAATAAAGGTTGCGATCTTGATATAAACACCTGACCCATTAATTACTTACATATGTCAGTATAAACTAAGAATTGTATAGTGTAGAAAATCCAGTTCATCCAGTAGACCGGTTTCGTTCTTAATGGGAACTCATCACGTACTGGCCAGAATTTTTCGCGGACAAGGCTCGAACATGGGCACGTCTGCTTCGGAATTTGGTGCTCTAACCACTGAGCTATCCTGGCCAGTAGGTGATGAGTTCCCAATAAGGACGAAACCGGTTTACGGGATGAATTGTCTTTTCTACACTATACAATTCTTAGTTTATATTGGCATATGTAAGTAATTAATGGGTAAGTTGCTTATATCAAGATCACAATCTTGATTATAATAATTGTAATCACCGCCCGCGCAACAAATATTCGTTTAATTATATAAATGTTCCTTTCAATACTACTTTCCCATGTAGTGTGGCGTCTGTTCAGTAATGACAGATTGGGGATTGTTGGTTGGAACTGTGGGTCTAAATGGATGCCATATGTGCTACAACTAGAGGAAAATAGACTAACCAAATTACATTAGTCTGTATATAACTGAAAATTGTGTAGTGAAGTGTGCAGCAGTGTGGCTCAGTGGTTAGAGAACCAGATTCTGAAGCAGACGTTCCCAGGTTCGAGCCATGTCCGCGGCGAATTCTGGTCAGTACGTGATGAGTTCCCAATAAGGACGAAACCGGTCTACTGGATGAATTGCCTTTTATATGTGCGGCAAGTTGGCTCAGTGGTTAGAGCAACAGACGCCGAAGCATAAGTGCCCAGGTTCGAACCCTGTCCGCGGCAAATTCTGGGCAGTACGTGACCTAGTTCCCAGTAAGGACGAAACCGGTCTACTTGACAAATAGCCTTTTCTACACTATATAATTCTTTGTTTATACTGTCATATTTAAGTAATTAATGGGTCAGGTGCTTATAGCAAAATCGCAAAATTGATTATAATAATTATTACCGTCCGCTTAACAAATGCTCGTTTAATCATATGAATGAACAATCAGACAGTATATAGGCATACGCAAAAAACCTAAAGATTCTAAGGATAATTTTCAAGGAGAAGTAAAATTGTTGATCAATAACAAGATTGGTTAGTGTGAATTAGACCAAGCACATGGTAGCAATCTCATACAAATAGATGCAGTTGCGCCCAACGTGTATACTTTAGTAAAGGTACATAAACTAGGTAAACTTTGAGAACTATTTTTATTGTTCAACACTCTCCAAAATATAGAATTATAAATACCTGTGCAATAGCATAAGGAAATATTTGTACTTTTTAGACCATAGTTTGATGAATTCACGTCA
The DNA here is from genome assembly GCA_029291075.1 of Eudiplozoon nipponicum. Taxonomy (NCBI): domain Eukaryota; kingdom Metazoa; phylum Platyhelminthes; class Monogenea; order Mazocraeidea; family Diplozoidae; genus Eudiplozoon; species Eudiplozoon nipponicum. The sequence continues at coordinate 52,856 of JAQBSW010000210.1, forward strand.
TTTGGTTGAGATAGTCGATAAATGTAATATAAATGAAAATGATAGTTTGGCGAGTTTTGATGCAATGCCATTGTACACCAATATACAAATAACCATAGAAATAGACACTTTTCAGCGTTTCCTGGTTGATAACCTGGTGTTATTAGGAGAAAGTAAATAACGATAAGAGACTCGTTTATTTCTTCTAATTATTTTATGCTTAGAAGTGATTTTTTAAGCAAATTAGAGATGTTCCAATGGGACACCCACTGTCAGTTCCAATTGCAAAAATCTTCATGTGTTAAATAAAAATAAACCTCTTAGATATAACACCACTTAATCAAAACCTGTATCTTTATTTATTTTGGAATCATGTGGTAGATGAACTGATAAATTTCTTAAACTTAGCTTATCAAGTGACTAAACTGAAATCCATAATTTAAATTCAATTATGTGGAGAATTACCATTTGCGGATATCGATTTAATTAGAAGAGGTACAAAATTAAAACGAGATTTTTAGAAGAAGAATACTAAATAAGGTATCCTTCTTAATTTTACGTCAAATCATCCATATAGAAAGCAAATCGATATCTAAAAATCGATGACAATGAGAAGTTTGAGATTAACGGATACAAAAAATCGGTAGAATGAATCAGCTAAACTGCGATAAATATTCTCTGCTGATTGATACACTGTAATATTATTCGAAAAAACTATAATAAAATTCATATTTGCTCTTTATCATAATTCAAAATACGTGAAGTTGGAGAAAAAAAAGAAGACTGAAGGTTCATGGATATATTTAACATCAAATAAAGTAGGATTGAAAAAGTATATTACTGAAATAAATGATACGTATAATTCTAAAAATGACCATTACCCTAGGCATTAAAAAAATTACTAAATGGAGATAATAAAAAAATTGACACCTTTGAAATGTTTGTAAGTCTTTATTGGGACTAGAATCTCATGTACGTGTTTAAATCCCTGCATCCAATTCAGAAAATATTAGAACGTGGATATGAATGCAAATATGTGCATGCTTTTAGATCAGATCTTGCACCTCAAACAGTACAGACTAGACACAATTAACTGGAATGGTTGAAGACACATATCAATTTCTGGTCGGAGTAGATCGACAAGATTAATTAGATAATTCATCGTAATTACATCGAGAAATGACATAATGATTGAACAGCATTAGAAAAATCACAAAGATCGATCTGGAATACAGCATTAAAAAAAGTTAGGAATAGAAGGTTTCGCGATTAAGAAGCAGAAACGTGCTCCAATAAAAGATTAAGAACTTTGGATTTTTAGTAACTCTAAAGGATACTAACACTATGGCTATTGTGTTAGTAACCGATACCAACATTATTGTACCGAAAAGGTGCATGGTACTAACACTATGTACCGACTCGGAAACCTTATTGTTAGTGTTAGTATCCTTTACAGACTCTGTATACATATTATATAGTGTGAGTTAGCGTTGAATTCGCATTGCCGTAGACTTTATATGATGTTAGCTTCACTATTGCAGGTTTACACATTCGTCTACGAGATTGTACCGTCCTACTATTCCACATTCTTCGACCAAATATATAGTGGTTAAAGGGCGTAATACAGGCTCCTACTGATGAGTCGCCAGTAAGCACGAAACGAATGTGCATGAGATTATACTTTCCGTTCATGCTGCCTTTGGTTTGTCCTTCTGGTCACAACTGAACTAATTTGTTACTAGGTTCGCAAAACCTAATACATACTTGCATATATATTAGATCTTCGCAATAAACAGTATTTAACTGTAATATATTGAATTGAATGATGTCATGCTTACCGCGAAATGTGATAACTGATATCGATCAAGGCCAGAGTGTATGGATTTACTGGAGTAACAGGTGTTCAGATATTTTAATTCTCAATTTCAGTGAACTAAAGCATAAGTTGATATCCATCAGGTTGGTATCATGTACCGACTCGGTAACCATAGTGTTAGTACCATGTACCTTTTCGGTACAATAATGTTGGTATCAGTTACTAACACAATATCCATAGTGTTAGTATCCTTTACAGACTCGGTATATATATTATATAGTGTGAGTTAGCGTTGAAGTCGCATTGTCGTTGACTTTAGATGATGTTAGCTTCACCATTGCAGGTTTACACATTCGTCTAGGAGATTGTACCGTCCTATTATTCCACATTCTTTGACCAAATATATAGTGGTTAAAGGGCTTAATACCGGCTCCTACTGATGAGTCGCCAGTAAGCACGAAACGAATGTGCAAGAGATTATACTTTCCGTTCCTGCTGCCTTTGGTTTGTCCTTCTGGTCACAACTGAACTAATCTGTTACTAGGTTCGCAACACCGAATACATACTTGCTTATATATTAGTTCTTCGCAATAAACAATATTTACCTGTAATATATTGAATTGAATGATGTCATGCTTACCGCGAAATGTGATAACTGATAACGATGAAGGCCAGAGTGTATGGTTTAACTGGAGTAACAGGTGTTCGGAAATTGTTGTAATTCTCAATTTGGGTGAACTTTAGCATAAATTTATATCCATCAGGTTGGTATCATGTACCGACTTGGAAACCATAGTGTTAGTATCCGGTACTCATCGATTTAAAAAGGTATCAGTTATTAACACAATAGCCATAGTGTTAGTATCCTTTACAGACTCGGTATATATATTATATAGCGTGAGTTAGCATTGAAGTCGCATTGTCGTTGACTTTAGATTATGTTAGCTTCACTATTACAGGTTTACACATTCGTCTAGGAGATTTACCGTCCTATTATTCCACATTCTTCTACCAAATATATAGTGGTTAAAGGGCGTAATACCGGCTTCTACTGATGAGTCGCCAGTAAGCACGAAACGAATGTGCATGAGATTATACTTTCCGTTCATGCTGCCTTTGGTTTATCCTTCTGATCACAACTGAACTAATTTGTTACTAGGTTCGCAAAACCTAATACATACTTGCATATATATTAGTTCTTCGAAACAAACAGTATTTAACAGTAAAAAGGAATTTATTGTTGTTTTTTATGTGAACAGGCGAATTTTATATCCGGTGCATTTGTTTTCTCAATATGCTGACTATACATATTCTTCTGCGAATTTGATACTTCCTATGCCGTTCAGCCAACTGACGCTTCTGGACTGTGAATACAATATATATACATCTATATATATATATATATATATATATATATATGACCAAAATAAAAATGGATGTTATTTGTGATGTATAGTCATAAATTTCTGTCAATATCTTATGGATACCTTTTATAAAATTGAAATTGAAGTCGTTGATGTAAGATAATTTTAATAAAAATCTAATGATTCTATGCCTGGGCATTGCAATGAACAAGTAAATTTTCGCACCACGTTTTGTTTCGCCAATAAATTAAATTTCCAAATCTATTGTATTTTGCTAATAACAATGGAAACCGAACTGAAAAATTGTCTGTCACGTATATAGACAATAAAATTAAACATTAATTGATTGTCCCGATCGTAGTAATAATTTTTAATTGAAAGTTATGAGCTTAGTGAACACTAATGTTATTTTATATTTAACCATTCTTTGAACACCACCACCCACGCAATCAATTAATGTTTAATTGTATTGCCTATATATGTTTATATGTGGCGAAAGCTGCAAACAGTCAATGTTCGTGACTGCAGAGAAATTGTGCAATCAAGTACAATGTATGCAAGACTATTAGAGGTGAGAGCCACATATCTAATTTTGCTTTCCATATATATGCAATGCGGATTGAACTTCGCTAGTCATTTTGCCGTCGTACTCTGATGATGATCATGGAAGGACGAAACGCGTCAGTGCGTGCGACTCGCGGTAGTTTTGCTATGTTGTTCGAAGACTGGTTAAATGAAATGGGATTGGTGATTACTTCAAGTTCGCAAACTTGATTTAAATATTGTCTTTCACCTATTTGGTTATTTCCAGAACCCATTCTGTAGTGCACATAATTCTGCGATACAGTGCATTTACTTATGGAATTATGAGTTTCTTGGGAAATAAATGTCGGTTTATATTTGGAGGCATTCTTTCGGCTATCTGTGCAATGTTTTCGCTTATTAATAAATTAATTTGGCTTACTTTGTGCAAAACAATGTAATTACAAATAGTGCCATCGCCGTGCATGTTTTGATGAAATGTTAAATCGAATCAGTTCATTGTATTTCATGTAACCTTGTGTGCTATTGAATAAATTTTTTGGCAAGATTCTTGAATCTGTCTCTTTTGTTAATTTTTTTACTATTGAAGTTTTGTAATCTTCTATTATACCTTAAGCTGCTCTCTAATTAACCAATACCAAATTATTATATATTTCTGGCAGTATTTAGAACAATTCTGTAAGAAGCTTTTTCCAACGTGTTCTGGCCTTATTGTTCTATTACCACAGGAATATGATTGATTTATATAGCAGCGCAATATGACAAAAATTCTCAGAAATTTGGAGTATTTTCTGTTTTTATTTTCGAACATTACTTACATTAATTACACAAAAGGAAAATTAAATCACAGATATTTATACCTAATAGGAGGTATGTTTTGCTCGTTCATGCAGTATATGTGTACGTTAATGTGTGCTTCATTGTTTTCCGTTTGTCTTTGATAATTTTTCTTCCACTTTGTTGAGCTTTTATAATGCTTCCAAAACCATAGCAACAACAGAGTACATATTTTCCACATGCTTAATTTGGTATATTTTTGTCAAACCATTCAGAATAACAATAGTCTTGGTACGCCATAGATAAAATTTGATTCCAATTACCAAAATATACTTTATGCTCTGGCCTTAATCTACATCAAATAGCACAAAACAGTTGCATATTTGTGATTAAGAGCTTTGTCCACGTTCACTGTAGATGTGATGAAATATATTTTATATATTATATAATTTCTAATATTATTATCTATTTGATGGAACATGTGTGTTTTGAATCCAAATAAAGATATTCTATTCTAAAAAAAAATTAACGCATCGAAATGGTAAACTTATATTCAGCCACTATTGTTTTACTTAGTTGGATGGACACAACAGTTATGGATCTGCTGACACACACTCACACATCACACGCAACTATCTATTGATAGGTGGTCTGAGTTCTTCTTGCATTTTGATTAAATATTAATTATATTTTCTAATTTGTACGTTATATTCTTGTTAAAATCTTAATCAACTATCAAGAATCGCCAGTACCATAGTGATTACATTCTTTGCTCATTCTGAATTTTGTATATCCCTCCAAATCCCGAATAAACTAATTAGTGTCTAGGAAAGCGATGTCTGCCGAATTAATCTAAGTTAATGGAAGAAATATTTGCCTTGGTCTAAATCTACTGAATTAAGCAGGGCAAATTTGGATCATGGGATCACAATTGCTTGATGTTTTTTATATATATTTCATTCTATTATCTAATTAAGAAATTCAAAAATTTTTACAAAATGACATCAGTAAGAACGCAACACCTGCATAGTAGGAGTTACATAATTAAATTTTATTGACTTTGGTAAATACACTCGAGTGAATATGACCTTACTCTAGGTACGCGACGAATTTAAAATCAAACAAATTTATAAGTAGAGTCTATTTTGGCACGATTGTCTTGGATTGTAGACGTCAAACAATTTGCACAGGCTAATTTTGCTATATACCTGTGTTCTTCTAAAGTGAAACTATCCTCTTTACACACCATTGCGAAATCACAACATTATTCTCCAAGCGGCGCGATTCAATCTGAAATAGATTTGTATCAAAGAGCAAAAACGCGTGCATCATAGGAACTGTGCATATTATTCAGAATTAATTTCTAATATTGTTTGCATTTTATATAGAATAACCGGTTTTTAAACTCAGCGATGAAGCGTAAACCAATCAAATGTTCAACAAGAAACGTCTATTGGAGCCTAATTACAAATCAATAACGACGCAACACCTGTATCATTTAGATTATATCATCTGATTTGGCTGACTTTATTATATCCTGCTGGTCATATCTGGCCTAAATGGTTTCTAGATACGCGATCAGTTATATATAAATAGAAATTCTAACGGTAAACTCATGCCTTGGTCTAAATCTCTGTTGGCTAGGTTGTACCACCTGCAAATTAGGGATTATGTTGACTTAAATATATCTTCCTTGTACTGTCTGGCTTAATCGGACTCTAAATATGCAATGAGTGATACATAAATAAAAATTCTAACAATTGCCTTATACACTGTTCTAGATCCACTCCAGTAAGTATAAAATACCAGCGACGATGAAAATGCACACTTTTATTATGTAGGTTTAATTATATCCTCCTGTTCCTATCTTGGTTAACCAGTCGCAAGATTCGCCATGAGTCATAAATAAATTTAAATTCTGGAAAAAAACCTGTACCGTGGTCTAGATGTATAATGAATAATAAATAAACCAAATTTCTATCAATAAGCTTAAAATCTAACCTACCTTGACGGCAGTTTTAACAAACCACCAGAACCTTTTAGATTGTACACTTTGATCATGCTTATTTAAATATATCCTCCTGATCTTATCTGGGCTAACTAGTTTTAATATACACGATGCGTCATAAATAAATGAAAATTATAAATTTAAACATGTACTGTGGTGTAGATGTACCTCAGAAAGCACGAAACCCCTGCACCATTGGGATTTCATTCTTCACTTTTGCTCAATTCATTATGAAATATTTGTAATATCTAAATTAACTGATCTCCAGATACGCGCTGATTAATAAATGAATCAAAATTCTAATTATAACTTTATGCTCTGGTATAGGTTGAGGTTAGCTAGCACGAACCATCTGCATTTTGAGGAACAGGCTCGGTGTTCATGCTCACTTGATTCTATACTCCTGCTCATAGAAAGACAAACTAGTTTCGAGATATATGACGAATAATATATAAATAAAAATTCTATGAATAAACCAACGCTCATGTCAAGTTCGACGTCAGTTATAGCGAATCACCAGCAACTTGGGGATTATATCAATTTGTCATGTGGACTTAATGTTATTCTCTAGGATCTTTCTTGAATAATCGGTCTTTAGATAAGCAATGAGAGATGCATAAATAAAAATAATAACAATAATCTTAAATCATTTTTTTGGATCCACATCAGTAACCACGAAAACCGCGATCCACTGGGATTTCATCCATTGTTCGTATTGACTTTACTGTTTTTCTAGTCTTATCTCGCCCAACCGGTCTCAGGATATGCGATGATAAGAAAAAAACAAAATTTTAAAATTAAATTTATACACAGGTTTAGATCTTCCTCGGTAAGCTCGAAACACCAGCAAATTGACATTAACCTCTTCGTTCATTTTGTCCACATTATATCCACCCAGTCCGATATAAGTTTTCTAGTGTTTGGTTTTGCGATGAGTGAGATATCAATCGAAATCTGGCAAGTATCTTTTACTTTGGCTGGCATTGACATCGGTAAACACAAAATGTCCGCACTAATGGATTACACGTATTTCTCGTGCTGACTTTGGTGCATTCGTGTAATCCGATATTCATTTACTTGCTTCTCTATACGCCATGGGTAATTATTTGGTCCCAACTGTGCATTATAGTGCACAGTTTGAACTTATGGTCTCTTTTGTATCTTTCACATAAATTCTTGGTTGCACATCGTTTTATTGTATCACCAGAATTCAGAAATATGCAATAAGATAACGATCTTTAAAATATGCTACCTGGATTATTTATATGGTTTCGTTTTTATAATCATAAATATTCTCCGTTCGCAAAGAAGTTAACATTTTTTTGATTAACGAATCTATAATACATATTGACAATATTTGTGTTAAAACTATATTGTTTTATTTAATCGCCGAACATGTTCTGTTTGGCCAGTTTTCTCAGCAACATATTGTTTGTGCATGGCTCGTGGACATACTATCGTGTTACAATGACCATGAACTTCTTCTTCATGAAGTGCATCTCATTTGTTAGTGCTCAATTTCTCTATAGCATCCATACGAGTTTTTCGGCAAACAAATTTTTTCCTGATCTGATTTTTCTTATCTACGCTCTGACGATGACCGCATTACCTCCGTTTATTTTCGTGATGACTGAGCAACATCAACCACGCGACGTCTTGCTTCGTCATCCGCAATTGTATAGACGCGTAAGAATTATGCATTAATTTAAAATTATTTTAAGAACAACTAAAAGTAAGCCATGTTTTAGCAGCCAGGTATTTTTGTTCTTCAAATTTATCACAATCACGATTCATTTCTTTAATAATTCGAGAGTGAATTTCCATAACCTTAATGCATTTTGTATTAAAATTCTAAATACAACACGAAACCATATTTGGATAGTAAATCAAAATTTGTCTGAAACTTTATCTTTAGTAAGATCACGTTATGTAGCTACAAAATTGTTTGTGTGCGCATGCATCATTTTCATACACAAAAGGTTCTAACAAGGGTTTACATATTGTTAGAACATAAGGTCGAAAGAAACGCCGAATAGGCTCTATTTTTAAATGAACAGCTAACCAAGATAATAGTTGGCATATAGCGGAAATTTGTGTATTGCGCAACAAAGGTGTCACAGAGAACGAGCGCAAGACTCCAAAGCAAATGTGCCTCCATTTGAGGCAAGATGGTGCCAAATTTTGGCAAGTACTTGACGCGTTCCATTTGGGACGAAAAGTGGTCTAATTGTTGAATTTAATTCGCCGCCTTAAACAATGCTTAATTACTAATGAAAAGAATATATACCTATATTCATAAAATAAATTTGGAAGAATTGCATTTGATCCCTTAGACAATGTCTAGTTTAAACTGACGTAATATTTATTTTATGCAATCCTGTGTTTATAATTTAATTACGTGTCGCTTATTCAGGTTGTACGATGTTTTTCTAATAATGCCAAAATAAGGATTGCTAGATGGACCACCAGGAAAAAAGCATTTCCAAAAGGTTTTCCAGATAGCAAGACTAAGATGTAAATTAGTTATTTTTTGGCTGAAAACTGTATAACATTCGTGGCTTTAGTGGAATAGCGAATAATTTGACGAATTCTGAAACAGAAGATACATGGAAATGTACGCGATGGCACCAAATTTGACCACAACTATTGTCCATATCATCAATATAACATTATAAACTATTTGTTAAAACCGAGTTCGAAGGTTAACCATCTCACTGATTGTCGTATTATTCTTTTTCGAAACTAGAGATATAAGAAACAAAAAATTAATTAATTCACCTGTGACGAATTTTCGGATCCTTCGTGATATAAAAATGGTAGTAATTATTTTTAGGCAATTAAATAGATTTTTTTCGGTGATATTCAATTAAAAATCAAAATACAGGAAAAAGATGTTGATGTGCCAGTACAAATCAATAGCGCCACTGCTCGACTTTCAGCCTCTCAAGATGTCAACACAGGCAAGCCATAAAATACGACAATTAAAAAACAGAAAATTGTTTATTTATGAAGAATTGATACTTTTATTTGTCTTTGAACTAATCATTAAATGTGCGTCTTTAATCTTCTTTTGTATATCTAGTGCTTCAAAATTTTAATATATTGTTTCTTGATACAATGTTACAGCTTTTAATTGCCAATATTTCAGGTTTACCAGATCGATTATTAAATAGTCTTGTAGTAATTACCATAAAAGTTAATAAGTTTTAACTACTGTTAGAATGTATAATAGTCAAATTGCAAGAAGCAATTCAGATCAATAAAATGAAGGGTTCCGGCCTATCATCGCATTGCCGGCACCGTCTCTGTAAGTCATCGCAATAACCGTCCGTTTCATTGTCATGATTAAATTGAGCGCAGTGTCACAGTCCTTTATCATATCGTCGGCAAAATAATGTCAGTAGATCAGCTTCCAGAAAACCAATCAGTTGACAAAAATCATATATGTTTTACCCTAGCGTTCAGTCCTTTTAATCGGTGCTAAATCATTGTGTATGGGAACAAAAACTAGAAATTGCTTGAGAAAGTGTTAAGATGGTACGATGTATGAATTTCCGCTGTGGCCTACAGGTAATATACCAAAGACTAACATTCAGAATCATACACAGTTAAATAATAATGGAGAAATTACAATGCGTATTACTTAAGTTAGTCAGCAAACCGCGTCGTTAAGGATTGTCAGCGATCGTCACTCCCCGGTCGCGGCTGATACAGGTGCTGTAATATCGTTAGTAAGTCCGATGTTTCCATTAATATGCAGCACCGATGTATAGTTGAAGGCCACAAACGGTCAGTCAACAAAAAACATGGCTTGGCAAAACGCCGAGTTTCACTAGGCCTATGTCGTGTATTACCGTGCACGTTTGTCTTCGCGGACGTAGCAAATTTTATTTTAGGATTAGATTTCCTCTCAAAATATAAACTGATAAATGATACTTTTATTGTATATGACGGTCTCTTGTTTTTTTCACTCAAAAGTAATGACTCGTTCGAATCCTCTCATCCACGATTACGTGAATTCACATATATTAAAAAATTCAATCCCATAGTTCCAGCTTGATTAATTACGTGGCCAGAGCTCTAACCTTAGATCAAATATCGTTACAGGTTTTTTAAACCGTTGTTTATCAAATATTGAAAGTCTGTATTAGATATACTAGTTCTAGTTCATGGCCATCGCCGATTCATATGCAAGCCAAGCAAGGCATTGGTGATTGGAGATTATGCGGTTATTTTCAAGCCCTCAAGTCAAAATACCGGAGGGCTATCAAATAAACAATACTTAAAATATTATTTATGGAATTGCTCAACGAAAATGGTTCAAGCTACTTATTCTTAAATCAGCTTACCATCAGATTTCATTCGATAATAAAGCATCGCCTAAATAACTAGCATTACCACTTTTGTTATAATAGTCTGCACACTTGAGCACTTTGGCCAGTGCAATATATCACAGACTATTCAGAGAATTATTAAAGAAGTTTTACGGATATATCCACGCATCTAGTTTTACGTCGAAGATGTAATCATAGCCTCGCATAGATTTGAACAGTATTTAACGGACTTCAAAAAAACCCTCTTTCGATTTGATTAGTTTGGTCTCGTGTTAAACATAGAAAATGCGTGTGGTCTTTAAAAAATTGAAATTTTTAGGGTATTTTATCAGGCAAAGCATAACAAATACACTTCAAGACAAAGTCGAGGCTATCAGAAGTATTCCTACCATGCCAAATACCGAAGAAGTGCGTTGCTTCCTTAGCGTTTATATTTCCTACAATTCCTTTACTCCTATGGTAAAACCATAGGCACAGTTGACAAGATATCTCCAAGAGCTGAAGTCACCTAAGTCCAACTTGCGTCTGCGCTGTGACGCAACGAACGTTCAACGAAAATGTTGTGCTTGCCCAACTTGCATCACTACACGCTGTTCAGCCAAATGCATCATTGAAACTGACCAATATTGCACTCGATGAGGTCTGGGGCGCTAAAGAAGAACAAGAAGTCGATGCTAACATGCACTCAAACGCGTTTTATTCCTGAATGTTGAAAGCCGCTGAAAAGAATTATTCGGCAATGGAAAAAGAATTTTTCGCTCAATACGACTCCTGCCTTCACGTTCAACGATATCTCCTGTGTTAGCCCTTCGAAGTGAAGGTCGGAAAGTTGTCGTTGGTGAAGGCCTTGCATAAATGTTCACGGGACTATCAGGAAAGTATAATTCGGCAGATGATCCACCTTATTGAGTTCAACTACAGTATCAGCCATGAGAATAGCAAAGATAATGTGGTCGCTCATAGTTTTTTTCGTTTTTAAATAAATTCAATAGTCCATCAAAATGCCAACCTGTCGCCAAGGCACGATATTTACACGAAGCAGCAGACAGATATGGTTGCGACTAAATGACTAATTACAAATAAAGCGATGCGAACGTCATCAAATATTTTATTGAAGGAGAGTTGGTTAGTAAAATTTATCTCCCAAAAGACTGTCGCCGCCCGATTTTTTATGAGTACCAAATTCTGAGGCATCCTGATTCAGATGGTTGAAGAAAATTGCTACGATAACGTTTCATTTGTCCGACCATTCGATTAGAAATGTTTAATTGGAGTAAAGCATGCTATCCATGACATCTGTCAAATGTCTTTCGTCAAACTCATTAAGAATTTGGCTGTTTTCAGCTGTATAATGCTGCTTTTAAATTATTCTATATATAAATTATTGCTCTCTCTAGAATACATGGCTTCTTTTTGACCTGACCATAATTGATCGACATGCCCCATGGCATGAATTAATATCAATACCTAGTCAAGATGCGAAGACAATTGTCTATAAATTCTTACTACACTGAGAGGGAAAGATTTGGAGTACAAGATGTAGCAGTTACTGACTGAGGTGCAAATTTCATGACACATATTTTCCAAGATAACTTACAGTTCCTGGGAGTTGATGTGTAAATAATTTCAGCGTTCAATCTTAAATGCAATGGTCTAGTGGACGACGCTATGTGCATTTCACGTGCTGTCCGATAGGTTTTCCGCAATTTTCCATTAGTATAACTTGGTATGCGATCAGAGCATCAATTACACAGGTCACATTTGGCCACAGTCCGAAACTCCTTGCATTTTGAATGAAAGGTTTTGCATGTAGTGATGAACCACCAACCGCGGAAGTTACATAATTAATACAGCGCGTTTAAATATTCTGCGTAGGCAACTTTCCGGTAAACACCATCCGCCAATGTATATTTGAAGGCTTCAGACACATGTTAACAGGCCTATGTCAGAATATACGCTTTTTAGTCAAAGCTGAAGCCAAATTATACCAGAACTCGTTTGATTATTGCGTGCGGTTCGAAGTTCTTTGTGTTTAATTATAAACAAAATCATAAACCGGTTTCCACTGATCGATTCCAGATTCGCACATCAATTATATCGAGATGAGACAACCATGAAGAACAGTGACCATCAACATGTCAATAGTCGATAAGTCGTTTAAAGACCAGTTTTAGTTTGAAAGACAGGTCTATTAATGATCCTAATGCCAAAATTAAGAAAAGACTTCAATTCCAATACTTTCTCCATATTTCTAGAACAGTTTTCATCATTTTTTAATTCTTCACTTCTACACATTAAACAATTTTGATTATGTGTGCGAATGTTTAAATTAGACATGCAGTAAATCTTGGATATCTTCATTTCTACATTCTGGTGGAACAAAATGTTTTTTGGTCTACCCTATGAAGATGATAAACTTTGCTTGGTAAAATTCACTACATAATTCATCCTGCAGTTAATTAGATTTTCGTGCCTTGCTTCATTCTGTCGGGATAGCACACACACTCACACTCACACAAATATATATATATATATATATATATATATATATATGTATATATATGTATATATATATATATATATGTATATATATATATGTATATATATTATATATATATGTATATATATATGTATATATATATATATGTATATATATATATATGTATATTTATGTATATATATATATGTATATATATGTATATTCATAGTACCCTTTTCATGTGCAAAAATGAAGAGAAGTTTTATCAGATACAAGAACTGCTTCTTCGTATTTTCTCTTTAACTATCTACAAATGTACATATATTTGTATATTAATTGAAAGGCAAAACAAGATAGAAAAATTTTATACACGGAGAGAGTGTGAAATAAGGGAAACAATCAATCAATTGCGCGCGTCACCTCCAGTTCAAGCTCAGTTCTTGAACATGCTTCCTCCGCTTGCATAAATCCGGCTGCAATTTGTTTATCCATAAAGCTTCGTATGTGGCTAGCTCCCTTTTGTTATAGCATTTAATAATTATTTTTATGCTACGTATGGAGAACATAAGTGTGAGGCTTCCACAATGTGTTGCGCAATTGCAGACGTGTATTCACCGTTTGATTTGAAACAGGCGTTTAGGTTGCAATGTTCTCTCATTCGAGTAATTTAACGTTTGGTCGATCTGCCAACATAAGTTGATCGATAAATTGCGCATGTATATTGATAAATAATATTTGATGTCGATATTAACAGCTGTTTCTCTTTGATTGCTGGTAACGGCAAGTGTGTTACTCGAAATAACACTCTTAGTTTAGCTTCATTAAATGTACGTGTTAATGCCACTTCAACTTTTTTTAGTGTTATCTGATAAACTGCATCCCCCTTATATGGGATTTCCAGGTAGACTGCTTTTTTCTGGTTCGTAATACGCCTGTTTCTGTTTAATTCCCCTTTTTAATATTGATTACATCAACTGTTTAAGATAGCTATTAAGCATAAAATAGTTAATTGCTTTATTATTTTAGTTTTCCTTTAAATCTTGACTAACCAACCTGTCAATTTTTGAAAACAGCCACGAACATTTGATAGTTTATATCGAAAAGACACAAAGTTGCTGTAGTGCAAATACTGAGCAGATTAGTTAAGGTTAAGATAAATTGTTCTATTTAATTTACCATTAGTTTCCTCCTTTAATAGTGCATATATGAAAAGCAGACAATCATATTCCTCGTGCTCTGACGTGAAACCGATATTCTTCTATGCTTTTTTGAAACTTTAAAGCAATATTTGTGATTGCGACCTGTTCTTAAGGACAGGGAACATATCATCCACACGCTGTATATATTGAGCACATTTACTTATGTCACACATTAATGACTCGTTCTCTAGATGCCCAAGAAAACTCACAGCCAACACTGGAGATAAGGGACTCTTCATTGCCACACGATCAGCCTGTTTATAGATACCTTCATTAAAACGAAACCTTACGTCTTTCGTGCATAATAAGATAAGCTTGCGTAGAGTGTGACCTGATACCGGTGATTGTAATATGTCATGTTCTACCGTTTTGATTAAAATGTCAATGGTTTCATCTATTGTAACCTTTGTAAACAAAGACGTAACTTCAAAAGATACCATAATCTTGTTTTTTACATTTATATCTTGAATTTTGCTTACAAAATAAAACGAATAATTACTATAATCACGGTTGCGATCTTGATATAAGCACCTGACCCATTAATTACTTTCATATAAACTAAGAATTTTATAGTGTAGAAAAGGCAATTCATCGATCAAGGCCAGAGTGTATGGATTTACTGGAGAAAAAGGTGTTCAGAAATTGTTGTAATTCTCAATTTCGGTGAACTTTAGCATAAATTGATATCCATCAGGTTGCTATCATGTACCGACTCGGAAACCATAGTGTTAGTACCATGTACCTTTTCGGTACAATAGTGTTGGTATCGGTTACTAACACAATAGCCATAGTGTTAGTATCCTTTACAGACTCGGTATATATATTATATAGTGTGAGTTAGCGTTGAAGTCGCATTGTCGTAGACTTTATGTGATGTTAGCTTCACTATTGCAGGTTTACACATCCGTCTAGGAGATTGTACCGTCCTATTATCCCACATTCTTGACCAAATATATAGTGGTTTAAGGGCGTAATACCGGCTCCTACTGATGAGTCGCCAGTAAGCACGAAACGAATGTGGATGAGATTATACTTTCCGTTCTTGCTGTCTTTGGTTTATCCTTCTGGTCACAACTTAACTAATTTGTTACTAGGTTCGCAACACCTAATATATACTTGCAATTCATCCAGTAGTCCGGTTTCGCCCTTATTGGGAATTCATCACGTACTGGCCAGAATTTGCCGCGGACAGGGCTAGAACCTGTGCACGTCTGTTTCGGAATCTGGTATCAAGATCTTAATTTCATTTATTACTTCGCGCTCCACTTTGTCTATTTCGACTAATTTATCGTCTAGACGCGTGGATTTTGTATTTCCATTCAACATGTTTTCCATCTTTGCGTTTTCTTGGTTGCCAGGTTAATGAATTGCAATATGCTGAGTTAATGCCATCATGCAGAAATTCTGTCGCGTACTTTGTAAAAACCCAATACGAAAACTATGGGTATTTTGATATAATTTGTTATTTAAAAATTTATGCAATGTTTAGGTAATGCTGGCAAAAAATATATAATGAAATCTTGTCATTAATACACGTCACTTCTCCAAGCAGCAAAGAGTTTGTCCTATAATGACAGATCGAGGATGGCATGTTGGGAATTTATAGTTAAAATTGATACAGAGTGATATTCACCTGAAGAAAATGCTTACAAAAACATTAGTTATAATGTGAAACAAAATTGCACGTAAGGTGTGGCAGGAGTGACACAAAGGTACGACTGTAAGATTAAGAGGTTGATGTGACCCTGTTCGAGCCCTGGCATTGGCAAATACCGGCAAGTACTTGACGATAAATTTGATTTCCATATATATTCAATGCCGTTTGATCCTCGATAGTCAGTTTGCCGTCATACTCTGATGATGATCATGGAAGGTCGAAACGCGTCAGTGCGTTGCGACTGGCGGTAGTTTTGTTATGTTGTTCGACGACTGGTTAAATACAATGGGATTGGTGTTTACTTCAAGCTCGCAAACTTGAATTAAATTATTGTTACCACCACCCGCGCAATCAATTATTGTTAAAGTACTTGACGAGTTCATAATAAGGGCAAATTCAGTATACTTGATAAATTGCTTTTAAAATTTAAGCAACTTTCATTTTGTAATGACAAAATATATTTAATTAAAATTCTGTCATAAAACCTCGATTCAAAATAATCTCCGTAGGTAACATTTGCTTCGATCAATATTGAAAATTGTTGAACGACTAATTTGAAGTTAAAATCAAAGAAACGCCAGGTAAGTTTCACCTTAAGGGAAAACTACCCAAAAGTAAAAGTTATTATATGACTGAAAATTGCTTATAGTGTGCTGCAGGAATGACACACTGATGAAAATGCAAGATTTTAAGGGAAACGGCCCCGGTTCATGCCGCAGTCGTGGCAAATTTTGGCAATTACCTGACGAGTTCCCAATGAGGACGAACGGCCTAATTGTTTAATTTCCTTCGCCACGTTAAGCATTTAAAAAAATTAATACTGACAACATATATAAAACACATATCTTCGTTTAAAATATGTGAGTTTTGAACGAGGAGACTACAAATGCCCTAAGTTGGTTGTGTAGGTGTTATGTGATATCGAGTCCAAATAGTAAAGCCACAAATGAATTTAGAAAACGCCGGCTTAATAAAACGAAGCCAACCTTTATTTTCAGGTAAATAATACTAGGCCTGTTGATGCTTTCAGAGCGAATGAAGTAAGTGCAGTAGGAAATTTAAACAGTCTTCACCTGGAAACCACGAAGTCATAAAATTTTATAAATTATCTATTAAACCCTGGTCGTTCATGTCAGTAAGATATGCCGAATCAACCTGTCAAGATAGCAACGCGCCCAGTTTTAAAAAAGTTCAATGAATTTGTTTAGATTTTCCCTTCTTATTGTAAACTTCTAAAATAAGATCAGTTGCTCCTTTTTTTCTTGTGCAAATATTAACATTATTTATTTCACGTGTGAGATTAGTTGCCGAACCTATGTTCTCTCGTATACTTTTTATTTAAGACAAAATCATTATATACAAGATATATTATTGGTTCAGATTAAGGTTAATTGAATGATGAGTCCTATAGACAAAGGCGTTTTTCATTAAATTTATACTTTTCTATTTCAAATGGAGTATCGACGTTTCTGATAAAAATTCTTTGAAATATGAGTCGTACGAAGAGACATTATAATCATTCGTTTGAGCACAAAATTCCAACTAAATAGAAAATTGCAGTCACCAATTTTTGTTATACGTTATAGCTTTTTAAGATAATATATCAAAGAACTTTACTTGATTTTGATCCTGCTATTACGCGTCTTTCGTCAATGTGCCTTTATTACGTTTCAAATTTGCGGAGTGCAAAACTAACTAGGCATCAATTAATTGATATTTGTGAATTTCAGAAAAAATAGTTCGATAACATTTTATTGAATAAAACTTACGAAAACTGAAAGTTATAAGAAAATATCTTTTCGTTACTATTTCGTATTTAATTTTCCATTTTGTCTAATAGAGGAAGTTGTTCGGAATTATTTATATTTCATTAATCTAGAATACCTTCATATTTCATGCGTCTTTTTTAAATTCAGTTGCACCGAAATAGTTACCTGCGCATGTGGTACATAGCAATATGGTCACTTATTGGTGTCTGGCATGGCGTCATTGTTACCTACTTGTCATTATGGGTTATTGCAGGGCTTGATGACTATTCTGCTGGCATCTACTGGCCAACGGCGTTGGTGGACGGCAAAGCGAAGACAGCCCTCAAGTATCCACAACTAATGGATTACACTACAGGCCTTGTCGCATCGATAGTTCTGTGGATTGCAACCAACCTCGGAATCCTTATATTCACCAGAAACATCAATTTGGTGGTCATAATTGCACATATTATTGCGATTGCGATGAATATACCCATATTCTTTCTCTACCAGGTACAGTGAACAAATCAAGTCTTGTTATCTTATACATTTATATAATTCTATCTACATGTATATAAATATACACAGAGATGAATGCATATGGTGTTATATTGTAAAAGCTAGCAAAGAATCCGTTTACTGGGCGAAATTATTATATTATGAAAGGAGATAATTTAATTAATATTATAATTATAATAATAATAATAATAATAATAATAATAATAATAATAATAATATTAATAATAATAATAATAAATTTATTTGGTAACAAAGCCTACAGGCCCAACATTTGAAATCACGAAAAAGGAATCAATATGAAGATATGTAGAGTTGAATGAAATTATGACTAGCGAAGTATTTGTCAATAAGGTTGAAAAGAGTTGTGAAAGAGAAGCGCTTTTATCAACTTCGTGGTAGTTCATTCTGATGAGAAAGAGATTTCATTTGACTAGGTACGATCAACTAGAGTAAAGATCATGTATAGTCCGAGTATCAATGCAGGATTTTCTGTTATAGGGCAAACGAAATCGAGACTGAGTTACAAGCCGAGGAATAACCATCGGCAGAATTCGACCGACGTAGTTATTTGTCGTAGATTTTGAGATTCTGTAGGGTAGTATTGACTAGGGTGAAGTCGACTAGAATGAAACTTGTTGAAAGTCAATATGTCCGTGTCGTGTGCTGGGTTCACTGATTTCCGTTGTGCGAGGTTAGGGCTGTTAGAAGGCGAGGAGGAGCCAGCGTCCGATGTATACCGTCAGATGGCTCAGCAGACTTTTCAAATTTCCCATCGTTTGCTGAAACAAATAGAAGAGATTTAGTAGAGCAAATTATAGCGAAGTACTTAATATTTGTTTGCGATAAAATTAAAATGAAAATAAAAAGGTAAATAAATAAAAATTGTATTGGACAGTCTAGATTTGACGTTTAGAGTCAAAGGCGAATGGTTGAAATTGGGGGCTCAGCCAGAAGAGACTTAACGCTCAGAAACTTTATAATAATCTTGGGGTAAAAATAAGTATTATGGGATAAAAAGGAACCAATTGCACTTCCAATCAGATATCTGGCATAGGAATTCGTTAAAGAAGTGAATGTGAGCTGCCTTTTTACGAGCTTTATTTCCGCGGGAAGAGCGTTGACAACACTTTTGGCTCTGGAAAAGAGATTGATAAAAGGTGTTATAATTTCGTGGAAAGTGAGGCATTGCGGCGTTATGCTTAAAAGGTAGGCCAATTTGCCAAACCTTTGCGAAAAATGCTCCTGTATCTGTAAGTACGCACTTCTTTATATTAGTTGCTTAATTAAGGCACAGTTGCTGTCTAGAAACGGAATTGAGTTCACTCCATTGTGTAGTTTTCGAATTACCTTGACAATATATATATATATATATATATATATATATATATATGTTGTGTGTGTGTGTGTGTAAGTGATAGTGTGCATGCGTTTTGGATTAAATGCCCACAATAATATAATACGGGACCTAGTCCTAAATTCATTATATATTTAGCGAAGAAATGTGGAACAACAATATATTAGAAATATATATTCTGTGAAATTATGACGTGTTTTCCACTCAAGGCAAGAGAATAAAGTTTTTTTCAAATAGCAGGTGTTCAGAACGCTTGCCATTCTCATTTTTAGAGACGCTTCGTTTACTAACGACATCGTAATGTATTTAAACTTTACAAATTTGATAATTGTTAAACAACATGTTTGCCTGTAATTTGAAATATTGAAAACTGTGTTTAAGATTACATTACTCGTGTTTCATTATTCTGACGTATTGGAAATCGTGCAATCAACTTTTGTCTTATAGCTCAAACAAATATATAACCAATCGTAGGTCGGAAAAATCTTGAATCCTGTACATTTCCAGGTGCACCGATTATTAGCCTTGACTGATGCGTTCTCACTTGTCCTTTCTTTTTAAGCCTTCCATCAGCTGCTTGTCTGAAAATAACGTTGGCACAAGATTTTACACTCTTTTTTTCCGAATTTTCGAGACTTAATTTCCAGTCCCATTTTCAGGGTTGACACCATACGCACAAAAACAAAAACAACTTGTGGCAAATGTGGTATCCTCATTCAAGACAGATATATTAATATTTATTTTAATTCCAAAAGTATATTTTTTGTTGTCTCCCTAATATCCGGTTTACGAACCTATTCTCTTATACTAAAATGTACACACAAATTTATCCATGTCATCTCCCCCGCACACAAAAACCTATATACACATATGTGTAATCTAATAAAGTGACATTTATAGAATAACCATAAGCAAGCCCTATGGATTGACATACACGCCTATCCATGACGTCTCTATTTTAATTAATTTTCCGGACGCGTATAAGAATCAACAAAATTTTGATTTCAATATTGCATTAATCCTCAAATACCCCAATTTACCTAATCCCATCCAGTTAGCAAGAGGTTATAGAGAGAGAGAGGTTAATAAAACTGTTGAAAGAATAGTGTTATTCTATCGTTTGGACAAGACCGAATATGCAGCTTAAACTAACGAATCGTATCTAAATCAAACACACATTTATACTCATATTCTGTATAAATTTATTTTTCCATTTAAATATCTGTGTCAAAACCAAGTACATACTATATGTATATATATATATATATATATATATATATATATATATATATATATATATTAAATTGAAATATTTTACATTTATTTAAATTTTATTAATTTACTTATTTATATTTATATATATAATATATGTAATATATATATATATATATATATTATATATATAATATATATATATATATATATATATATATATAATAAAACTGTTGAAAGAATAGTGTTATTCTATCGTTTGGACAAGACCGAATACGGAGCCTACACTAATGAATCGTATCTCAATCAAACACACATTTATACTCATATTCTGTATAAATTTATTTTTCCATTCAAATATCTGTGTCAAAACCATGTACATATCTATGCATATATATATTAAATTAGAAATATTTTACATTTATTCAAATTTTATTAATTTACTTATAAATTAATTCTTATAAAATTATCCATTTATATATACGTTCACACGCTATATCTTATGCATATATAGATAAGCATATAAGCAACCATGTGGGTTCTTCCCACATCTTTTATAAATATTTATATATCCATCATATATATATATATATATATTTAAATAGATATAAAATATTGCTAATTTATTATATATCTATATGCATAGATATGTACATGGTTTTGACACGGATATTTAAATGAAAAGATAAATTTATACAGGATATGAGTAAGATGGGACTGGAAATTAAGTCTCTAAAATTAGTAAAACGAAGAGGAGAAAATCTTGTTCCAACGTCATTTTCAGACAAGCAGCTGATGGAAGGCTTAAAAAGAAGGGACAAGTGAGAACCCATCAATCAAGGTCAATATTCGCTGCACCTGGAAATGTACAGAATTCAAGATTTTACCGACCTAGGAGTGCTATCAGTTGTCCAGCACAAGAAAAATGCGGTCAAATCCATAACAAGCAGGACAGCACTGAGCAAAAAATTTAACACTTAAATATATAGCCAGTTTTATGCTTAACGAATTTATTACTACACAACTAGGTTTAACACATTACCGCAGTAATGAAAATTATCTTTACCAATGAATATACTATTAAAGATAAGTTTGATAGTTTTCTTTAATCAAGGTTGCTATCTTGATATAAACACTTGACTCATTATGCAAATATTTTTCTCAGTACAAATTAAGCATGGTTATGTGTAGGAAAGGTAATTCATCCAGTAGACCGATTACCAGTTTACCTGACTTTTTATTATTATAACAATTACATTTGAACCAAAATTTTTAAAAAATGACTGTGTACTATCTTCCCATATATATATATATATATATATATATATATATATATATATATATATATATATATATATATATATATATATATATATATGCATTTCTTTGCGTACAACTTGTTTGTTTTTCTCAGGTTTCCTTCCGGGCAAGCTCTGACTTCTTTGTGTTCTTTCGAATTGCCACTTCACCTGCAATGTGGCTGTTACTTGCAATTTGTTGCGTAGCGTGCAACTTACCTATACTTCTGCTGCGCTACTGCGCAGACGAGTGGTGGCTTTCTCATATTCGTCGTTTAGCCAATGCTCTAAAGAACACTGAGCGGTATCAGTATAAAAAAGAAAAATTCAATTTCAATCCTAACGAATTTGTTACGGTAGTTTTTTATCAGTGTTCTGCTATATTTTTTAAATATTTCTTATATGTTGAATGTAACACTTAGTTAAATTCAATTTTTGCATTATGAAAATGAATTAAAATTTTTTTTTCAAATTTAAAACTTTAAATCGTTAATAAAGTAAGCGATTCTTAAAGTAACTTAGAACACCGTTTATTCGATTTCGCTCTATGAATAAGGAATAAAATACCTGCTGATTAACATGATTTATCCGTTTATGTACTTGTCTATTACAATGCCACATAAGTTTTAACAACATTGTGGCACTAATCTCAACCTGATTAATTAAAAAAAATTTTTAATTTATAAAAAGGCGGTGAACTACGTTTATACGATTTCACTCCATGAATGTTTAAAACACACGCTAATTAACATCTGTTACACTTATAACTACTTTTCTGTCAAAAGTTTAAATAATTTCTATCAGCATTTTGTAAATAATTTCTACCTTATTAATTACACACATTTTAAACTCGTAAAATGGCAGAAAACTACGTCTATCTGATTTCGCTCTATAGAAGTTGAAATAAATGCACGTTCATTCTCATACGTTATCCATTAATTAACATTTCTAGCCAAATGCCAGAGAACTTCTTTCAATATTTAGGTAGTAGTTTCTATTTGATAAGCTAGACCAATTTTGAAATCATAAATAAAAACGTATGATCTAGTGAAATAGATATAATATTTTAAATTGCTTTCTGGTATGCATTGAATAGATTGAGTATCGTTGATTTTCAAATCATTATTTAACTAGGTAAAAGTTTGTTCATTTAGTCATGCAAATCTCAAAATAAGAAAAATCGCTTAATTTTTAGTTAAGTGCGCGCTCGTTCACAATTTATGGTTACTCATGACTGCCAAAGGTAGACACGGCCCCATGTTTCGTTATGTCATATTTTGTGGAAATCATCGATAGTTTATTCTCTTAGGCGTGTATTAATTAAAGAAATATATGTAACAACTTTGCATAATGTGATAAACTGTGCGACAATAAATCGTGTACAAAATAAATTGACGGGTGTAAATAAACTGGTTAAGTCACCAACTCAATGCTATCAAAGAATTGAGAAAATAAGATAAAATCTGTCAAAATCTCTGCATTTTGGGATAGACGTAATATTATTGATAAAGCTTGAATAAAATACATACATATAACCTGAATACATTTAAATAATTCAGTGTTCTGGCCTTGTTTCTGCAAGTTACCTGGTTCTTGTTGTGCAACGCTAGGTTAATTGTATTTATTCAACCGTCTTTTCTAGTTTGAAAAATTCGTGTAGCTACTTCACGTACGTTCGTCCAATGCGTCATTTACTCAAATATAATTAAATTTAAGTAATTGATAACGGCATTTTATATAGGTTCTTTTGAATGCCATTTCGCTGTTTATTGAGAACAGGCGTGCATTATCTATGTATGTATTTGCCTGTAACCGGTATATTTTATCGACTAATGTATTCTTATATACGTGCAAAGCAAAGTTATTGAATCACATTCATATTGTGCTAATTTCTTCCTTCGCATGTCAGATATAAATGCCAGGTAGGAAAGTGTCGTGCTAAGCGTATATACTCTAAGGTGTTAGAATACTCGCTGGAGAGAAATATATTTTTCATTATGAATTCAGGTTAATGAAGCTTGGGAAAACTTTGAAGGGAGAGGTGAAAAGTTTAAAAATATTATAAATCATAAAATTAAAGAGAAAAATTAACAAATTTCAAAACTAATGTATAATTCAAACAAATCTTACTCTTATAGACAGATTAATTAATATTAAATAAAAACATTATTGTTTACATAGACCATTTTTTAATAGGATTCAAGAAACATTTGAGCATCAATTTCAGAAATAAAACGCTAGAAGAGTAAATGGAATAAAAAATTTATCTGTGGCAAAAACGGAATTGGAGAATGAAGAAAAATATTACGTAGAATATTTCTGCAAGGTTCCTTTAAATCATCTCAAGAATTTAATTTATATTAAAATATATAAGCCCATTTTTATCCATCCCTCTTTATCTTTTTAGTGTATCTATTTTACAATTCTGATTCATACACTCTTAGATTCATATTATTGAATAAAAATACGCTTCATATGAGACCGAGAGGTTTCTGCACTGCTGTAATGTGCATCATGTTCGCTATCCTAAATCAACTTATTTTCTCCGATAGGGAAATATGAATATCACCATCTCGGGATGATTAATGGCGCAGGCTGATGATTTATCTAAAAGGAGAAGAGTACGCATAAAACAAACGCAGGCACACTCATGCAATTCACCAATATATATTGAAAACATGTAAAAACTATTTTCGTTTTTTTGGCTGAGGATTAAATATTTTGCAACTGAAAGCTTTGTTTCAGCGTAATTTATTTCCGCTATTTGGTCTGCAAAGCAGCTGGTAGTTCGTCTTCCTTGAAGTATGATATTTAAACACATTTTTCAGCTATTGCGGAAAGGAATCCTCTTTTGCGGGCTAGATTTAGTCTGAGAAGCTCTAAGACTCTTTTATTTAGTAATCGGCCCATCTGATCTAAGTAATTTAGTTAGAAGCTATCGCAGCGCTTACCTTGTTGTATACACCTGCTTTATAATACAGTAATGTTTCAATAAACAGTTTGTTTCACAATCTAAATTACTAATACAAAATAATGGCCTAAATAAAACTGAGAATAGTTTTATCTTCAGGCTTTTTTAGACTGCGAGAATTCCTAATTACTATGCTACGTCTCATAGTTTATCGTTTTTTATTAACTCTAAATTAATTATTTTTGTATTAAATCACTTAAAGTTTAACCAATTTTACATAGTGAATACTTTTATAGATTCTATATATCTTTGTTTTTAATAATAATTCTTTCATTATTCTAATTCATTTTTAGTTGCATTAATCGTAACGACGTGGGTTGCATAAACATTATCTTAAAAAAAATTGATATCAGATTGTCAGGTAAGAAATCTACAATTATTTATTTTTATTTAAGCCGGCCCTGTTCGAGTATCTTTGAATTTGTAATTCGTGATATTTTATGTTCTAATTGAACCATGTTTCCGCCAGATTTACTAGATAGAATGTATTATAGTTGGAAAATTGCTTAACAGAAAGTTTTTAGATTTTGACTCTTATAAAGTTTGTATAGACGATGATTACCTAATTGTAGACTTATCGAAATGTGTTGCATGGTCTAGTGATAAAAACAGGTTGGATTCTGGCAAGTTATTTTGATTTTTTGCATCTGTACCATTGTTACTCATGCTTTGCTCGTCCTTAATTATCTCCTACATCCGATTCTGCTGCTTCCGTCTATCTATCTATTGCCTTGGTTTTATTATTTACCTTTTCGTTATCTAGCTAGTTTCTCAATGCTGTGACACATTTTCTCTATAGAAACGCCCTATCTCTGTAGACGTGCACCCTTTAAACGCATTTATTTCATCCTTTTTTAATTTCTGTTTAGATAATTTAATACTGACCGACCTTGGAGGATCCGATTTTCCCCGAGCCCATAGAATTTATTATATTGTCCCATGCAATATACTTAATTGTTGCATTTAACATGCATACATGAAATTGTTCGGCGTCTTTCTTTAGACTGAATAGTGTATGATGTCAGAGTTCGGAGGAATTGGCTGCCACTCAACTGAACAATAAATTTAATAGCTCCTCTCCCAAAATGATTTTGCGTTAGTACGTAAGTGGTTAATCCTGCCAAGTCAACCTATGGTTTGGCATACATTCTATTTTTTCTATCTTAATTTTTATCGCTGCTTCCATATTACTATAGTACGCACAAATATCTTTGACTCGCCTCTCAGACTCGACCAGTTTTGTCCCTCACTTTTTCGTGGCATGTTCATTTTTTTCATCTAAAACTTCATCATTTTATGCTCCGCTGAAATATTTTCTAATGTTAGTTTGAGTTTTTCAATTAAACTTGCCAATATTCGTATGGATAAACAAAATTCACGTGTTAACTTGAAAAGAAATATAAATTCACAGAAATAATATTCTATCCTGTGAGTATATACTCCTCATCACCATCACAGATAACAATTAAACAGCTTTTAGCAACTTTTTCTTCATTTTCATTTTACCATTCGAAAGCTAATGCAAAATAAATAAAAGCAATAACTTTTAATGGAGTAAAGACAATGACAAAAATAATAAATGGTAGAAAATGAGTAATGAAGGGTGATTTATGATACAACTAAACAATCAATGATTGCACGAGTGCAGGTAACACTTTCTAAAGTCAAATTTGCGAAACTATTCCAACGAAATTAACTAGTTGTCGAACAACATGGAAAAACTGCCACCAGTCACAAAATGGTGATTTATGAATTGAAGAATCTACCATAGATAGCAATATATTTTTCTAGGTAGCACACAGGAATAAGGCAACCTGGTCCACTACACTGCAACATTGTTGCCACTTCAGCTTAAATGGAAGGCAATAGTGGTGATTTCACTGTATCGTTTTATAAACACGACTGAAACGTGCATTTTACTTTCTCAAATAAAGGAAAGAATATTAAAATTCGATTCGACAAGAGCTCAGCAGCAAAATTGCCATTGATTTCGGTTTTATGCAACCAACCAAGTAACTTAATGCGCACGTGGACCACATTCTGGTAAAAGAAGTTGTTCTACACTCTCCAATTTTATAGTTTATGAGTGTTAGCTACATAAGAATTTTGCATTTTTTTCATCGTACTGACATAAATACTGTCCGCGCAATTATATTGTTAAGTTTTTTTAACTATTGTTTTGCTTTGCAGTCGACTAGAAGATTCCATATTTGTATTGCCTATATATGTATATGTGGCGAAAGCTGCAAACAGTTAATGTTCGTGACTGCATAGAAATTGTCCAGCCGACATTTCCTGTCAAGTTCAATGTATGCGAGACTGCTAGATGTGAGAGCCGCATATCTAAATTTGATTTCCATATATTCAATGCGGTTTGATCGTCGATAGTCAGTTTGCCGTCGTACTCTGATGATGATCATGGAAGGTCGAAACGCGTCAGTACGTTGCGGCTGGCGGTAGTTTTGTTATGTTGTTCAATGACTGGTTAAATACAATGGGATTGGCGTTTACTTCAAGCTCGCAAACTTGATTTAAAGAATTGTTTCCACCACCCGCGCAATCAATTATTGTAAAATTGTATTGCCTATATATGCATATGTGGCCAAAGTTGCAAACAGTTAATGTTCGTGACTGCATAGAAATTGTGCAGCCGACATTTCCAGTCAAGTTCAATGTATGCGAGACTGCTAGAGGTGAAAGCCGCATATCTAACATTGATTTCCATATATATTCAATGCGGTTTAATCCTCGATAGTCAGTTTGCCGTCGTACTCTGATGATGATCATGGAAGGTCGAAACGCGTCAGTGCTTTGCGGCTGGCGGTAGTTTTGCTATATTGTTCGATGACTGGTTAAATACAATGGGATTGGTGTTTACTTCAAGCTCGCAAACTTGATTTAAAGAATTCCATATTTCGTTTGTTTTAAATTATTTAATCAAATGTACAATTTATTTCGGATTTAGTGCGCTCACCTTCAGATTAATTACCAGTCATCGCAAATGGCATGCGTTTAGGTTATCATGCACTTTGTCTTGTTAACTTATAAGTGTAATTGTGGACTTATAATAACAAAATTACCAAATTGTTGCTCAATTGCGGACATATTTCGGTGTCACTATGAAGCCAATACAAATTTCAAATGCTCGGGCAACTAAAACTTCATCTTCTTCATCATCATTTCCTTTACTTTCCTTCTCTTTAGTTTTGTTTTCCGCTTCTATCGTTTTTATAATTTCTGTTGTCTTCATTTGCCTATTTCCTCCGTTTCTCCTTTCTTTTTATCCATCTTAGTCTCACTTTTGATAATCACATTTTACGTACTTTTATTTCTTGTTTTCTATTGTATCCTTCATTTTCTTACACTTTTATTCATATAGTTCTATTCTTCGTCTTTCTTTCTATATTTTTATTGCATAATTGCTCTGTTTTTTCGTTTTCGTCTTTTTCGCTTTCCTTATTTCCTACTTCTTATTAATAAAAACATTTTTGTAACATTTAAAATGGCTTCTGATTGGTTGGAAACGTTTGTTCAGGGACTGACTTCTCAAATGATTAATTTAACTACAGAATTAGGCATAATTAAGTCTCTTATTATAATCAAGGTTGCGGTCTTGATATAAACACCTGACCCATTAATTACTTACATATGTCAGTATAAACTAAGAATTGTATAGTGTAGAAAAGGCAATTCATCCAGTAGACCGGTTTCGTCCTTATTGGGAACTCATGAAGTACTGGTCAGAATTTGCCGCGGACAGGATACGAACCTGGGCACGTCTGCTTCGGAATCTGGTGTTTATACCAAGACCGCAACCTTGATTATAATAATTGTTATCACCACCCGCGCAACCAATGTTCGTTTAATTATAATTAAGTCTCGTCTGGACGATACGCTGATAATAAACACAGACGACATACGGGTACGTGGACCATCCCATATAGGTGGGCTCAAAAAGCAACACCGAAGCAAGCATGCCCAGGTTTGAGCACTTTCCGTGGCAATTTCTGGACAGCACTTGAAGAGTTTCCAGTAAGAATGAACCCGGTCTACTGGATCTATTGCATTTTCTACAGTATGCGATGCATGGTTTATACTGAAAATTGTATATATAATGAGATTGGTGTTTAAGTCAAGATGTTAAACTTGAATTTAATAAAGTATGAAGTAGGTTATGAAGGAAGTACTGACTAATAATGGTAAAAAATCAGTATGCGTGAGACGTTTGCGTAGATCAGATTAGATTTTTCGCTTATAACATAGGCATTCTATCCCACAATTCTCGTATAATGTAACTTGTTATTGCACATGTCATGTCCTGTACGTAGTCAATGGAGATTTAAATAATTTTGAATCTTGTTTATATAGAAACAATGAATTAATGTGAGACGCGTTTGAATTATCGAATAAATTAGGTAATAAAAAGCGTTAGAAACCATTCCCAAGCAAAAGAGAAATTGCGAAAAATATACGTAACAATTGCCATTTTATCTAACCAAAATTTTTAAAAAAAACTATAAAACACAAACTCTCAAACTTAGAAAAAAAACACCAAAGAAACTGAAACAACTTAATCCATAGAATTATAATGAAGGAAAATTAAACTTAGTGGCTCAAAAAGTGTAGGGATACTTTTCAAAATTAACGATGTATTAGAATTGTTTCTTTTCTCTTTAACTGGAGATCTAATTGAGTAAATTTATTGATTCTTTTCTTAATGCATAGAAATAAACAATAGTAGATTGATTACAACAGCAACATAGATTGAGAAGAAATAAAATTTGTATTGCGCCATTTTAAATTACATTTTAGGTTCCAGAGTGTGATTACGGTTTTTGAAAAGCGTTAATGTTGATCTCGTGTTACTAATTACACAATTAAACAAAGCGTATCAA
Organism: Eudiplozoon nipponicum; assembly: GCA_029291075.1. Classification (NCBI taxonomy): domain Eukaryota; kingdom Metazoa; phylum Platyhelminthes; class Monogenea; order Mazocraeidea; family Diplozoidae; genus Eudiplozoon; species Eudiplozoon nipponicum. The sequence goes on from JAQBSW010000210.1 coordinate 83,009, forward strand.
GCAGCCTCTAGCAATAAATTCCAACTCCAAAGCCGCAAGAGTAGAACCAGCTCATTTCTAGCAGAATAAATGCCGATGGCATTTTAGCATCCTAAAACAAATAGATTAGGCTCACAGGGTAGCAAATTAACTAAAAGATTATAACTGGTGAATCATAATCCTCATCTGCCGGGTCGATATATCCAAAATTTTGAACAGGATTCAGGATAAAATATCGAGGAAAATCATCATTCAGATGCTTGCAGCTTCCAAATAATTACGTAAAGTGTACATTTTTTAAGCTGACCTATTGTAGATATATAATTGAAAACTGTGAAATGCACGGATTTGGTAGCCTAAGGCACGGGATGCGAGAGTGAACCAAATATTTGGGGTTTAAATCTCATTCGCTGGAATTTTAGCAACTACTGATGAGTGCAAAAGAAGGACAACGCCGTTGTACTTGGGGTTAGCACCGTCAATATATACAAATAAAGTATTACATTTTATTTAATTAAATATTTACATATAATTGGAATCATGGTTAAGTTTTGATCAAGTCGAAATAGCGACATTGGGAATCAATAAGTGTTTTGGCAGCGCAATCGAAGCTCTGCTTCACAATTCTATCAAGTATGTAGGCGGGCAGAATAATTGTACATTTTTAGAATTGTTATACAATGGTTTGCTTTTTATGTTAACCAACCGCGAGATTGCAGGATCAATTCTTCTGTGGATCTATCTATCCACGGGAATTGCCTTTTTGGTGTGACGAGCAGAATATTTTAATGGCCTTAAAAGAAAAATGTTGCGCGACAGGAAATAGATCATTTACCTGATTATCGGTTTGCGATCCGATTTGTTTGCACCCGCTGTCTTCCTGATTTTTTATCCAGAATTTTCGATTACCCGATACGGTTATCTTTTTCAATGGAAAGCGCAACATAATAAGTTGACAATCAATATGTCAAGTGGAAATATTAATTTAAACTGCCTCATTTATACTTGTTGTTATATTTCTTAAGCATAAAATGCTAGGAAAGTGTATGTCAAATTGGTTTGTCTATATGTCTGCATGTGTACAGGCTTCGAAATGAGATTACAATGATTTAGTCACAATTACTGACAACTCACTAGATAAGCGTACGCCATGCCTGTGTTATGTATTCTCGTTTGTTTTTGATTGAGGAGTAATCAACTATTGCACGTGTACACTCATCCCAGTGAAATGACAGCGATTTAGCAACATCTGACTAATCACTAGATAAGCGTATGCCACATCTGTGTGTTTGTGTGTGTTTGTGCGTGAGCGTTTGCTTAAGACTGAGAAATAATCGAAAATTCTGGAGAAAAAATCAGAAAGAGAGCAGATGCAAACAAATCGGATCGCCACCCGATAATCAGGTAAATGTTAATGGCCTTCACAAACATAGCTGCCAAAATCCGTTATACAAGGGTTTGCTTTACATCAGGCAGTTCAAACATTGTAAATTAATGTAAAATTTCTATTAGACTCAAAATTGATAACTCAACAATTCGGAAGCTGATTATTAATGCGAAGTGGCTCACTCGACTGTTTGAGCCTTGTTAGCCAAAATCATATTCCTTTGCCAAATTTCCGCTATTGCTTTGAGTTTATGCTGTTGAAGCTCAAAAATTCAATATTTTGTTTACACATCCGCGTAGGATATTGTACCTTCCTATTTTCCCACATTCCTCAACCAAATATATAAAGGGTAAAGGGCGTAATACCTGATTCTTCTGATAAGTCGCCAGTAAGCACTAAATTATACTTTGCGTTTATGCTGTTTTGGTTTATCCTTCTGGTCATAATTGAACTAATTTGTAACTAGATACGTAACACTCTAATATTATGATTGAATATATATATATATATATATATATATAATTTCTGCCAAACGGCATTTAACTGTTATGTATCCCATTATGATTTTGTAAAACTATTTCTTGAATTGATCGACTCTTTCATTAAGCTCTAAATCTAATCTTCTTAAGTAAATTACACTAATAGTCGTGATTTATGCCGTGAAAATTTAAGTAATAATGATTATATACTATATATATATATATATATATATATATATATTATATATATATATATACATATATATATATAATATATATATATATATATATATATATATATATATAGTGGCATTAGAGTGCATTAATCTATTTCTTACTCAGAAACATTAAGTAGTAAGAAAATATTACGAGATAACATGAATGCATGTTATTTATAGACTCTCATTTCTTGGCAAATTATACAACGTATTTTAGGCACAGTTCTGACTTCTACTGATTAGTCGACTATTAGCTCTAAACGCATGCCTATTTGAGATTATATATTTCGGTCATGCTGACTTGGTCATATATATTCCCATTCCTACATGGATTTGCTAGACGCTAGGTAAATTATGCCTTTAACATAAATACATGCATGTTTGATCTTCAAAAACAGGAATCTGTAACTAAATTTTTAGATAGTTTTTCTCAAATATAAACATTCGGAATTAAGTAGACTAAGAAAGATATTTTGTGCAGATGTATATCCACAAACCGCTATAGCAAAAAAGATAGCAAATAAGATCACAAATATACTCGTTACAAAGCATGATCATATGAAGCATGATACATCGAATGAAAATCACCGTATCTTGGCAAAAAAGGTTTCAAAAGATAATATGTAAGAATATAAGTAACAAATTATAGCATCTTAACTGCATTAAAACAATTATGAACGAAGACAATTAATTTGAAACTGCAAAGAGTAGACTGAATGCATGCAAAAGGCTCTAACTTTACGTGTATTGTGGAGACTATGCGTTAAATCATAGGAAGCAAAGTTGAACATAATATATAACGAAAATATGAACATATTGAGAGTTCGGGCACGGCTATGAACTCAATGGAGACTGGCAACCAGATAGATTTTAATTATTATTAACTATTAATAAAAAAGAATATCAAACTTAATTAGTTATATATACCGATTAAAACGAATGACAATCCAAAACTTCGAAACGAAGAAGATCGTATAATGCAGTACGATTACGATTCTATCAAAGTTAAGCTCAAAAATAAGCATTTCATCCGCAGTGGATCAAATCAATATTTCTCTGATCAATAGTTTAAAGACCCTCTAAATCCTAACGTTAATAATTACGAAAGATTTCATTGAAAAGCACGTAGTCATATGATTATAACTTTAGTTCAAGCTGACTTTAGTTTATCTTCTTTTCCTATTGGAACTAATTTTATATTTGATACATATTACCTAATACACTAGTACAATCATAAATTGGTTAAATGGAACAATTATAAATGTTATTCAGTGGCCATAATAGTCAAATAATGGCATGTTTGATCTATAAAAATGAACAGTTGATTTTTCACATACCTGAAATTATAACCTTAAGATCAACCTTAAAATACTCTAGAAAATTGTTAATTTTGTTTATATATATATATATATATATATATATATATATGCAAAAGTAATATTGGTTATTTTGCGTTATAAGTTTATATATATAAATTTATTTATTTATATGTTAAAGTTCTCATTGCTTTCGCGTGCTAAATTTATTATATTTTAGAACAAAACCATTGAATAATCGAGCATTTGTTGATTGCAAATTAATGGTCAATTCACATCGTGGATAGATAATAACCCTTCCACGTTCTTTCAGTCATAAATTTCATGGAATTCTATGTGTTTGTATGGAAAAGAACATATTTGATTTTTTATTCTGTCTTTATTTATTTGCAGCAATTGTTCCAGTGTTTGCTTTTTATTACGTTTTAACTTATGCCTGCCAATGGGATGAATTTTTGAACGAGCATGGTTTATTTTCACTGAAACTAAGTTATGTCTGAGGTCCAGTTACTTCCCTACGGATGGACTGAGGTTTGACCATGTTAAGCTATTTTAGTTTTTGTTTTTAGAACTTTTTATCCATATGTTGTCTGTCACATCAAATTGGCGTAAGTAGTTTTATGTTACCCAACTAATTCGCATTCACTAAGGCCAGTGGAAACTGTTTGCGTTTAAAAATGAAAGAATGCAACCTTGTTGTTGAGCATTCTCTTAAACAATTGATAATTTATTCAAAATAAACTTAATCTCGATTATCATTCATATTATTCGAATAAAAGTGATTATTATGTATGCGTGTATGTGTTGAATTTTGTGTAAAAACTGATCATTATACTAAACATTGAAAGAAATTCATCTTACAATATATCAATAAATAACACTAGACCATTTTGAAAGAAGCAAAGTTCACAAAAATCTTTTTTTATAAAAATATCGTATCTATATAAAGCATTATTTTGGTCATAAGATTTAACTGTATGCCTCGATAGTTAATTATTGACATTTTCTTTTTATACGATGATTTAACATATATATTTTTTTTATAGGCAAACGTATTTCACATCTGTCAAGGATTAACCATTGATGGCGTCAAAAGTTGTGTTTTATTTTGATGAACTGAATCTTTTGGCCCAACCTACTGTCATGTAGGAAAAACGGACCGATTTGCAATTCATATACACCATGTCTGTACCAATAAGACGACAGGGACAAAGACAGTTTATTTGTCGATCTTCTCCAAATATTAACATTTGTAATGTTTGTCATGTGGTTACGTCAGCAGCGAAAAACCTGGATCCTGAAGGATAAAGATTTTTTCCATATTTTAGAAAAACGTTCAACTGATTTATTTATAATTTATGCCCGCCTGAACTCTTGATTGAACATTTTATTATGTGAATGCAAATTTTATTTCTCTGACGTTTTCAAGTTTAATTTTAATTTTATTGTTTGTACTTAATTGGATTTAACCTAACCAAGTTAATTTTTTACATGACGATTTCTAATTAAAATCTTTGATTAAAGTTTCATACTACAGAAAACCAAAATTGCAAAACGCTATACTTAAACAATAATTGATTGCGCGGGTATTGATAGCAATTCTTTAAATCAAGTTTGCGAGCTTGAAGTAACCACGAATCCCATTGTATTTAACCAGTCGTCGAACAACATAGCAAAACTACCGACAGCCGCACGCACTGATGCGTTTCGACCTTCCATATATATGCAATGCGGTTTGATCCTCGCATTGCCGTCGTACTCTGATGATGATCATGGAAGGTCGAAACGCATCAGTGTGTGCGACTGGCGGTAGTTTTGCTATGCTGTTCGACGACTGGTTAAATACAATGCGATTGGGGTTTATTTCAGGCTCGCAAACATGATTTACAGAAACGCTGTCTTTTTTTAAATCTCATTGTTCCAATTCTAATACACATTAAGATGCCTCGGTTTTGGGTATTTTTAGTAGTGCAACAATAAATTTCAGTTTTATTTTCATGCTGTTTTGTGGCCTTGTACTTACCAACTCTTTCTGAATCAATTCTATGTGATCGTAAACGTGTAGGCAGTAATTTGAGTAAGATTTTATTTTGCTTTCCAATTATGAAAGTTATGCACATTTTAGGCCTTATCAATTTAATAATGAGAATCTCCTTCCAATATTTTCCCATATGCCATGAGTATAATGAGCTAGCGCTCAGTGGGCGGAGTTTATTTCCGAAATTTAAGAATCTTTAATTTAATATATAAAGTTGGAAAGCACCTTATATCACAATTTGACATTTAATTTGAGCAGAGCAGTTTACATAGAGTGACAATAATATGTTCGTATTCTATTAAAGAAAACAGTGTTTTCATTTAGGATTCCGCACGCCAATACTCACATAACCAAATGCAATCCATAATATTTGTGTCTTTAGAAACAAAGACAACTATTGGCTGCGCACCAGCTCAAACTATAAACATTAATCCTTATTTGTAAACTGAAATATCGAAAATTTATCGAACGGAATTGATAATTTTTTGCGTGTCTGCATAGTTTATAACACACTTCACGGTGCTATATACAGGCAGGGTATCTTATTTAAAATTTAATTATTTTGGCCACAACAAGCCCAACTATTTTAGAGGTAACTGTTCAAATTGAAAGCTTAATGATGAATAATGAATTTCTCTTATTAATTCTACATTCTCAAACAGAAAGTTGACTCTGGTCTAAATAATTAGATTATCTTGCGTTTTTCGAATATGAAATTATGAAAAATCTGCTTACCAATATTCAAATATGTCAGGATGGACCAACTAAAGAAGGCTACCAATAAAGGCAGCTGAAATATTTCAAAGAAAGAAAACTTCTTTAACAATAAAAGCTTTGTTAGTCAAAACGCAGATCAGGTAATTTCAATTAATTCAGTTTCTTAAAAAAAAACTACTCATTAAACTGGTCAGTTAACCGTTACCAAGGCATCCCTTGATTATGCATACCATATTCAGGTGATATGAAAATATTTCACCAGTAAGACATTAAAAGAAAATTTATCAATTCAATTCACATTTTCAAGTGAAAACCCGATGAAGTTTTCTCGCAAATCTGCAGCTAAACATTACCTGTTAAGAGGGTGCTCGCTTAAACTCAGTATAAAATTTTCTTTAGTATATCATGTAGTATTTTTCATTCAATAAATGATAGTCTAAAGTGTGCAATGAAACAATTTTTTTAATAAAAAAGATTATAAACCCTATTAATCAAGCACAATTTCTCCTCAGAATTTTAATAATTATATGTATATACATATATAAACCTATATAGTTATATAGGTATATTTTATTCCAAATTTAACAAAAATATATTATTTCAAGTCTACTATATGGCACGAATTAATATTAGTTTCCCACATTTTACAGATAGTCTTGCATAATTAAACGAACATTTGTTGTGCGGGTGGTGATACCAATTATTATAATCAAGGTTGCGATCTGGAAATAAGCACCTGGCCCAATAATTACTTTCATATGTCGGTATAAACTAAGAATTTTATAGTGTAGAAAAGGCAATTCATCCAGTAGACCGGTTTCGTCCTTATTGGGAACTCATCATGTACTGGTCAGAATTTGCCGCGGACAGGGCTCGAATGTGGTACACTAACCAATGAGCCACCCTGCCGCTCAATGTTTGGAGCACCAGATTCTGATGTAGACGCAAATTCTGGCCAGTACATGATGAGTTTCCAAAAAGGACGAAACCAGTCTACTGGATGAATTGCCTTTTCTACACTAAACAATTCTTAGTTTATTGGGCCAGTCTTGCATAATTTCTTTATTGTCCGCAAGCTATATTTTTTATAAAATTATATTTCTGTTTAACCTAAATGTTGCTTCACCGTTTTTTAAATGTTTATATTTTAATTATTATATCGCATCTTATTATTACGTTAATTGTCAATTGCAAAAGTTTTCGTAAATCCGCCTTTAGCCTCTATTACAATGTTAGTTATTAGCGTGCATAACCAAATTTTCCTTCCTAAATCCTGAATTACCTGGTAATGGAATTGTCCTCAATCTGCACTAGGAAGATCATTTTACGAGGCCTTCGCAAATCGCCATTATAAGCATAGAAAATACCTCAGCAAATACATCAAGTTTGTGAATACTTTAAAACAGCCACCTCTGTCCTGATAATTCTACGATTAAAGCACTTGCGCCGCGGAACGTCCTAAAGGCTCCAATTTAGGATCCACCACATTTACTGACTATTTGACCCTTTATAGTGCACTGCCTGAAAACACAAGCGTGACTGCTAAATAGTCGACCACGCTAAAGAAAAGTAAATGCTTTTTTTGTTTCCACAATACTCCAAATATACTGCTGTGGGACGTCCCAGCACGAAATCAGTTCAAACTGTTGTCTGTTTGGTCTCTGATGTAAGCCGTTAGAAACATTCACCCACAAATTCAAAATATAGAGCAAGTACCATATGTTTGGTGGTTGGATTGAACTAATGAAAGCGGTGCTCTCGTGTCAGTGTTGGAGACGATTGTAGAAGCCTGGTTCAATTGAGGTTTGCGCAGATGAATGCTATAATTTAGATTATCAGGTACAACAGGATGGACTAAAGGTATGTTGGGGGCTACACCAATTCGTCATGAACTAATGTGCGGTTACTCCACAAGAATGAAAAATACACTGATTAGCTTTATAAATTCAGCGATCCCAACCAGCAAATTGTACCCGGCCAGCGCGGTAGCAAGAGATGGCGCGTGTAACAAAACTGACGGCACGCAATGCGATAAAAAAGTAACCTATTTCAGAGTAGTAAAATAATTCTTGCCTATAGGTAGCACATGTGTGTTCTGCATAAATTATGAGATTTTTCAGATTGCTTGTTGTCCCCTTTCTCCACTTCGAACTTTTAAAAATATAACGAATTCCTCCTTGGAAGGTATGAGACGTATATTAGAGTAGAGTATGCACCCAGTTTAACAACTAGTTTATGAGCTGCGCACTGATAAACAACAATAAATCAAAAATATATAATGCTGGGTTCTATCATGCTTGTTAACTATTTAATCTATTTTATGATACCAAATAACCAGTATTTATTACTACACAAAATGTTAAACGTAAGTAAAAAAACATAAGTTGCGCGAGAGAAGATAAAAATTACGTTAATCTAGGTTATAGTCCTTGTAAAAAACACCCGACCCATTATGTACATTTGTCAGAGTAGACGAAGCATTGTCTAGTGTTTAAGAGGCAATGCATCCAGTGGACCAATTTTTTTTATTTTTGGCAACTCATCAAGTATCTGGGCACGTCAGCTTCGGGATCTGATACTTCAACTACTAAGCCACCATAGCACGCACTATGCACAATTTTAAATCACATACTATATAATTTTTCTTGATTAGCTGTTCCTTTAGGTGTGGCCTATATGGCATGATTTAGGCATAAATTGCCAAATAACAATACCCAATATATCACTTTAGAACAAACTACATGGAGAAGTGCTTTTGAATAGAATGTTTATATTATTAGTTGAATATTGGTTTACTCGAGACGTGAGTACAATTACATTAATCACGGTTGCAATTTTGATACAAACACATGGCCCATAATATACATACATTTATCATTACAAAACAAGCATTGTATAATGCTAAAGAGGCTATTCATCCAGTACACCGGTTTTGTCCCTATTGGGAACTCATCTCATACTTTCCCGATTTTGCCGCGAGGACGCCTAAAACTTGGGCACTTCTGCTTTTGCTATAACCAGTTAGCAACCCTGCCGCACAATTTACACAATTTTCAGTTACATATAAGCTAATGCTACTTGCTTAGCCTTTCATTTTATTGGAGCCTATATGGCATCCATTAAACCTAAATCTCTAATTAACTACTCGTTATATGTCATTATAGACCAGAATCCACACAACAAGGGGGAGTGTTTTTGATATGATCATTTGTATGATGAAATGAAAATAGGCTGCGCGGGATGTGATATCAATTACTTTAATTAATTTTGCGATCTTGAAATAAACACCTGTCCCATTATGTATATATATATATATATATATATATATATATATATATATATATACATTTGTCAGTATAAACAAAGTATATAGTGTAAAATAAGCAGTTTAATCAGTTTACCGTAGCGGCCGTTCCCAGGTTCGAGCCCATTCCGCGGCATTTACTCGAAAGTGGGTGTTAAGTTCCCAGTAAAGTCATATAAATGTTCAATTCTAAAGTGGCTCCCTATGTAGTTTTTTCAAACTGTTCTCTAATGACATTTTGGGGGTGTCTAGTTGGAACTTTATCTCTAAAGAATGTTATATATACTCCACCGAAACTAAAGGATAACTTAGAAACGTTCGTTGGTATTTAACTGAAATTTGTTTATGATGTGTGGCAAGGTGGCTCATGTGTTAGACTTTCAGATTCCGATGCAGATATGCCCAGGTTAGAGCCCGGTCCGCGGCAAACTCTGAACTGTACGTAATTAGTTCCCACTAAGGACGAAACTTGTCTACTTGATAAATTAATTCTTCTACATTGGAAAATGTTTGCGTCATACTGACAAATGTATGTACAGGTGGTTATATCAAGATCGGAATCTTGATTAAAGTAAGCGTTAGCCGCAATTTTTGGTACACGGCGGGAAGCAAATGGGATCGGTACTGAAAAAAATTGTGTCTCATTATTAAATAAGTGGTGATTACCAATACGTGATGCTTGATATAAGTTTATGTTGCTTGAGTTCATTCATTGAGATCAATAGGGCAAATGTATACTCGGCATAATGTTCCATAACATTCTTGGGACGTGATAGCATCAAATTGCGGAACAATTGAGGCTTCTGTAAGCACGATCATTTTCTAAAAATTTATACATTGCCTATGTTATCTTATTGACGCTTCAAAAGTCGTTTGCACTTAGTTGCTGGTTATATCACATAAATCAAATATGGCCACAAACGTGATCCAGATGTTGAAACTGTACAACTTATAGACATTGAAACGTAAAAAATAAATTAATGTTTAAAAAACTGATCTCTACAAGATTCTCGTCACTATAGTAGTTTAACGCCAAATATCAGCAAAACTATTAGACATACAAAATGAATTAGTCGAAAGAAAGAAATGTGAATCATTTTAAATACACATGGGCTTATTATATGTGACGTGAAAAAGGATACAAATAACACACATAATGTGAAAACAGACTTATGATACATGAAATAATGACTCCATAATTTACAGCACATTAAATATTGATCATTTCCACTTCATGCAAATTAAGTTTAAATCTGAGTGATTCTGTTGGATTGGAGGATATTTAATGTATACAAATTCGTGTATATTGCTACGATGAGACATTTCAATAAAATCTTCCGACTTATCTGTGCTAACAGAATTATGCGTTGCACTTTGAATGGGTAGGAAACTTTTTGCTGTCCAAAAGAAACAAGATAAGTACCGCGATACCTAGATGGTAGTGGAAGTGCAGCAGTTACGGTAATTCAGTTGACGCAGATAACAATTGCGGAAGAACAAACAGTGGACGTGAAGCATATCTCGCCTGCTGGCCTTACATAATAATGAAATAAAGTCGAAGACGGGTAAGCTGCTATATATTTGGGAGAACATTCAGCATGCGTAAGTTTAGGCCAAAAATCCATGAGGTGCGATTAGGTCTGCATAAAATATAGCGCATTGTAAGAAATAGCACGTGTAATACTTTGACCCAATTGCATGTAATGTAATTATGTTCAATTAAGACCAGAAGGATAATCCGACGCTTTGGCTATTGTGTCAGTAACCGATACCAACATTATTCTACCTAAAATGTACATGGTACTAAGACTATGGTTGCCGAGTTGGTACATGGTGCCAACACAGTGGATTTCACGATATTGTTACACCTAATACATAAATGCTTTTGTGTAATCAAGAGTTTGTTTATTCCGGATAAAGGCCGTTTTATTTCACGACCCGAATCAAAATCTGTAAGTTTAATCCATTTGGTTTTTCTTATTATTTAATGAACGAGATACTCGTTTTGTTAGCTTCACTATTGCAGGTTTACACATTCGTCTAGGAGATTGTACCATCCTATTATTCCACATTCTTCGACCAAATATATAGTGGTTAAAGGGCGTAATACCGGCTCCTACTGATGAGTCGCCAGTAAGCACGAAACGAATGTGCATGAGATTATACTTTCCGTTCATGTTGCTTTTGGTTTATCCTTCTGGTCACAACTGAACTAATTTGTTTCTAGGTTCGCGACGCCTAATACATACTTGAGATACTCGTTTATTTTCAATTTTACCAGTTTTTATTTTCATCAGTCATACAATAGTTGTTGGTAGGTTGTGTGATGATTTGTGAGTGCGTATGGACGTGTGAAAGGATTATGCTAATTTTTCAGTTCCCCACGATGCAAAGTAGAAAAAACCATTGTACACATTCGATATTAGACGATAAGCATCTTGCCTAAACATAGAAGAATTTGCATCAAAATGATACTTTACTCGATTGGCAAAAAATGAATAACCAAAACATTTTCTTGTATTAGCGAAAGCCCAACTGTACATTGCACCGACAACAATAAACATTCGACCGGATTGGCAACAATCTGTGCTAAAAATATTTGTATAAACCTCATTACTATTTACATTAAGTGACAGAAATTGCATTTCACCTATTGCCTAATGCCACTGAGGTCAAACAATCAAAACGCCAAAATAATTACGCAATCAATTCGTCATCAACCTTAAGGTTGGAACAAAACCAATTCTCCGCTTTTCCAGTTAAACTAAAATCGTTGGTGAGAATAAAAGGTAAAAAGAAAATAAAAAGCCTCATCTGGTCAACTTCTTTGGTCATCCAAAATTTCCTACTTGTTCAAAGCATTTATTGATATTCATAAATAAGCTAATTTTTGAGAACCTCAAGGAAGTATTCCCGTTCGTCAAAGCGAACGCCAAAAGAATAACACAATCACTCGGTCATCAACTTCAGTGTTTACTGATAGCAAACTTTCAGCTTTTCCGTTTAAATTAGAAATGTTAGTGAGAACATTAGCTGAACAGGAAATAACGAAAACGTTATAGAAGATCTGAACAACTTTATTGGTCATCCGAAATTTCCTACTATTCCTGATGCATTTTATTATACTTATACAAAGGCTAATTTGTCAAAACCTCCAAAAGTAGTACTCTCGTTGGCAGCGAAATTCTGAGTCTAGCCGAACATGAAATTATTAGTCTTTTGCCTGGAGATGAAAAATTTTGCAAAGACATAACAATAGTTATTGTCCAAGAAACTTACAGATGGAATGGTCAGAAAGCTGAATTAATCAGTACACAAGAAAGGTGCAGAAAAATATCAAGAAGAGCCAAATTATTACTAATAATCTCAGACACCAATATATGATTTGTCATACAGGAAAAATTGTCGAGACTTTTATACTCGAAGCCTATACTTATTGTGTATCTATGAATGTGGTCATAGATATGCTATTAAAATTCAAACCAAATATCAAACAAATTGGCGACTTAGCAACTATTGAAGCAAGAATAAGTTTTATTTTACTAATATGGAGAAACATATTTTATCTTCAATTGGCGATTCAGAAAATAATTGAGGACTCAGAATAAATTAAAATTTCGGAACCAAGTGGTACAAACCCACAAAAATGTATGGTAAACCAATTACTCACAAAAGCATGATAGCGACACTAGCTGATCTGGGGCGGTGTATTATTTCAACAATTAGACTCGGCAACATAAATCAACAAAGATTTTCTAAAAACTACTGCACGCCCTACGAAATGTTATACAAACAATCAACATCGATGACTTTTTCGAGCTATCAAATGAAATAGTGGTGAAATAATCAAATAAAAATAAATTTCCTAACTTGACGTTTAATAAACAAAAATTCCAATGGAAAAATGATTACTGTATTGCGTGATCTCATTACAAATGAGTTTCAAGTTTATGCAATGAACAATAATGACATAAAAGAACTCTAATTAGCATTCACTTAAAGCGTTCAATATAAAATTGAAAATATATATTACCGAGAGTTCAGTCGAGTAACCATACAAAGTTGTAATGCATTACTCTTGGAGGACGTGTACATGCATTATTTTTAGCAAACGAGCATAAAAAGCATAACAAACTGATAATTTTTTATCTCAGAAGCAGAGGACCCAGTCAAAATCATTAAATAATTCAGTGAAGCCGATTTAGGCTTTAAATTCTCTCCTGTGGTAAAGAAATACGATACATTTGCCTTCGCGGATATCCAAGTCATTCGATATGAAAATGGTGATTTGACATTGACGATATTTAAAAATCTACTTGCACCTTACAACGCATCTGCAAGAAAAGAAGTGTGGTAAAATCAAAATAAAAACCTAGAAAACAGAAACATGAAGTTATGCTCTGAACGCATGACCGAGGAAAAGCTAAGATACTAAATGAAATTTTGCTAATGAAAAGTTAATTGCAGCGGTTTATTGATGTCAGCATCAGAGCAATTCCGAGTCTTACTAAAAAAGATATTAATAGTGTTACTGCCAGTATCAATAATTTCAAGATGGTTAAATAGTACCACTGAAGTAAATTTAATGAAATGGATTTAACTGAATGATAGTAGTGGATAGTAAAATAGTTTCAAAATAAACCAATCATTAAAAATAATGAACATGCACTTTATTATTAAATGTTTCTTTTCGTAACAAATGTACATAATAAGTTAACGTTTTTGCTTCAATTATATATATATATATATATATATATATATATATATATATATATATATATATATATATATTCTTTTGAATGCGAATTTTAATAAAATTCGTGGTGCCATTTTCATGTTCAAAGAGTAGAATAGATTCTATCAGATACAAGAACAGTTTCTTTGTCGTATTCCTCTTAATTATCTAAAAATGAGCATATTTTCATATATCAATGGAAAGAAAATACAAGATACAAAATGTAAACATTGAGGGAACAACAACACAGTTGCGAGTATCACCTATAGTTCAAACTTAATACCTGAACATGCTTCTTGTATTTGCTTCAATCCGGCTGCAATCTGTTTAATCCACAAATTATTAAATGTGGATAACTCCATTTTGTTATTTCATTTATTAATTATCTTAAACGCCTCGTTTGAATATCATACGTGTGAGGTTTCAATGATGTGTTGTGCAATTAGAGACGTATATTCACCATTTGATTTAAAACAGGCGTTAAGTTGCAATGTTCTCTTATTTGAGTAATTAATCTTCTGTTCTATCGCCCTACGTAAGTTAATCGACAGCTTGTGCATGTATATTGTTAAATAATATTTGATGCCGATATTAACGACTGTTTCCCTTTGAATGCTAATAAAGATAAGTGTTGTAACTTACATAACACTTGTATTTTAAATGCATTTAATGTGCGTGTTAATGCCGTTTCATTTTTCTTGCTATTCGGGAAACTGCGTCCTTTTTAAAAGGGATGATAATACAGATTGATTTCTTTTCTAATCCGAAATACTTCTGATTCTGTTGACTTCAACTTTTACTTATCGATACAATAATTTGCCTAGGAAAGCTATTAGGCACTAAATCGTTTGTTGTTTTATTATTTTCTTTGTCTCTAGAATCTGGACTAACCAACCTGGCAATTCTTGAAAAGCAGCCACGAACTGTTGATTATTTATTTTGAAAAGGCTCAAAACTGCTTTAATGCAAAATTCTATGCATTCTAAATTGTTCTGTTTATTTTACCATAAGTATCTTTCTACATTAGTAAATCTAAGAAAGGCAGACAATCACCTTTCTCGTGATCTGCGTTTTGTTGAAACTTTGAAGCAACGTTCGTGATTACGACCTGTTCTTAAGGATAAAGAAAATATCATCCACAAATTTCATTAAGACTCGCATTTCAAAAGAATCTTTCAAAAATCAAGGTTAACTAGTGACGTTAAAATGTAGAACGCACAGATCGATATTGTGGAAAGAAAATTATTTGCAGTGTATTATGCAATTATCGTTCCAAGAAGATTCGGTGCACTGTTTTCTTAAGTCCAAACCACGAGTCAATCGACGATATCTTATGTATTGTGCAGCAGGGTGGCTCAATGGTTAGAAAACCCAGGTTCGAGCCCTGTCCGCGGCAAATTATGGTCAGTACGTCATGAGACTCCAATAAGGACGAAATCGGCCTACTGGATGAATTGCCTTGTCCACACTATACAATACCTAGTTTATACTGACAAATGTATGTGCATAATGGGTGAGGTGTTTATATCAAGGTGTTTATATGAAAAGAAATTGTAATCACTGCTCGCGCAACCAATTTTCGTTCAATTATAGAAATCTTACGAAGTTGCAGTATTCTAAAATTGACCAGTTAAAGGAAGATGAATTAGTGTTAATTGCAAGTATCGCGTGTGTATCTTGGGTTTTGGATGAACTAGGTCTCTTTGCAAAAACGAGATTTATGATTTTTGCCAGTGTCATGACGAAATGCAAAACAAGAAATTTCAAGAAATTAGAAAATGGTATAAAACTTGCTGCTTTGTATGATTTAATACGAACCGATATTGATAAAATTGTGCTTAACTTATCAAAATTACCAAGCAATCAACTAACAACGGATACACTATCGATGGGTCGAAATTATGAAATTCATCCTTCCAATAAATACGATGTTGATTTTGGGGCAGCATTTAAATTGCAATTTGAAAAACTGCCAACTTGGAATCTAGTATTAAATATTTGACCAGGCTTCACATTTGAAATCGTCCAAATTCGCAGAACACCAAGCATTGAAAAAGCAACATTTAAATGCGCTTAAGAATATCAGCAGGAATGCAGACACCAAAATACAACGGCAAACTGAATAGCGAGGATCAAACAGCAAGGTATATATTTAACTGACGGTATTTTTGCTATGTTGTTTGACGACTGATTAAATAAAATGCGATTGGTGTTTACTTCAAGTTTGCTCACTTTATTTGAATGATTGTTACCACCACCTGCACGATCATTGATTTTTTAATTGAATTATACACAAGGTTGTCCAAAGAGACCCATAATATCAATGGTCAATTCTCCTTTTCATGCATTGTTTAACTTGTTAGTTCATTGCGCAAATTACATATGTTCCAATTTACGAAACCATTGACATTATAGTCCAAGCAATATAACAGTCATTATCATCTCTGTTACCAGGTCACACTATACGCAAGCTTATCTTATTATGCACGAAAGACGTACGGTTTCGTTTTAGTGGAAGCATCTATAAACACACTGATGGTGTGGCAATGGAAAGCCCCCAATCTCCAGTGTTGGGTGAGATTTATCTTTAGCATCTATAGAAAATATCATTAAATTGTGACATAAGTAAATTTGCTTAATATATATGGTACGTGGATGACATGTTCCTTGTCCTTAAAAACAGGTCGCAATCACGAACATTGTTTCAAAGTTTCATCAAAGCGCACAAGAATAACGGTTTTCCGTCAGAGCACGAGAAAGATGATTGTCACACTTTCGTAGATGTACCAATAAAATATGATACTAATGGTTAATTCAATAGAGCAATTTACGTCACAGCAGTTTTGTGACGTTTCAATATAAATTATCAACAGTTTGTGGCTGCTTTTTGAAGAATTTGCAGGTTCGTTAGTCGAGATTCAAAAATACATCTAATATAATAAAGCAATAAACGATTTATTGTCTAATGAAAACTCTAGACAATTAATTGAATCAATTATTTAAAAAGTAATTCAAAGAAACATACGTTTTCTCCTGAACAGAAAAGAAAGCAGCCTTCCTGAGCATCAAATTTAAGAGGATGCAGTTTCTCAGATAACACAACAGAGGTGACGCGGCATTAACACACACATTTAATGCAGCTCAACTTTGTGTATTTTTTAAGGTAAAAAACTTACCTTTACCAGCAATCAAAGTTTATGTCAACATAAAATATTATTTACCAATATAATTGAGCAAGTTGTCGATCAACTTCTGTTGGCCGACCGACCAAAATGTTAATTACTCGAATGAGAGAACGTTGCAACTTAAACGCCTGTTTTAAATTAAATTGTGAATAAATGTCCGTAATTGCGCAACACATCATTGAATCCTCACACGTATGTTCTTTAGACATAGCATTTAAAATAATAACTAAGTGCAATAACAGAATGGAGTTATCTACATACAAGAATATATTGATGAAAAAATTGCAGCCGGATTTGTGCAAGCAGAAGAAGCATTTTCAGGCACTGAGCTTGAACTGGAGATGACTCACGCAATTGATTGGCTTCGTAGTTTTACACTCTCTCCATGTTTACATAGTTCTATCTTCGTTTGACTTTTGATTTATGTATAAAGAAATGAACATTTGTAAATACTTTATTAGAATATGAGAAAGAAACCGTTCTTGTATCTGATAAAATTTCTTTTTATTTTTGCTAATTGAAAAGGTAGTCTATATATATATATATATATATATATATATATATATATATATATATATATATATATATATATATATATATATATATATATTTAACTGTGTACTTTTCGATACATTTGTGAAGGTTATAAAACGTGCACATGAACCAGTGAGTTAAATTTAAATTACAGTTAACTTAACAACTGTTAAATCATACCTTGTATGATTTTCGATTAAGCTATCGTCGAAGTAAGTCAATTTTATCCTATTGTCCATGAAATTGTTAAATAAGTTCGTTAGCTGTTTATATATAATAGAGATTCAGTTACTGGAAATCACGTCTGGATGGAAATTTGAAGCTCTTTTAAATGTCGTCTTTAATTTATTGACGAAGATCAATGAGATCAGCAATTTAATCTTACACTAAACTAGAACATAAAAATGTCGTGTTTTAGTACAGCTTTCCCGCTGATCACGAACTAAGATCATGTTTATTTTTATAGGAAAATTTACATAAGAAAACCATTTGTGCAAATTTCGGAAGAACTTTAGACAAGCATGCAAAAAAATACATTTATGATTTCCAAAGTGCACGACACTTTCCTCGTTGTTATTTATAATCAAGTTATTTCGTGCTTGAGATGTGTTACCACAACGATTTTTAAAAACCTGTTTTTCTTTGCATAAGTAAGAGTACAATCTTGATGAATGAGAATTAGAAATGGCTATACAAATAAAGAAATCAAATGCTGTGGCGCTCATAAATTTCAATCAAAAAGTATCTTGACTCAGAATAAACCATCTGAATTGAATGTAGGACACAAATTCGAATTAACAAAAATTGCATATCTTTACTGTATCGATAACGAATATTTAAATAAAGGGTCCTATTTAGGGCTCGCAAATGTTCAACCTAAAGTCTTCGCAGAAACGCACATATTATGAAAACGCAATCAACACAATGATGAAGCAGCCTTCGGGCCGAAAAATTTGACATAAAATAATACATATCTTTATTTTGATTTTACTAAATCGATGCGATTTATACGAGCGAAATCCTTTATATAATTGATTAAAAATAAAGCATCTATATTAAGATAAACTAAAGGGATTCTGGCGGATTGGAAAACGTAATAAGAGGTTGCCTGCACAAATGAACACCTTGACTGCAGAGATAGGGATATTTAACACTCGGCTGAATGACGCAGTATTTCAAAAATTTGAGGGAATCCACATAAACGACTTAACCAATATAGTTGAAGTCAAAATTCACATAATAAATTTATAGTTAACGTTGGTTTGCCCCGAAACTCGAAAGAAAACGATGTGATAAGTGTAAATGTTGCATTTGTGTTAATTAACTGTTATTTATTTGAAACATTTTACTATTTTAAAATCATTTAATGCTCATAATCCATCCTTCCTTCAAACAGAAAGCAGTTATGTGAAAAATAAACTATTCTGTAAATGATATTACATCCGAATTCTAGCCAGAAAGTTGGTTTTAGCTCCCTAAGCTGAACCAGTCTGTAAAATGTTAAGCGTGTTTTCCTATTATTAAATTTCTTTTAGTATTTTACTTACCTTGTGTTTGCTATTTGAATATATATATTTTCTCTTATGAATAGCCTTCAGAATCAAATGCAAAATAAATGAAATAAATGTTTAACTAAATTTATTCTTCTCTTTTTTAATGTTTAATATGTAATAAATACAATAAAAGCTCGCAGATCAAAATAATTATTCACGGCCAATTTTAAAATTAGCTGTTGTAAAATTTAACCTAATAAATTGTTTAAAAAAACTCCCGTGGTAATATTGGTGGGCTTCATGGGCTTATCCTTGAAGATTCCAGATAATATCAAATGAAAATTGTCCTGTTATTGCTCTGTCATTTGTTCGAGGTTGCTCCACGAGCCTTTACACAACCAAAAGTGATCTGAAATGCAGCAAATTATACCTTTAACTCTAGATTGTCTCGTGAAACCTGTTTCATCTTTGGATAAACCCATCAGGCAGTAGATGATTTAAATATTTGGTTTGACATTTTTATGTGCTCTGCCAGTCAAAGCTGGCCAATAACATCCGCGGTGGGTGCCCGGCTTTGAAGCACCAATGGACGTCGTTTTTAACGTGAGATATTTCACGTATCATTCAGAGACTGGACTTTGCTTTTAAAAAAGGAACTTGAAACGAAAGTCATGAGCTAAAAATGCCAAAATCTACAAACACATTCTAATTCAAGGTACTAGCAATCTTTGAAATAATTTCGTCAATTTTTGGCAAAGGAAAGCCTAATAATACTAAGACCAAGAAGCATTAAAATTAATGAAAATTGAAAGATCCAAACAGAATATTGAAACGAATGTGTTACTTTTAACTTCTCATCATCATCAAATACAGTAGTATAGCATACATTCGTCAATGCCACATAACCATAAGAAATGAAAAACATTGTTTAAAAATTAAGAAGGCGTGATAATATTAATAATTAAAACTCAAATAAAACATTATGAATGAAGAGTGATATGTGAATTGGAGTATATAATTCAGGTGTAGCTAATTACTTATATAATACACAGAAATCGGGCAACCTAGACATCTATATAGCAGAATTATGACCAAGTCAGATTAGAGACAAATCGATATCGGCAAACAATCTTCTATTTGCTTATACTGTATCGCGTCACAAACACGGCGAAACATCGGCATTAACTCAGCCAAAATAATAAAATAAATCTTAGAAGGCGATTTTACTATAAATCTACAATAAGATCACCACATTCATTAAGTTAACAGTATTATTTATACAGCCTTGATCTCGTCGGTATCTGGCTTGTATTTCTTTAGTATGACATTAACACAAAGCGTTTAATCAGCGTGAGGTAATCGAATCAAATAAGCCAGAGAAAACTAGATTCCAGCATATGTCACGATGGTTATTACACAAATTACGATTAGCCAAATGAGCGGCACGGTCTCCCAATTCCACATAGTAAGATAAAGTTTAGTCAGCACTCCACACATTTTCGCCCATATTCTTAAGTTGGCTCGGAAATAAATCATCAGGGCCCATGGCGTTTACGAGAAAATATAATATTCCGTATTCCTAATTGTTCTGGCTGTAACGGATAAGCGTTACACACTATTCATACTGATGTAGGTATACAGCAAATCTCATCTTTTAAGCGTTCATTTAACTTATTAACAACACATTTTATCAGTTATTAAATTATTCATACTATCGTTTATTAATTTTTAATTGTGCATTTTCTCCAACCTGTTACGTGAATAACCAAAAAATTTCATCGACTGATACTCGATGCAAACTCTTTTATAACTTCAGACATTCTGATCTGGAAGAATTTCAAGTCGAATTTTAAGCCGGTTCAGTCGACACTTACGAGGTCTCTCCTTTCACAATGTCTCATTTGGACATTCGCAGTCGAATTTCGTTCAGCCTAGGCATTCCTACTTCAAGCGCAATTGCATATCTTTAATTTAATAGAAGCCATTGACTTTAAACGTCAAAGATTCATCACCATAATTACGGCGTAGAATTTTTTAATCATGTCACCTAATTTCTTTACTAATCTTTCATTCTAATTCAGATATTTTTACTGAACTCAACATAATACGTCGACGAGATTTTAACGTTGCTGCTTCGTGCTCGCCTCGATGTAGTGTTTGCGGCAAACAGACTCGCTCGATGTTCAGCTGATGTTCGTGAGTGCATAGAGATTGTGTAGCCGACATTTCCAGTCACGTACAATGTAGGCAAAACTACTAGAGGTGAGAACCCCCTATCCAATTTTGCTTTCCATACATATGCAATGCGGTTTGATCCTCGCTAGTCAGTTTTCCCTCTTACTTTGATGATGATCATGGAAGGTCGAAACGCGTCAACGCGTAGCAACTGGCGGTAGTTTTGTTATGTTGTTCGACGAGTGGTTAAATACAATGGGATTGGTGCTTACTTCAAGCTCGCAGACTTGATTTAAAGAATTTTTACTACTAACCGCGCAATCAATTATTTTTTAATCCAACTTTATGCTTGTATTATTACAATTTCAATTTTCAAACAAGATTGCCATTATATTTTAAAAATAATTGATTGAGTGGTTGGTGGTAACAATGGTTTAAATCAAGTTTAAGAGCTTCAAGTAAACACCAACCACATTGAATTTAACCAGTTGTCGAACAACATAACAAAACTACCGCCAGCCGCAACGCACTGCGCGTTTCGACCTTCCATGATCATCATCAGAGTACGACGGAAAACTGACTATCGAGGATCAAACGGCATTGAATATATATGGAAATCAAATTTAGATATGCGGCTCTCACCTCTAGCAGTCTTGCATACATTGAACTTGACTCGAAATGTTGGCCGCACAATGTCTATGCAGTCACGAACATTAAGTGTTAGTATCCTTTACAGACTCGGTATATATATATTATATAGTGTGAGTTAGCATTGAAGCTCCGTATTGTCGTTGACTTTAGATTATGTTAGCTTCACTATTACAGGGTTTACATTCGTCTAGGAGATTGTAATCGTCCTCTTATTCCACATCTCGAATATGTTAGTGGTTAAGGGTGTAATAACCGGCTCCTTACCGATGAATGCCAGCAAGCACGAAACGAATGTGCATGTGAGATTATACTTTCCGTTCATGCTGCCTTTGGTTTATCCGTTCTGGTCACAACTGAACTAATTTGTCATTGAGAGTTCGCAAAAGCCTAATACATACTTTCATATATATTAGTTCTTCGCAACAAACAGTATGTAAATGATATGAGGCTACTGTAACAGCACAAACTTTCGTTTTTCGTTGTCGGCACACTTATCCAATCCACTCTAATCATTATCAATACACTCTAATTCTAATGTATAATTAATATTTAATGTTTTTATTTATCATTTAGTCAATTCTGCTAAAAACATATTATTAACAACTTCTTGGGATATATCAAGTCCAATAACTTTTGCAAGTAATCTATTATAAATCTGAAATGAAAGTTGGATTCCCATCTTTACCTGACGTAGGTAGGTAGTCACTTGCTCAGATCTTCCCGGTTCATACTTCCTTTGAAACTCTTTTACTATAATTCCTAATTTATTATATGATTCATTGTTTTTGGATGAATATCCTAAATCTGGGAAGTTACACTTATATTTGTGAAGTAATTTTTCTTCATTAACCCAATCATTATAAATGTCTATTCCGCACGTTTTATGAAATATAATATGCTAAATATACTTTTATCATAATTTATACTACAAAAACGGAACGTTTCTAGCTGAGAGCTGTTAGACGATAGAAAATCCGCCAGGTAAATTGTTAGATATTTGAACCCAAAAGAGGTCCTGTTGAATTTTCCCATCTGTGGAGGTCGATAACAAACACTAAAGATTATTGAAACTTTATTTCTGTACATTTGAAGTAGCCGCTTGTTTCTTAAGAACTGTTTTAAAAAAATATAATTATTTTTGTATGTTCCTTTGTTTAAATAGTCGATGATAATGGTTTGTTTTTGTCCAATTTAACAATCACTATTTTAGAGAGTTCGTCTTTATAAGGTACGCTCTGTCTTTGTTCTGGCACATCCATAGCTGTTTTCCTTTATATGAATCTTTCACTGCAAACTTTCTGATAGGAATATAATTAGTTGACAGAGTTAGCAGTGAGATTTGGTTTTGTTTATGACGTAAAACTCACAAGAAAACTGTACTGCCGATGTTCCCCTGCATTAAAGCTGCTTTTGCCAAACTGGTGTTGTGTAGATATTTAGTTTACCTCACTTCTGTTTGTTACCTTAGTAGATATACATATACTAATTAGGTCCTCATAGGTTAAGCGAACAGATTCCAAGACAGACGTGCCCAGGTTTGTCCAAAGCCCGCGACAGATACTGGCAAGTACGTCATGAGTTCGCAAGAAGAACGAAACCGGTCTACTGGATGTATCGCCTTTTCTATAACATACAATAGTTATTTTATACTGAAAATGTATGTAAATATTAGGTAATGCGAGTATATTTCATTAACGAAACGTTGAATAAAGCAATCGTCATCACAGACGCGAAAACAATTTTCTGTTAATTATTAAAATTGGATGTTAGTTGAAAATTTCTGGCATTGATTTCAGTAGACGTCTTTAAATGCATTGCACGGAGACGACCGTCTACCGAGATCCATTCAATTAAACAAGCACCAACTAGTTAACCAAGGATAGTACTAATTTCCCATTTTACGGCATGAGAATTCTCCGTGCAACCGGAATTTTGAAGTCAAAAACGTACAGACACTGGCGATGAACACATTTCAACTATACCATAGGATCTTGTATTCTAGTTTTGTAAATGTAAAATATATTTTTGAAAATAACAGAGAGGGCTAACGCACATCAGGACCAAAAATTATTTGATACCGATCATGGGCTCACATCAAAAAGGCACAAAAGAATTTTAAAACTCAATGTTCTGGAAGCTATACTTTTTCTTTGCAAATAATATTCGACCCACTACTAATATTATTGATAAACTTAAATACAGATTTAGATTTGTGATAAAAATTTCTTCTGTTTAAATATGCCGCAATTATGGTAGTATTATTCAACCGTCAGGCCTCGCCCATCTTCTCCTGCAGTCCAGTCGCCCTGCTATTATATGCGCTGCGTTCTCAGCTTTGCGTTTTTTATCTTAAACGCAGTATTGGTAGGAATTGCGTTAGGAAATGTGGATTTGATTCTACCCCTCCTTAAACAATCACTGAATATGCAGGTGGCGGTAACAATTCTTCAAACTAAGCTTTTGCAGTTGAAGTAAACATGAATCACTTTTATTTAACTAGTCGACGAACAACATATCAAAATATTAACCTTTTTGCAGCCCGACTGCAAACCTTTCCCTAGATATTGAAATGATATTTTCGGTGAAATACATAGAATTCTCATTTACGAAATACCTAGACACCCTCTTCATGTCAACCAAATCACAGACAGTCTCCTAAAATTGGCCCGCTTCATTTGCCTTTAGACACAAATCACGAGTCTGTCTTTTAATTTTAATACCTTTAAATAATCCTTCTCTTATGGCATTGGCTAGATCACCTCTCGATTTATGAAGCGTCTGCCATCGTACTTAGAGCCATCATGATATTCTCCTCCGTGCAAATAACCTACCTCTTTGGTTCAGTCGCCGCTTACGAGTTCTCGCCGCTCATAATGTATCAGTTATTCATTTGCTGTCGAATTTCGCTTACCCAATTCATCCATACGTCACGCGCAATCAAAAGTCCAGGCTAGTGACATTGAACAGCATGAACTTCCATCTACACTTATACTGCTTACTACTGTCTAATAACGCGATCTAACTGCATTACTAGTCTTTCATTCTACTTCAGATGTTCTAACGGATTATCTACACATTACCTCGACGAGATTTTATCGTTGCTACCTATTGCTTGACTCACTGAGGTGCTTGCTTAACCAAAACTCTTTAATTTGCGCAAGCTTAGTTTTCAAATGCTGAAAAGGTAATTGGTATCCATATTCATTTAATGTCTTTATCCTATTAATTTGTACTTGAAATTTATTCTCTGGGTACTGGTGGGATGTTGCTGAAAGAAATTTATTTTTTTAACGTCTACTAGTGCCACAGTTATTATTATCAAGTTGCAACAGCTAGTCACTGTTTTACACCATTTGAATTGTATCTCTATCTTTACAAATTTCGCGAAAGCCTGCATTAGTTTAGAATTAAATATGTATTAATTTATCACAAACAATGAATGGCCAATCTCTCACACAGTCATGAATAAACCTACTCTTGTTTTGTATCTTCATAATTTCACATGTTAAACCTGAGACTGTTGTTGCCAAATACCATTTCATTAATAATTTTATCAACTAGTCAGCAAATGTGGAAATTGTTTCTAAACAATTTGTTCATTTATTTTTGTCGAAGGAAATACTGCCTCCAAGAACAAATGTCATATATATTTGAAATTCTCTTAATCGAGTGAAACGCATGAAGTGTCCTTATGATTATTACCTTTAAATATGAATTTCTTTAATCAAAATATTTAAATTGCTTTACAAGTCAGACTGCTAGTTCAGTTTAAATCACACATACTACTAGTCCAGGCATGATCAGTGCAGATTTACTGAAAATGTTTACATCTCTTTTCAAGAGAAAAAACGTAGTCACGTATTAATTTTTACCATTAAATTTGTGCTTAACACAGACTTAGCGCAGAAAATTTAATTTATTAAAAAGAGCTTTCAATCTTCATATTATTATTATTGTTATTATTATTATTATTATTATTATTATTATTGCAATTATTATTATTATTATTATTATTAATATTATTATTATGTGTATTATTATTATTATTATTATTATTATTATTATTATTATTATTATTATTATTATTATTATTTTTATTATTGTTATTATTATTATTATTATTATTATTATTATTATTATTATTATTATTATTATTATTATTGTATTCAATATTATTATTATTATTATTAATAGTGTGTGTATAATTAGTGTTATGATAATAATTATAATTATTATGATATTAATAATATATATTCATTTGGCAGCAAAGTAGCTAGGTGAGGCAGATCACCAAAATAAGATGCATTCAATAAAGCTTAACGAAAATCAATTTTATAGAACGTTTCAGTCATAAAATTTACTTGCAAGGGAATTCATCTTACATAATACAAGTGATGTCAGAAATA
Organism: Eudiplozoon nipponicum; assembly: GCA_029291075.1. Lineage (NCBI taxonomy): Eukaryota > Metazoa > Platyhelminthes > Monogenea > Mazocraeidea > Diplozoidae > Eudiplozoon > Eudiplozoon nipponicum. The sequence continues at coordinate 109,626 of JAQBSW010000210.1, forward strand.
AAATTTTTCTACATTTCCAACATTAATAGTATAACAGATCAAATAAATTCGCAGACTTTTTGCTAATAAATTTAAATTAAATAAGTTGGACACATAGCTGTGCGCAATACGTAGACCAATGAAATGCGAGTTTGGATCCGTATAAGCCCGATGCAATTACTACGTAACACACTCTACCCTACTTGCTAAATGCAGTAAGCACGAAACGAATGTGCATGAGATTATACTTTCCGTTCATACTGTCTTTATTTCATCCTTCTGGTTACAACTGAAATAATTTGTTACTAGGTTCGCAACACATAATTCATACTTGCATATAAATTAGTTCCCCGCAACAAACAATATTTAACTGTTATATATTGAATTCAATGATGTCATGCTTACCGTGAAATGTGATAACTGATATCGATCAAGGCCAGAGGGAATGGATTTACTGGTGTAACATGTGTACAGTAATAGTTGTAATTCTCAATTTCGGTACATTATAGTATAGATTGATATCCATCATGTTGGTACCATGTACCTACTCGGCAACCATAGTGTTAGTACCATGTAACCTTTTCGGTACAATAATGTTGGTATCAGTTACTAACACAATAGCCAGTGTTACTATCCTTTACAGACTCTGTATATACACCATATAGTGTGAGTTAGTGTTGAAGTCGCATTTCCGATACTTTATATGATGTTAGCTTCACTACTATAGGTTTACACAGTCGTCTAGGAGATTGAACCGACCGTTTATCCCAAATTTCTCACCCAAATATATAGTGGGTAAAGGGCGAATTACAGGCTCCAACTGATGAGTCTCCGGCAAACACAAAACGTATGTGCGCGAGATTATACTTTCCGTTTATGCTGTCTTTGGTTTTTCCTTCTGGTCATAATTGAACTAATATGGTACTAGGTGCGCAACACAATAAATAATTTTATATATATATATATATATATATATATATATAAATTATCCGCAAAAAAAGAATTTAAATACAGTTGATGTCGCCTTTTCAGCAGCAATGCCTATCTACGTTTCCTGTCATACTTCCATTTACAACGCTAAGTCAATACTACAACTTAACGTTCGTCACGATAATCTTCTTGTTGCTGTGCATTCAGTCTATGTTATCAATTATTTACTAATCGGATTTCTATCTGTGCCAGACATCTTAGTATTGCCGCAGACATTCAGCAAGTCTAGTCAAGGCTATTGAACTGATATTAGCAAATAATACTTTGTATACACTATATGTTCACGTACATCTACTCAAAGCGTCACTAGCCCACTAACAGAACGCATTGAGCGTGTGTATAGGAGGACTTATGAACATTTATTTCTGCTCAGAATTTGATTGCATTTTCCATTTAATATTGCCAGGCCCTATAAAAGACCATCGCCAGTACTGCTCTCATCACACCTTTTTAACTTATTAGTAACGTTGCGCAGCTTTCTAGTCATAGCTTTACATTGGCGACCGCGCTAGGATTGGGGAGCAATGAAACTGGTGCGAAATACTAGATCAACTTGTATTTATAGTGCTAAATCATTAAACCAAGGGTTTTGATCTACTGTGAAGTATTTTGACAGGAATTATCAGTTGTGCAATTATTAGTAAAGAGTAAATTACAGACGTCATAATTTCTAATATGCAAAATTATCAGTGTACATCATCTCATTTATGCAAGCCTGTTTAATTTGCAACCTAAGTTGGAAAATCTGCGAAGTAAGAGTTTGATTCAAGTCAATGGATTAAGTGGTTCAATCTGTGTTGAAAGTTTAAATTTTGTCAAGCCACAATTAAAAAGTGGCTCTTCAAAATGTTCCTAAATACATGTCAGTTTTCAATAATGCTAACCAAAACTCAGACCATAATTGCAGTGGACGTCAGGATCTGGAAACGCATGGCACAGAAAGTAAAAATACCTAAATTATGTGGATCACAGGCACCACCCAAAAAGAAACGCATATCTGCTGACATCATTTTCATTGATTCGTTTCGTTTGCTTATGATTTGCCCGAAGGCAGCACAACCGATAAGGTCATACAAAATAACCAGCCAATTTGCATAAATGACTTGACCAAACAAATTAAACGAACTACTGCACCTTTTAGATTTTAAAAATTGGATAGGAGTTTATTAAAGTCACATGTGCAGCAATTTCTATTCTCAAGAGTGACTCCGTTGCCGAGATATCTTTAGGTTTAATATTCGCAGCAGCTACAAGAAAGCCCATTCCAAAATCGCTTTCTTAACACTGAATTAATATATGAATTTTCTCAAAACTTCATTGACGCCAAGGTATCGCATAAAATAAAATATCGGCCCATTATTGACTGTGCTAATATAAAACTCCTCCACCCTTCCACAGGTCTTGATCAAATTTTCTGGACACACATAACGTTTGGAGTTACAGGATATACAGCTATTGCTAGTGCATCCTTTTTCCCAAATATCGGCAGCTCTTCGAGAAAACAAATCGTTTACTATAATCAAGGCTGCGATCTTTATGAAACACCTGATCAATTAAGTACATAAATTTGTCAATATAGGCTAATAATTGCATAGTGTTTAAAAGGTAATTCATTCAGTATAACGGTTTCGTCCTTAATGGGAATTTTGCACGTACTAGCTAGAGTTTGCCACGGACAAGGCTTGAACCTGGACATGTCTGCTTCTGAATCTGGTGCTCTTACCACTGAGCCACCATGCCTCCCGCACAACTAATTTTCGTTTAATAATATAGAAACACAAATCGCTGTTGAATCTCAGCAAATCGAAGCGATGTGTCTCCAACACGATGCACCATCTTATCAAAAGAGATCAACCTATCACACTGAAGAAGTTACATTTACCTCCTGCTAGACTCAAAGCTGCCAAAGATGTTTTCAAGACTATTTTCGAGTGAACATCATAGGACCATAAAAACATTCATGATCATGACTCTTGAACGTGGTCCTTAAAGGAAACGTAGCATAAAGCGCTGGTTGATATTATCAGGAACGTCACTTTGTGACCAAAATCGGTGCTTACCCAATTCCTAATATAAATTTATTGCCTTAAAACCTCCTTGGTAGCAATTACTTCTCGGTGGTAGACTTCAGACAAGCTTACCACCTTATTCCGCTAGCACCGATGACATATAGAAGGCAGTTTTCATCAAACGTTTCGGTCTTTTTCAATAACTTAGCAAGGTCTTTTGTCTTAAGTGTGTCATTCAAGCTTTTCAGAGTTTCATAGACAAAATTCTGCACAATGACTCCGATTACAGCATGTCATACATTAATGACATATTGGATTTTAATCCTGAACTTGACTCTCGTGCCGAGCATCTTAGAAATTTCCTATCATACTTAGCAGATCACGGACTCAAAATTAATTCCGAGAAATCTAATATTGCTGCAACGCGCGGCTCCACGATAAAACCCAACTGATTTTCAATTTCGACAGATACCGTTTTTCTTAGGGTCACATATGCTATTTCTGGTTTTATACAATATTTCTCCTCTGTTAGTTTCAAGCAGTTTTGATTGCGATTTCTTGAACGGCAATTTTATTTGTAATTAATAGGGTTTTGCTTAATAATTATTAGACACCCGCGCGAAATACGCCGTTAGCATGCAGTGGATTATTGTGTTATAACTATCAAAGCGAAGATTTATATTTTGTGCGTTTTTAATCGTTTATCCTTGAACAGTAACTACACTGCTAAGACATTCTGGGTTTATTTCTCGTGATTTTATGACTCTTTGCTTTGTGCCTAGATATTAACTTGTGTTTAAAAAATTTTTTGTTGCCTTCTAGAGCACGGTCAATTTTGACTAACAGTGAATTTTAATTTACTTTGCAACCTTGTTCATAATACACGTATGATAATTCGACTTAGCCTTCTCCCATTGCGACAATGGGAATTAAATATTGAGACTGATTAGAAGCACGTCACACGAACCTGATTTCTTCCGACGTCAGCTATAAGGCATATATAGGAATAGCATAACATTGCTAAACAAGCAGCTACCCCGCAAAACCTCTTACAATAACAGCAACACCTCCTACATTGCAAATATATTCGTTGCTTTTCTCGGGAATCCTATTACACTTCAAGATATACAGCCTTTGCTGCCAAAGGTAAATTAGATCAAGAATTTTGTTTCGCCAAAAACTTTAATGGACATATAGAAAATAATGGGAGTTCTCCACTCCTTCCTGATCTATCAAAATAACTGTATCCATTATTTAAAATCTGCGGAATCCAAAAGGACTAAGCAGAAACTCTACTAATTATTGGTCGTCTGATGACGAGGAATTGCTCCGTTATGCAATCAACTCACTAACAAATTCTACTATACAACCAAACCAAAAAATCGCACGAACATTTTTACTCCAAACTGTTGCTAATGAATTTTCAATTGGGGCGACCTTGTAACAAAAGATCGAATGAGCGCAAAAGCTTATTAGTTTTTTTCTTTCGTGCCCTAAAAACAGTAGAAAAAAAGATACAAATCTTTCGGTCATGAACTTCTTGAAATACATGGAACAGTGCATTATGTCATCGGCGTTATAGGCAGCAGCCGATTTGGTATTTTTGCAGACCATGCAACATTAGTTGGCGTACTTTAAAATGCGACTTCAACTGTTGCGAACTGCCGTGCTAGAGTTGAAAGACACCGGTCACGTCTTAATGAATGGCAATTCGACATTTTCCACGTAAAAGAAGGAACAAAACTTTATTGCAGACGCACTTTCAAAACCAGACCATTTTCTACCACCGCCTTTGCCTTCGCCAATTCTCGGTCAACTCTATGACTCTCGATGCGGCCACATTAACACTATCACTCCTACGAGCAGAATAACGCGGCAAAACTCACATCTAGTGACTATTAGCTCGTCATTCCACCAAGCGCGTTTGCAGAATTTGCGAGCGTTTACCGATGGTTTACTTCACGAGTAGGCTGTCCAACAAGCCAGTTCTGCCCACCAGCCTTCAGAGCAAGGTTTTGACTTCATTCATGCTATTTCTCACACAGGTAGTAGAAGAACGCTAAGCAATGTTTCTCCGCATATGCTACATGCTAAACGAATAAAATCGCCCGGCATACTCATTCTATCTTAGAATATTTCCTAACAGCCTCACGCCTAGCCATCATTCACATTAGCACAGTTTGTCTGACTCAGGTTCAAGGTTTTAGCTACCTTTATATCATGATCCAAAGATTCACCCGATTGCCTGCAGCGTTATCTCTCGGCACGCATTCCTGCAGATGAAACTAATAATAGTTTTATCTCTGCATGGAAAGGACATTACGGTGTTCCAAACGAGTTTATTCCTGGTTGAGGTATATTTGTCTCATCCCATCGTCTCAGAACTAACTTGCGCTTAATGAGATGCACTTGACACAAGAAAACTGCCTATCACCTCCTGTCTAATATTCTATTAGAAAGAATGCCTCTGGAATTCAAAGCAGCTTTAGCATTCTCGCACATTAATAGCAACTGGGTAGATGCATTACCTTTATTTCTCTTTGACTTGTGTTCCCTTATACGCAAATCTATTCGATTGATTGCATGGTCATACGCCTGCCGACTCAGATACGATGTGTACTTCCCGCACATTATGACCCAAAAGTCAAAATTTCTCGCCTTCAACTTCATTTCAGCCAAGCTGCCGAGTTGTGCTCCTCGTCCGGACTGCCTACATCCGCAGCTCCAAAGCTACAAGAAAGTAATCGTTCGTAACGATGATTATGTTGCACCACCTCCACCTAAGTATCGTTGTCCTTACCCGACTTTGTTCAGATATACAAAATATTTCATTATTATGCAAGGATTTGCACCTACTTCCGTTATTATATACGGATTGATAACTTTTATTGAAACACCTGATCCTGGCTGTATACAAACTTCTTCAGGCGTTTCAGGCTCATACCTACAATCTAGACCATGTAATATATTACTTTGCATTACGTGTAACTAAAAAATTTTTACCTTTCAATTGTTCATTATTCTATGTTTCATATGTTAATTATTTTGCACAAAACTTAGAGTAGAAAAGAATTGAATAAATTAAAATATCTTTATCTGGATTCAAATAAATTAAAATGTCAGAAAATATATTATAGATAAAAGACGTCATATTTCAGAAATATGTCAAATATGTCACATATAAATAAATAAGTCTCGATAACTTTGTTATAGGCTATATCAACAGGTGAACATCCTGCAGTATTTTCACTACATTCACTAAATCAAATTTTGTTAAAATTATCATAAAAAGACAAAAATAATCTTCAATGAATAGTGTTTTTGTACCAGTGAATTATATAATTAATAAAAGGTTTCTTCCGATACTATCTGAAACGATTATTGAAAAGATCAATGTACAATTCAAATTTTATATTATACATCATTAATAACATTGACTTGTTTACTTTTAGCGATAGCTAATACAATGAAATAATACATAGGTTTTCAAAAATAATATTACAGATAATAGATACACAATTTTAAAGAAGATATTATACTGATCATATTTTTCCATGTCTTTTATTTAATTACATGAATGTATTGCTATAATCAAGATTCAAATAATCAGTAGGATAGCATATGTTGTTTGTATCAGTATATAAAATTTTAAACAAAATCTTAGATGGAAGCATTTCTCTAAACCATTTTGGTAATTGATATTAATTTTTATAAATTTTTGAAATAGAAAACTTTTTTTCACGCAATATTTCCTACAAAAGGAAGAGATATCTCTAAATTTCCAGATCTAGTTCCTACCACATGAATCTTGTTTATTGGATTCCTATAGGCTCCCGTCCACTGATTCATTGGACTACTTTTAAACAATAACACAGCGTCCGAAACAATAAAATTTGCAGTGATAGGAACTGTGCTCTATTTCACGCGACATGATCACTTGTCATGGATCTACGAGATTATTTTTCATACTCTTAGCAAACAATTGTGTAGCTTTTGCAGAACGTTCTTCGGAATTAAGCTATTTCTGCAGCAAGGGTTGAGTAAATTTCATTTGTTTTAACATTTTATTTGCTTTATGTACGTAAATTTGTCAGTATCAACTAATTATTGTATAGTGTTGAAAAGGCAATTCATCCAGTAGACCGGTTTCGTCCTTTTTTGGAACATTTTACAATAATTAGTTTATCCTGACATTTGTACGTACATAAAGGGACAGGTGTTTCTATCAAGTAATTGTTATCACCGCCCGCGCAACCAACGTTCGTTTAATTATATTAATGATATTTTCTTGTCGTATTGTTTACACACCACAAAGTTGCAATGTATGACTCGAGCTTGAGCCTATAATTGTTTAATTTGATAAGACCAGATACTTATATCTAACGCTTTGTGCAACAACAATTATTAATTACCGGTTTCATATCATATTATAGGCAAATATCATGTATACCGCAGCTTCTTCACATATTCAGTCAAGAATATCATGGAAAAAAACTTCGAGCACACACAAGCCACTTTGGTGCAATTCCTTTCATTACCAGTGATCCAATCTGCTCTAAGAAACGAACTTAAATCTACCATAATCAGTTGCATTCTACTTAGTGATTTTTACGCTGCGTCTATTTGCTTCATGTGATAAAACCAAACACTACGGCTAGCAATTCTGTAGCAAAAACTAATGATAATTTTGATATCATATCATCATTGTAGCAATTAATTTGTATGTACTAGACCAACAGCTGCACATTACAATATGTTTTTGGTTAACCTATAGGATAATTATTAAACAGTTTCCGAACTATGTTCAAACTCTGCTCTATAGAACTAACGCAATCTCGCCAGATGGAATTTTAAATGTCTTAGTTTTTCCGAGAAGACATCGATACAACTACTCAAAATAATTTGATTAAAATTTATAAATAAATTTCAAATTAAATAAGCTGGATTAATAGGAGCGTGCAATCCATAGACCAATCTATATAAGCGCGATGCAAATATTACCCTAAACACTCTAAGCTGCTCGCTACCTGTAATTTCTTTTGCCTTTTATGCTGCATTGACTATCTAAGCTTGCTGTCATAATTGCGTTTATCACACTGTTTCACAAAATCGGCTTGTCGTCAATCACGCTAATCTTCGCGCTGCTGCCTATCCAATCATACGTAATCGATCATTTGTTACTCGAATTTCTACTTACCTCAACCATCTTAGTGTTTGCGCATACCTTCTGCAAGGCTTTCGAACATCTATTAACAGATCCTGATTAGACAACTTTACATGTTCATGTGCATCTACTCAAAGGATAACTAGCCCACGAACAGGAAGCAAAGATGCATTGTCTAGAAGAACTTTTTGGCATTCACTTTCGTTTAGACTCGTAAACTCTCACGTCATTTGCTGGTGAATTTTTTACAGAGCCTATTAAGGTCCACAAAATGTACTGTTCTCCTCACTTCTTCATTACTTATTTGTAACATTGAATGGCAGATAATATACAGGAGTGCTGTTTCACGTTCGAAAAACTGGCAAGTAAGGAGTTAGTTGTTTAAACCCCGAAGAGTTCCGTTCGGTTCGTTCATCATCCTATTATTTTCATGTCTCTGTGGAGGTTGATAACCTTCCGTATAAATATTAATCAATTTTTATTTTTGAGCAATTTAAGTTACACCTGGTTTCTTAAACAAAGTAATGTTTTTTTAGATTGAATTTGTTAGAATTTTTGTTTAAATTAAGGAATATTATGGTTTGTACTTGCCGAAAACAACAATTAATCTTTTTGTGGGGTCGACGTTGTGAGATACTCTTTTCGTTTTTTTTGTTTAGTTATATTTGTTTTCTTTTATTTAAATCATTCATTGTAATCTTTTGATAATAATATATTGAATTAGCCATAAATTATTTTTCTAAATGCTATCTCGGGAACTACCTCAATTTCGTCATTGGTAAATTTAATGGGTTCTCTTTTTTAAGGTTTTTACCTTTGTAAAGGTTTACTGCGGCAAACAGTGAGACAGTAAGCATTTGCAATCTGTTTTAATAAATAGTTTTTAATAAATCTTATTTTGATATAATGAAATAACAACATAAGGTTTGACAATGCAGAACAGTTGACCAAAATATTTACAAAAGCAAGAATAAGGAAAGATGCGCAAAGGAATGAGAAAATTTGTTTTTATAACTTTTCTTTTCATTCTAGTAAAAATGGACATAAGAATCTGGTATCACAGCGGCTCTCCTATGGAAATTATCAAAGTGTCTCTTCACCTCCTCTTTGTTCATAGTAAATTTACTACATCATGTAAGCTGAAAAATAATTCAAAGTATGAACCATCAAGAGCAGCAGAGGCTTAAACGTGATGTCCGATTATTGATGTAACCACAAAAATAAAGTAACTGTGACCTCATATCTTATTAATATAATTTAAAGCGGAAAATAGAGAAATTGGTTATAAAACGTAAGAAACGTATAATGTTAAGTCCGTGGATATTGTCAAAATTATAGATAAATTTTATTCGAACCACAATTAATATTTAGCAAATTTTAGAGGTATAAATTACAAACATTTTTGTTGTATAATTTTATACCATGCAACGATTTTTATTTTATAATAAGGACATCGAAAATCATTTATTTATTCACTTGGATATTTTTATTTAGAAAAGAACAATTTTTGGATAAAGGAGGCAGAGTGTTCCTTATTTATGCCTGCAAAGCTGTCATATACTAGAAAATATTATGTTATCCTTAATTTTATAAAAATAAAATTGATAATATGTAATTAACGGCGGTATATATACTTTCGTATAGTAGTTTGACAAGCGATAGTCTTTTTATTAATTATTTTGTTTAATTACTGGTGGTAAGTGATTTTGATAAGTTGAATGTCTGCTAATTAACCAATCTATTCTCTAACAGTAATGGAATGCAAATGTATAAGATAGCGCGGATTGTGAGACAGCTCCAATATGAAATAGTTTATATATTGAGAAACTTATTTCGGAGCATAAAATTAACATAGAAATTATGGTTAAGTTAAATAATATTATGGAGTATATTATAAATAAATGAAAACGGGGCGTTATAGAGTATGGGAATAAAATATGCATTATAGATCTTCGCCAACAAAATATTAAATTGGATTCAGCCCTATGAGGAAATATTGCAAAAATTTTTAAAAAATCAACACTGAAGCGATTTTGCTAGAATTAATCATGAATTAAGGTTATTAAATGTCGGTACTAGGACAGGTGAGGTAATTTTAAACGTTTTGGTAGATGCAGCAATAGTTAGGTCCCATAAACAAGGCCAACTGATAATGTTCAATCTCAGTGAATTTGCAGATCAGGATAAGGTCCTCACGCTTAATGCAATTTTCAATGGATCAGCAGAAGCAGATATAATAGAATGGTATAGAATCAGAAAAAAGATGGTCTGTCAGAGACCGGTTGTAATCAAGCACAATAAAAGACCGTTGAAAAAGCAATTTGAAGACGACAACAAGAAAAAATGCATCGGGTAGCTTCAAAAAGTTTTATTAGACAGAAAGATAATTAAAGCGGCATCCAGTAAAGTAAAAACAAACAAGTGAAAGACGATGAAGAGGTTAAAACAAATTAAATAATAGAAATGAACCGCAGCAGCAGACAAAGATATCAACATGTGACTTAGAATACTGTCGATTATAAAAGAACCAATTCGACATTCGAGGCACTTAGATCAACTCAAAACTTAGATTAAAAAACTTCTTAACTATTGCTGCATTTATAAAGAAAAAGATTAACCGATATTGCCAACAGATAAAATAAATGAAAACCCAGGATGTATATGAATAAAAGATTGTAAATTGTAGATATAATTATATATATTCGCTCAAATTTGATAATCTATTTTATAAGCAGTGTGAGTGAATTCTGAGTAGGCCTTAGAGCTTGTGAATTTATAGTTTGCATTTTAAATTTGAATGACTATTTTATTATTGCTTATATATGTACTTGTTTAAATAACTTGACAGTTTTTGTAATTTTTTTATTGTATGCACCTATCTGGGTCAAATGTCTATCGTATATTGTATTTCATAGTCCGTATAGCACGACATTTGGGAAGATAAAGTTAATATTCAAAGTTCAATGAAAAGTGACTCTATATTGCTTATCGAACATGATATCGGCTGAATTAGTAGAAGTTCAAAAATGAAAGTGTTTTCAGTAACTTAGCGCCTGATCCCAGCGAATAAAAATTAATTTCAAATGAATGGAATAAAAGATTTCAGAAGAATCTGCTTACCATTTTCCTCTTCACTATTTGAAAACTTTTATTACACGTATCTAGCGAGCCTTCTTTCAGCAAGAACCAAATTGAGGCAAGCATCGTTAGCTTTGTAAGAGTACAAAGAGGAACGATCACCACGCAGTTACGGTCAAATTCTCATTAGATACAATTATTGTTTCTGCAACACAATGAATATCTAGTAAAGCAGTTAGGTCAGATCAAAAGACAATAGTAAGCGGAAAGCATGGGAATAATTTTTTATGATATTCAAAGTCACTATCATGAGTTTTATTGAAGAGTTGCAATTGCACGTGGGATGGGATCATTAATGTGAGCGGCACTTGACAGCGAGCTGAAAATCATGACCTTCTGTAAGAAGGGGATAATTCGTGTGTGTCGATTGATCCACTGAGGTTTAATCTTATAAAGCCGTCCTATTTGATGAGTATATCTGTGACTTGGTTAAGATGATTTTGAACATGAGATGCCTAAGTGCTTTACAGAATCTATCGTCTCAATATTCAGGGAAATTTTTACGTTCAGGAAAAAGTGGCTAGACTTTGAATTATATATATATATATATATCAGTAAAAACTATGGACGAAATTTATCTACTGAATGAATTGCGTTTTCTACATCATAAAATTCTTAGTCTATACTGACATATGTAAGTAATAAATGGTTCAGGTGCTTATATCAAGTTCGCAACCTTGATTATAGTAATTGTTATCACCGCCCAAGCAAATAATGTCCATGTAATTATATTTCGTAATGATTACCGCGAAACTGATTTCGATAAAAAGACCAGAGGGTATGGATGTACTGGAGCAACAGATGTTTATAATTACTTTTAATTCTCAATTTTGGTGAACTTTAGCATGCATTGTAATTTATCGTGTTGGTACAATATACCGACTCTGCAACCATATTGTTAGAACCATGTACCGTTTCAGTAATATAATGTTGGTATCGGGTACTGACACAATAGCCATAGTGTTGGTATCATTTAGAGACACGGTTATATATTATATAGAGTGAGTTAGCGTCGAAGTCGCATTTTCGAGACTTTATATGATGTTAGCTCCATTTCTGCAGATCTACACATTAGTCTATGATTTTTTACCGTCCTATTTTCACACATTCCTCGCCCAAAAATATATTGAGTAAGGGGCATAATATCGGCTCCTACTGATGAGTCGCCTATAGGCACGAAACGAATGTGCATGAGATTATACTTTACGTTCATGCTGTTTTTGGTTTATTCTTCTGATCATAATTGAATAAATTTGTTACTAGATGCGGAACTCCTAATACTTAATTGCAAATACATTAGTTCACCGCAGCAAAAAGTAACTAACTTTTATATATTTAGTTGAATGATGTCATGATTGCCGCAAAATGTGAGAACTGATATCTATCGACGCCAGAGTGTATGGATTTACTAGAGTAAAATGTGTTCAGAAATAGTTGTAATTCTTAATTTTGGACAATTATTGCCTGCAATAAATTCCATCGTGTTGGTACTATGTACTGACTCGGCAACTATAATGTTGTCACAATGTACCTTTTCGTACTATAATGTTATAATGGGTACTGACACATTAGTCATATGTTGGTATCCTTTTACAGACTCGGTATATATATATGTATATATATATATACAGTATATATATATATATATATTTACAATATATATAGTGACTTAGTGTCGAAGCTGCATTGTCCATATTTTATATGATGTTAGCTTCACTTCGGCAGGTCAACATATTCGTCTAGGATTTGTACCATCCTTATTTTCCACATTCCTCGCCTAAATATACAGTGAGTAAAGGGTTTAATACCGGCTCCTACTGATGAGTCGCCACTAAGTACGAAACAAATATGCACGAGATTATACTTTTCGTTCATGCCTTTCTTTGGTTAATCCTTCTGGTCATAATTGAACTTATTTGTTACTAGCTGCGAAACACCTAATACATAATTGAAAATGCCGTAGAAGTTTATGAGTGTTTGCAGCGTATGGATACCCTGAAGACCTGCTAGTGATTAGCTTTTTTTTCTTCAGTACTATGGCTGGTGATTATTTGAGTAGATTCACTTGGACAAATTGAATTTACGATCGAGGGTGTGATACTTGCTGTTCGAAGGCCTAGACTTTCACTTTCGAAGCTCTGCGGCAATAAAGAGATGGCTGGCACACGTAGAAATCCGATCAATAGATTATCGATTATGTTTTTACTTGATGCCCAGCAACAAGAAGATAGGCGTCACTGAAAACTAGCTGAATTAGTGACACATCGTGATAAACACAAGCAGAAATGTAAGTAAAGATGATCAGCGCAACCAAGAAATTAGCAACAATCACACGTAGCGAGCAGAGCAGAAATTGTGTTACCTTATTTTGCATCTCGCTTATATAGACGCCAAGTCTCACGTAATTGATCAAGGGTATTTTAGGGTATTCTCATTGGTACAGCGATTTAAATTTTGAATTTAATTCTGAAAGTATGTCGGTGAACTAATCTGAGCAGTTATATCACTTTCCCCTCTGTGAAAACGACAATATAAAAGAAACAAATTCCTCCTGGCGAGGCTTAATTAGTACTTTAGGGCAAAGTTCGAATCTAATTAAGAAACTCGTTATTATTCTGCCAAAATTTAACTAAAATGTATAATAATCCTGGCCTGGCGCATAATTTTTAATTACTTCAACAACAATATGTTGCCGAATAACCAATAGTACATTATACATAAATTTTTAGCCGTAGATGACGTTCATAGCGAGAGAAGCGAATTAGAGCATTCTAATATGTACTGAGAGCGCAGCGTGAAAATTGCAGAGTGGATTGCAATTGAAGTTCCCCGGTTTAAGTTGTAACCTGGCCAGGCTGGACTGCGGACAATGATAGTTCGATAAAACCAAGAGAGCAGTGTATGCTGGACGTTGGGGTCGATGAAATTCACTAGTTAAAGTGAATTGCGCAACTAATGAAGTTGAAGTGCGCGTGATAATTGCCAATACACTTACATAAAACTTGAGATCATTTCGTAATTTTACATAAGGCGTAGCTTTAAGCAGCTTTTCATATCAAAATAAGCAAGGCTGGGCTTAAAAGTGAGTCATACGATGCAACAATATAATGTATAAAAAATTAAAATCAAATGTTTAGAATAAAAGTGTGCTCCAACATTACAGCAGAAATAGCATTATATCGAAGAACTGTTCTCAGACGCTCCACAAATTTATCTAAGTACAGCTGTTTATACCATGTAAGACATGTGAGTATGGTGAAATAATAAATCATGTGGATACTTGTAGATCAAGTCAAGTGAAATAAGGTGCAAGTAGTGCGAAAAATATTAACATTTGATCCGTAGAATAATGTAGAGCCTAAATCGCATTTAGAAGATTGTTATTCGCCAGAATCAGGCGATTCGATAAACGGTTTCAAAATGTCTATGCTTACCGATGTAAGTGTCGCGCCTTACATTATTATCAACTATTTAGGCTGTCTGAACAAACTCTGGTAAGAACCGTGGTTCCTTGATTGCAATAATTCAACAGCATCATCGATACGAACGAAACCTTTCCTGCAGCTATTGAGCTGCAGATGAACGAAGACTGGTCTAGGAGCATGCCTCGGCTATTGGGCAGACATGATACCGAAATAAAGCCGAAGGCGAAAACATTTGACTTGTTGGTCATCTCCCGAGGGAAGTAAACTTGGGAGCTGACTAGACAGGCATAGGTCTATGCCATATAAGAATTGTCACGCACACGTTCTAAAAGATTTACTTATACGGGAACGCATAGCAAGCAGGACGAAAGGTAATGCGTCGATCCAGTTGACATTGATGGACGAGGATGCTAAAGCTGCTTTCAGTTCTGTATACATTCTTTCTACCATGCCGATAGATTGGGGCTGGTAGGCATCGCATGAACCGAAAGGTAGTTTTGAAACGACCGGATGTGACTTAAGTACCTCTATCAGTAATGAATTCCTTACGAACACAATAATGTGCTATCCCTGCAGAGACAAAAATATTAGTGCCTTCACCTGCAGAAACGGTGCCACAAGTTAAAATTGCAGGCCATCGGGTAAATCTATCAATTATAGTTAGGAGAAGGCTAAAACTTTGAACATGAGTCAGATAAACTATGTCGATGTGGACGATGGCTAGGCGAGAAGAAGTTGGTAAATTTTCCGAGTGATCTAGTTTTCCTGGCACATAGCACACTCGGAGACCCAAGGTTTAGCGTTCTGCCTAAGTCTATGACCCAAAAACCATCTGTAATAAGTTTGAAAGTGGCATTTCTACCAGGGTGAGAAACAGAGTTGATGGAGACGAAATTTTTTCTCTGAAGACTGGTAGGCAGAGCTGGCTTGTAAGACTGCCTGCCTGTGTAGTTAACAATGAATAAACCTTCCCAGAGAAGGCATACCAACTAAGTTGGTTTACAAGCTACTGATCTATGAATATGAATGTCACCGCGCTGTTCTACTCGTAGGAGGGATGATGTTAGTGCAGATTCACTGAGCGTCACTAAGTTGACTGAGAATGGCGAAGGCAAAGGTGGTTGGAGCGAGACGATTATTCTGGAAAGTGCGTCTGCAATATTTTTTTAATCGTCCTTTTATTGAAAAATATTGAATTGTCATTTACTCAGACGTGATAGGTGTCTTTCTACTCTAGTAGGTTACATTGGAGACGGTTGAAGTCGCATTTCGAATTACGCTAAATAATGGTGCGTGATCCGTAAAAAAACAAATCTGTTGCTGCTAGCGTCGCTCATGAAGTGGCGCAATGCGTCATGGATGGCGAGGAGAACTTGACCGAAATTGTTGTATCAAGTTTCTATTTGTTGCAGAGTACGCGAATAAAAACTTATTTGCTTCGAAACTCCTAAATTTCTCTGTAATTTCTTTAAAGTCTATAGTGACGCATTATAATTGATTGAATTGGCCTTAGACGGTAAATTTTATATACCTCCTGATGTAGTACGAATCCCTAGGAAATCCACGGATGTTGTTGCAACTTGCGTTTTGTCACAAATGATCTTGAGTCCGTGATCTGATACGTGTGATAGGATATTGCTTAGATGCTTAGCATGAGAGTCTAGGCATGGATTAATAACCATTACGTTATCAAGATTTGACAAACAGTAATCAGCATTGTCGAGGAGTTTGTCGTTCATAAATTTCTGAAACATCTAAGTGACACAATTGAAACAAAAATTATTTATATAATTGTCGAAATACAAAAAACGGATGTTAGTTTCCATCCTTACTTGATCACAAGCAACAATATGGAAAGAATTTCTATACTGCACGCACAAATTTGATCGACTTTCAGATGACTACTGCAATTTATGGTAACTCCTTTCGTCCACGCAGCATATGCCACGAAAAAAGCAAGACCAATAACGTTATTTTCAATGACAAACCAATTTTCCCATAGGACCCGGCCAAGCAACCTAATAAATTTCTTAAAAATCTAGATTTGCAAATCAGAGAATAATTCACCGTAGACACAGGTGCAGCAACTTTTGTTCCCAAGGATGATTTCGTGGTCGAGCAGTCTCTAGGTGTTCTATTCATAACAGCTACTGGAGAGCCCATTCCAGCTTATGTTTTCAGGTATCGCAATCTTAATTTAGGTTAATGGCTTTGATTTTCTGTTGATATATCGGCTCATAGTTGACATTGGTAATAAAAAATTAATGACCACTCCACCGGACCTGAGCAAAGTTTCTGAACACTTGCTTCAGACCATTAAAAAGTTCATGGGCTTCACCATCGCACTTGCTCTCTAATTTAAAAGGATCATGCAGAGCCTTGGAGATTACAGAAAGCTTAATTCTATGGAAAAAATCGATGCATACCATATTCTTAATATAACAACATTGCTTGAAAATCTAAGTTGTTGCAATTAATATTCAATGATTCACCTCAGACAAGACTACCACTACATTATGGTAGCGCAAATAGATATTGAAAAAACTGCAATCATCACTCCTTGTGGCCCTTTATAATACCTTAGCACGCCTTTTGGTCTCAAATGGGCCACTCAGACATTCAAGAGGTTTTTGGACGACATAGTCCGCGATGACGCTCAATGCTGTATGCCATATCTTGATGACATAATTGTTTTTCACCCAAACCTAGACTCTCCTGCCATGCATCTAAGCAATGTCCTATCACTCGTATCAGATCACAGAAAAATGATCATTTCTGAAGACGAGAAATTTTTTCGTCTTTCCATTAACTCGTTAGCAAATGCCACAACGCTAATGTACCCAGATTTCAAATGAATTTTTCTACTTACAACTGATGCTTCTGAATTTGCTATTTGGAACACATTAGGACAAGAGATCGGTTCGGTAGCCTATCAGTTTTGATTCGCGTATTATCAACCAGTAGAAACTGGATACGACATTTTCTGTCGTTATGCAATGGATCACTGAGTGCGCTATATACCAAAAAAGCAAGATCACCCAGAAAACTCATTCTAAGTTGAAATATTTTTCAACTTCACATCTGGGCATTGTCGAAATTGACATAGTTTATCTGACACAATTTCAAGGTTTTAGCTTACTCTTAACTATGATTGGCAGATTTACCCGATCCCCTGCGGCTTTATCTCTTGCCACCAGATATGCAGACAAATTCACTTGTTTTTATCTCTGCATGGATAGCGCATTATGGTGTTCTTAATGAGGTCATTACTGATTGAGGTACTTGCTTCTCATCTAACGGTTTCAAAACTACCTTGCAGATCATGAGATTCTCTCTACGCCAGACGACTGGTTTCCGGACCCAATCAAACGGAATGGACGCAAGAATGCGTGCGGTACTCAAAGCAACGTTAGCATCCTCGACCATTAAGAGAAATTTGGTCGATCCCTTCTTTATTTCTCCTTGCTATGAGTTACCGTATACGTGAATCTATTACAACTTCTCCGTCATAACTCTTGTATGATATGGACATAAGCCTGCCTTGTCACCTCCCACGTTTACTGTCCTCAGATAATGACCCACTAGTCAGAGCTTCTCGTATTCGACATCATTTCGGTACAGTGTCTGCCCAGCAGCCAAGTCACGCCCCTCATCTAGTCTTCGTTCACCCGAAGCTTCATATCTGCAAGAAAGTACTCGTTAATAACGACGCTGCTGTTGCATCATTACAGCCCAGTCATTGCGTTCCTTATAAGATTTGTTTAGAATGCCGAAATGTTTCATAAACTGGCAAGGTGCGACACCAATATCAGTAAGCATAAACAGGTTGAAAATTTTATCGAACAACCTGATTCCGGCGACTTACAACTTCCTACGTGCGTTTCAGACTCAACATGCCTACAATCTCAACATAGTATTAATTACTTTTCCTGAAATGTAACTGATAGAATAATAGAGGAAAGAGATGTCGCGGCCCAAATTTAATCGAGGACATATTGTCAAATTTAAATTCAAAATTTAATGCGTTGGACCAATGAGAACGCACAAAATTACGGTTCACCAATTGCGTGATATTTCGCATCTATATAAGCGTGGTGCAATTTACACGCAAAACACATTCCACTCTCCTTGCTACGTGTAATTATTTTTGTCTTCTCTGCTTCACTGAATATATACGACGATTACTCTACTTGCGTTTAACACAATGTCACAATTTGACTAGTCTTCAGTGACATTAATCTTCTTATTGCTACGCATTAAATAATATGTAACTGATCATCTATTAATCGAATTTCTGTGTGCCGGCCACCTTGGTGTTGCCGCAAATCTTCAACAAGACAACTCTAGACCTTCGAACAGCCGACGAACAGTTAGACAGAGCAGGTGTCTAAATGAAATCCTTGACGCCTACACTCTTCAAACTTTCAAAATTTCTCGAGGTAACAGTCAATGAATACATTTCTGGTTGTGTTAAAGGCCACCAAGAGTGACTGCTCTTTTGGTTTCTCAACTGTCTTTCTTATAACTTCTTGGAAAACATTCTTTTCGTAGAGGCCATACAATACATAGCGTTTGGCCCATTTGTATAACCTTGACGTCTAATCATTTTTAAAACTATACCATTCTAATTAATTAGTATACTAAATTAATTAACAAAAAAATTATAGTACTTACCTAACGTAAATTGTACAGCACATCATTGCCTTAAAATCCTTGTAGGAAATTTTATTTTCTAGGAAATATAAAATTCTCCGTCAAAAATCTTCTCGTTTTTATATTTGATGTAAAAACTATTAGATCGTGATCTGTTTGATAACCGCATTGAAAAATTATTTTTTGAATGAATTATTTAGCGAATTTTAAAAAAAATTAGAGTCAAATTCTAATTTCAATCTGGTGCTATTTTTCTAATTAATTTTGTGATTTGCCGAGTTTTTTTTACTAAATCTTATTATTTTTATGTCAAACTAATGCTTATCCATAATGTTACTTTTAGATAAATTTAAATCATCAAAAGCATCCGATAATCGCACTGTAAGATTACATTTTCAGAATATCTTACACAATACGCACTATCATAACAAATTTTGTTCTAATCGTTATGTCTCTACCAGATACACATTGCTGACATTTTTTCCATTAAATATTTGGGAACAGCTACATAAAATATCGAATATTTATTTTATTTTTATTTCTATTCTTTATGGCTTTGGAGAGAGCGCTGTTTCACCTGTTACTACAATTTCTCCTTTGTTGGTCGTGATTGGTCTATCTATGATTAAAGATGCATATGACGACTATCGTCGTTACTTGTCTGATAAAGTGCTTAATAACACAAAATACTGTGTTTTACGTGCGAATAAAAGTGGTGAATTTGAATGGAAGCAAACTAGCTCAATGGATATAAAAGTTGGCGATGTTATTAAATTTAAAACGAATGAAGAATTTCCTTGTGATATTTTAGCATTGGCATCTTCAGAAGAGGACAGATTAGTTCCTGTAACGACAGCTAGTTTAGATGGGGAGACGAATACGAAAAAGTTTTTTGCTGTTCCGATTACTCAGGAGGAATTTGCTGTTTTGTCAGATGATGACATTCACTCTCAATTGCAGACTATCTCAGTTTGTGAAATTCTATGTCAACATCCAACAGAGAACTTACATGTATTCGAGGGAAATCTGGCTAAAACGTCCAGCCATGGGGACGAAACATCTTTGCCATTGTCTTTTGAAAATCTTCTTTTACGTGGTGCTAGGTTACGCGAAATTAAACATGTCGTGGGTGTTGTAGTATATACCGGTAAAGAAACAAAATTGTCTTTAAATAGCAAACAAGCCAAACGTAAATTTTCTTCTATAGAGGGAAGACAAAATGAAATCCTTTTAGGATTCATAGTCGTTTTGATTATATTGACACTGATTCTGACGATATTGCAATTTGTCTATCGTGATACCAACGCTTGGTATATACCATTTAGAGTGATCAACAAATGGACAGTTGTTCAAGAATATTTCTCCAACCTCTTCATTTTGCTTTACTTAATTCCAATCGCTATTATTATAACAATTGAAATAGGACAATTTTTTGCTGCAATTTTTATAGCTTGGGATGTAGATGTTTATGATCCAGTAAGAGATAAACCAGCTAAGCCTAACAATGCTCAATTGGCAGATGAGTTAGGGCAAATAGAATTTCTGTTTAGTGATAAAACAGGAACACTTACGCTCAACCAGATGGAGTTTAAGGCATTTTCTCTTATGTCGGATAGTAAAACTTACGTACTTTCTAAACAATGGGGATTGTATGAACAGGATACTGAAAAGAAACAGGAAAAGCGAAAACCTACTGTTGCTGAAGCATTTGCAGCTCTTTTAAAAATTGATGTGGAATGCAGAGAATTTGAACAAGAGGAGCAGGAAAACGAAGATGATATAGATGACGAAAATGCATATAACTCATTAGAAGATAAAAGGAATACAAATTTACATAAACCCTCTGGTACACGTGTTCGGGATTTCTCAAGTGACATGCTTGAGTTTTGGACATCCATCGTCTTGTGTCATACAGTTTCTGCCTCAAAGGAAGAAGAAGAAAATAAATACTCTAAATACGTATATTCTGTAAGATTTCTTTCATTATTTACAAAATATTAAAGTATTAATAGAATTCTAAGAATGAAAACTAAAGATTTAAATGCTAAAGTCATTAATCTATTCACAATTCCTAAACTTATTTAAAGATTTATAAAATGTTTGTCTTTTACTTTATTTTTAGTGTGCGTTCATAATTGTTCACGTTGTCGATAAAACGTATTTCAAATTTATACAGTTTTTGGAATTCCCGCCCAATTGATAAATAGAATTTGTTATCTTATTCTACGTTTAGTTAATCCCAACGATATAATTATATGCATAATGAAATCCTGCTAATCTATTTTAAATCAGAGTTACTTGCCAAGGTGGTACAGGGTCTATTCAAAAATAACAGATCTGTTATGGCTAGATAGAACATTATATTTTAAAAATTATAGCAAATATAATCTAGTTGAATCTAGGACTGAACGAAATTAATTTTCTGTATAACTGAAAAATGTGTGTAATGCATGGATTCAGTGGCTTAGAGTATAGACTTCAAGGCTCCAAAATATATAGCCCAAATTCCGATCCAACCAACTAATTATGAATGCTAAGTTGGGTCGAAACTGATGAATTTGCAATAATATGCAATTATTATTTAATTCCGATAACATATATGCAATTATAAATATCTATATATTGTACTTAAGTTAAATTTCAAGAATTTTGATTGTGTATTTATGCTGTCAATTTAAACGAAACATTGCCGACTGTAGTAAAATGTATTCATGAAATATACTAACTTCGTCCTTATCGTAAATACGTATAACACATGACTGAAATTGCAACAACCGGCTATTAAACTGGAGTGCAGTTGCTTCGGAGTCTTACAATCCTAAAATGCACCACGATGCCAAACACCACACCCGATTTTTTATGTTACTAGTTTCACAGTTTTTTTAAAATATGATTAAAAATAAAGGTAATTTATTTGTTAATAAATCCTATTTCTACCAGTATCTACAGCCATTATTGTGGATTTGTTAATATTTCAGTTCATTCGACAAATGTACATTTGGGATTGGATGGACGAAACTATTAACGCATCCAGAGTAATGACTATAGATACCGGTAGAAATAAGATTTATTAATAAATTTTATCCCATAGATTTTAGTTCTTCTTTCATATATATACATAGCTAAAGCCATGCCTCACGGGAAAATTTTATTGAACTGATGGTTAATGTAAGGCTTTTCAATTGTACGTATGTCAAAATAATCTAAACTTAGCATATGGTAGCAAAGAGATTCATCAATAGACTACTTTTGACCATCTGGGTTACTCTTTAAGTACTTTTTAGTGTGTACCTCGACTAGGACTTTAACTGGGCACATTTGCTTCTGAAACTTTTATTTATCTACTATGTAACCATTAAAAAAATTATACGCAATTTTTAGTCAAATACTAACTTTTGTTTTGTTTATACTGGCAAGATGTATATTTAATCGCAAACACTGCAACTAAACGCCAATTTGACCTAACTTCAACAGGTCGCATATTGATTGTTCCATAATGAATTATTGTGGATGACTAGTTAGAAATTCAGGACGTAAGAGATGTCAATTAGGCTCTACACGAACAAAAGTCTAATCAAAATGCTAAAGATGGTATATATGTGGAAAGTTCATGCCGTATTTGGTAGAGATGGCGTTGCAATGATTAGTTTATACTGCCAAAAATATAATAAATATCCTGCAGTTAAGCTTCATTACAAAGCATATTCCGTGTGTTGACATGGAGTATGCTTTACAATTACAGATCTAAATTATACAATTTTAACTACAGACGGTAAGATATGCCAAAAATTCTTTACCTGAATGTAATTCTAAATAAGTTAGTTTATGTCTAAAACTTAGTGTGGTGCTCAGCAAGGATAGGCACAGTGGACGAATGTACGACTCCAAAGTAAATCTCTGGCGAGTACTTGATGAGGAAATGTTCTGCTAGAAGAAATACTTATGCTATCGTATACAATGTTTAGTTTATACTGACAATATATATATATATATATATATATAATTAGGAAGAAAGAACACATTAATAACAAAGTGGATAATGGCCATTTATTTCGAGAATACTAAACTTCGTTCTACAATCTTTCATTTATATACATTCTGGGTTTTCATTTGAATATGTGGGTGGCAACAAATATGACTCGGTTTTCTATTTCTTGTTTTGGCTGATTGGTAAGTGTGTATGCGTTTGTGTCTCTGTGTGTGCCTGTTTGCATGTAAATATCTTTCTCGCTGTATTGCAAAGTGATGTCTGAGATCTGATCATTATTGTATTGATGGCTTGAGAATTAACCATCTGTTCGAATTGTTTCCTGTTTCGTGTACGACTGCTATTTTTTCGAGTGTAGTCTTTCATTTCGATTTTTGGCGCAAATTTGTGTTTTTCAATTGGTAATTGTGCAATTGAGGTTTGCAGTGTTGAACGCTCATATTTTTTGGAAATTTCTGTCACCGTATGTGCATCTGTTTTTTCCTCTTCAATTTGTTGCCAATCCGATTGAATATTGGACGTACAAAGAAGCAATTGACTAACAGAATCCAGCAACATTTACCACAGAAATCGATTAACAAAGGCTTGGCACCGTCAGGAAAATCAACTATTTCCTATTATATATTGGAAACGGGGTACACAGTCAATTCGACCAATTTCTCAATTCTACATAAAGCAAAATCAGAAAATTTATAATTTATTTATGAAGCCCTTTATATAAAACAACAAGCTTCGGGCCTAAATATTCAAAAGTTTCATGAGCATGATATTCAAATCGACTGGCCTCGAATAACAAAATTCAACAACAATTAACTAGTATCCAGGCAAGACCGAACAGGCCCTCGACTAGAATCAACAAACATTGTGCCAGATTTGCAACAAATTGAAGAGGAAAAAACAGATGCACATACGGTGACAGAAATTTCCAAACAATATGAGCGTTCAACACTGCAAACCTCAATTGCACAATTACCAATTGAAAAACACAAATTTGCGCCAAAAATCGAAATGAAAGACTACACTCGAAAAAAAGCAGTCGTACACGAAACAGGAAACAATTCGAACAGATGGTTAATTCTCCAGCCATCAATACAATAATGATCAGATCTCAGACATAACTTTGCAATACAGCGAGAATGACATTTACATGCAAACAGGCACACTCACAGACACAAACGCATACACACATACCAATCAGCCAAAACAAGAAATAGAAAACAGTCATATTTTTGCCCCCACATATTCAAATGAAAACCCAGAATGTATATAAATGAAAGATTGTAGAGCGATGTTTAGTATTCTCGAAATAAATGGCCTTTATCCACTTTTTTATTAATGTGTTTTTCCTTCCTAATTAGAAATATACTGTGTAATATTCGAAGGCAATGGACATTATATATATATATATATATATATATATATATATATATCCTTCCTTTTTTCTTAGAGATCACACTCAGAAATTATTCTGACTATTTTAGATAATTGAATAATAATCCTCTAGTGAGAATACACACTGGTTTAGAAACGTACTACAATAACAAAATTGTGATCTAAACTACCACAAAATAATAGCTTTTGCTTAGGTCAGATGTTCTTAGGTATGGAAAAAGGTTTTCACAAGCTGTCTTGATAATAAATATTTAGCACACAAATACCAGTCTTCAAAGTAAAGCGATTGTCAATGACTAATAAAACTAGAGAAGAATCTCTAAGCATGTCGCAAGTTATTACACTCTTTGTTTGAATTTTGTGAAATAATATTGTCTTAGTAGAACATGAAACGTTGGCGTCTGGACAGCGGTTTTTGCACATCTTTTTGAAACACCAGATTAGCCATCTGGAATCGGTTAATGTTTGTGATGCCATTCAATTTTAATAATAGAAAGGTGCAAAACATCACCTACATTCTGAGATGATTACATATAGAACCAAAGCGTGTATCGTATAAATAATAGTCCGCTTGTTAGATAAACCAGTTTAGTGAAAACTCTGGATAAATTACTTGTGGAATGTATATTATGTATAATGTAAAAAACAAAGATGAGTACGCAAGTATTTTTTGAAATTTGATTGTAGAGTGCCAGCTTCATCTTTTACAATGCCGCGTTTTGCGTACGCGGGTAGTAGCTTTGCACGGACAGTTTCACAAAGATCCGATTGATTACAATTTCCAATTTCGTTTTGTCATCGATCGGGCTGAGTTTGTATTCGTCCCAATGGAAATGCGGTTCTATCACATCTTTGTTTAATATCAAACAAGCAGCATGTATAAGTAATGAACAATTGAATGAAAAGTAGTGCACATAAATGTAAAATTAAACTAACGATGGCTAACATAAAAGATTCTAAACTCTCAAAATAACATGACGAAAAGTTCTAAAAAGCTGCGTTAAGAAATTTTGCGCTTTGTCAAAGACATTTAAATCTGCATCAACAACCCTATTAATATAAAAGTAGCAATATACAGTTAAATTTACGATGATGCTAAATCCTCTATAAATCAACAGGCCTGATTATAAAACTGATCGGAGCATTGCTTCTCTTACTATATTGTATGTATTTATTTATGTATGTATATATGTATGTATGCATATATGTATGTATATATGTATGTATGTATGTATGTATGTATATATGTATGTTTGTTTGTATGTATGTATGTATGTATGTATGTATGTATGTATGTATGTATGTATGTATGTATGTATGTATGTATGTATGTATGTATGTATGTATGTATGTATGTATGTATGTATGTATGTATGTATGTATGTATGTATGTATGTATGTATGTATGTATGTATGTATGTATGTATATGTATGTATGTATGTATGTATGTATGTATGTATGTATGTATGTATGTATGTATGTATGTATGTATGTATGTATGTATGTATGTATGTATGTATGTATGTATGTATGTATGTATGTATGTATGTATGTATTTATGTATGTTTGTTTGTATGTATGTATGTATGTATGTATGTATGTATGTATGTATGTATGTATGTATGTATGTATGTATGTATGTATGTATGTATGTATGTATGTATGTATATATATATATATATATCAATAGATGGCACAGGCTGGTTGAATTGAAATTGAATGCAAAACTAAAAATTGAGAAAAATGTAATAACATGTAGAATTAGGAACTGTATAAGTTATTGGAATACGTTCCTTTGTAATCGAAAAATGAGCATCTCCATAATTACATCCACGAAATGAAAACAAAAACCGTCTAAATTAGCAAGGATGCATTAAAATGTTTAATAACAATATCTACTGCATATATTATTAAATATTTTATCAATATCTGCATATCTGAATGTAGGCAAATAGGGATTACCTATTATGCACTCGTTATTACCTATGCAGAGAGGAGATGTATTCGCTTATTTTATTTTGCATGAATTTTATTAGTTCAACTTTGTTTATTAAATACGTGTGGTAAATGTAATATCAAGATAAGTAACGTATTGAAGTCAATTATCACATGAATATTTTATTAACTTCAGCCGAAACCTACTTTCTAGCTTAAGACTATTTGGATTAAACATAGTCATGCTGATAAATAGAAAGTATAATTCAGCATTTTACATGTTCGTAACTTATTACTAATCGTCCGAAAAAAATAATAGTTAGCGAAACTATAACTGATAGTTTCAACTATTTAATAACCGATAAAGTAAGTCGTCTTGATAGGTATCTGAACACTTCAAAGATCAAATGTCTGGGCATCCGCGTCAGTTCTGATTACAGAAAGCATCCCTGTATCAACAGTGTGGAATGTTAGTCTCGAAAAGCCATCACAGTTAGAAATACGGGATTCAATCCTACCTCTTAAACGATGCAAAGCCGCAGGCTCTGATGATTTGTTTCCGAGATTATTTGAGGATTGTGGCGATATAGTTTCCGGGTTAACTTAACTTTTTCGTACTATATGGAATGAGGAGACCGTACCACTTGATTGGAATGAGTCGACAATCATTCCTATTTCCAAAAAAGTCAATCGTAATTCGTGCGATAACCATCATGGTATAAGCCTGACTCCAGTCGTATCTAGGTTATTTGCTTCGATTATCCTACGTCGTCTTAGCGCTTCAAGTGAATCATACACTAGAGAAAAACAGGCCGGATTTCGTTCAGGACGTGATTCTATAGATAATACTTTTACGTTAAGGTAAGTAATTGGACAGAGAAATTTATATCACCGTCCACACTATAGCCGTATTTCTTGACTTCAAGGGTGCATTTGACTCGGTGGATCGCAGTGTTTTATCCCTAATATTGTCGAAAAGTTGTGTGATCACAAAATTTGTTAACATTATACGCGCTCGCTACACAAATAATTCTGGTCGCGTTAAGATCAACAACGAATTAACGCATTACTTTACAACCACCAATGGTGCTCGTCAAGATTGTCCACTTTTCTCCATTTTGTTTAACTTTTTAATCGATGCTACTATAAACAACACTCTTCCACAAATTAAGGATGCATGCGTTAAAGTTCTTCCGAGTAGGAAACTATACGATCTTGACTATGCAGACGATATCGTACTATTATTCGATAATCGAGATGCTGATCAGGCCACCCTAAATAGATTAACAGACGTTCCGTCTCTCGGTATGAAATACGCACCCTCTACTTTTAAGGGTTCACATACCAATATCTCCAACTCGGCAACTGTTGAATGAAGATCTAGACATAGTTGACATATTTACATATCCTGGGAGCTCTATCAATAACTTTGGTAATACGTCTGACAAGGTGAGTATGAGTATCGTGAAAGCTAGAGTAGCTTTCTCGAGCCTTCGCCATTTATGATCGGGTTTGCAATGCATCTGTACATGCAGTTTTACTACACACTAGTGAAACTTAGCTACTTATAGTTGGTGATTTTAGACGCTTACAGGCATTTGCCATCGTTGCTTGAGAAGCATAGCACATGTTGGTTACCAACAACAAGTAACCAACGTTGACATCCATGGACGTATTTTTAGATCTGCCTACAAGTGCTCCTCGTTCGAAAAACAAATAAGGCTACAGCAATTTCCTAGGCTCAGTACCGTTTTGTGTATTCCCTCAATTCGATTGCCCAGTAAAGCCCTGTTCTCTCATCTAGCACCAGATTTCCTAAAGAAACAAGGTTGACAGATTTTGATATGGCAGAAACGGTTGAAGTCACTTACATCCAAATTGGGTAGTATAGGATCCACCCGTCTGCCAGGATGAGGTGCACGTGCGTATCATAGTTCTTGGTTAGAAACCCTTCGCGACATGGCCTCGAATCGAGATCAGTGGCGATCTTGTTTCAGATGTCTAGTAGAATGCTTTTCGTAACTGTTTTCCTTGGAGGGAAAAGTTGGCTGCGAGGTTCGGTTTGTTTATGACGTGATACCGTGCAAGTCGCAAGAAAGCTGTATTGCTGATGATGCATTTCCCTAAAGCTGACTTCGCCATAATGTTGTTGTGTAGAGGTTTAGTTGGCCTCACTTCTGTGAGTTATCTTGATAACTATACTAATAGTAACTGCGTTCTCTTTCTCTCTCTCTCTGTCGTAAATCTTACTAATAATTTGTGTTTAAATTATTATTTTTGTCTTTATTTATATATTTTTTTTCTCGGTTCCTATTGCTATTTTTCAGTGAATCATTAGTCACTTTTGGCTTTTGTACGGCTTGGTATAATGATGATGAATGGTAGTGAAGCGAAATATGCCAAATCAATTAAAATACACTTTTGTGCATGCGTTGATAAAATTTGATTATCAACGCAAAATTCTGAAGTGCAGTACAAAATTATTACTTGCACATTATAATAAAAAGAAACATATCTCGTTCATTCGTCCTTAGTAGCTGACCTGTCTGTGCCATGCATAAAACAACTCTCTTTGGAAGACAACTTCTCAAACTAATATTATTTTTACGATGTTTCCTATAAAATATGTCAGAAATTAAATCATGACAAAAAGAGGATATATTTTTGGTTTTGCGATTCAGTTAAGCGAATTGAAGTTTTCGCTGGATAATTTATTATTTTATAATTTGCTATTCTCGGTTATAAACTGTTCATTAATGGAACAAATTGGAGAAAAACATGCATGTTTATAAAGGAGGAATGCTCAGATATTCTAAATTATCATTCGAATATTTGTTTTGTTTTAAAAATGCGAGTTAGAAAATAACTATCATAGAATTAGAAAAGAAGTAAATGGTGTTATGGAGACTGAAAGAGATATTTCCCATGAATAGATATCCAAAAATGTTGTACAATTGTAGAATTGAAAATATGGAGTAAATTGTTTTAGACAAAAATATTAGCCAAACAAAATTATTTCGTGTAATACAATTTGAAAATTTTCATAAAGATAAAGCAACAACATAGTTTACATTTTCTAATAAACGTCCACAGAACAAAATATGAAGTAAACCTTTTTCTAAAACGACACTTCAACATCACATACAGACTCAAAAAAATGTCTTTTTTATCAACTAAAATTTAAAAAACAGCTACGCAATATGAGATAATTTATCAATAACACGGTAGAGCCACAAAATTAATAACTATCGTGAATACAACACAATTGTACAGAATAAAATAATTAAAGGCCTAAAGAGTCTGCAATTCACTGTGGTATCTATTTAACTAAGCAATTGCATTGTTAAATTCTAGCAGCAAAAGCTCGAAACAATCGTATTGTTTTCTATTGTAACACTCAGTTATTTTGAACGAACTCATGTCCGTAGACTTTTCTCATAATATGCTTTGTATTTGATTACACATAAGGTAACTTTTAAAGTATAAAATTCGTTTATCTGCGAGCTATCAAATAATAGGCGGAGGAATTGCGTATTAACACGATCCAATCCCTTCGTCATGAGTCTTATTAACCTTTCGTACATACCCGACCATCCATTGATTTAAGCATTATATCTTTTTGCACCAACTTATTCTTCTAATCCATAAATATTGTAAAATCAAAAATTGTGGAATAAATGCATAGGTTACAAAAGACAAAAGCCAATATATCTCAAAATTAATCGCTGTACAGCTGCTAACATATAAGATAGAAACAATTTAATTGGGTTTCATGTTGCCTCTACATATTTCAAGATGGGCCTAATCAAATTTAGATATCTTTGTAGTTCTATATTCGAGAACCTAGTTCTTCTTATCATTGCCCACAATGTTTTAGCACAGCTTGCTTTCTTTTCAATGTGTCATTATGCAGATGCTGCACAAGGCAGATTCGTACCAAGATCCAAAACACCCTATTTTAATCGGATTTCAATTAAATCATCAACAAATAAATCATATAATTTAGATCACTTCGACAGTCAAATTTTAACACGTGCATATTGTCATTCTGAATGTGACTCGCAGCCATCTAAATTTGTTATTAACTTGAATAATCATGTTTCCATTACATAGATAAAAATTAAACAATCCGAAAATACATTGAACCTTTCCTATGTGCAAAAACACAAAGAAATTTTATCAGATAAAAGAAACGCTTCTTTCCCATTATTTCCTCAATTATTTACTAATGAACATATATTTATATATAAATTGGAAGGAAAAACAATATAGAAATATGAAAACATGTAGAGAGAGTGATTAAAAAAGGAAACTAATCAATTTAGTGCAACACCTCCAGTTTAATCTCAATGCATTAATTTGTTTTTCTGCTTGCATAAATTCGGCTGCAATTTATTTATCCATAAAGCTTCGTATGTGGCTAACTCCCTTTTGTTTTTGCATTTAGTAATTATTTTAAATACTACGTCTGGAGAACATACGTGTGATGTTTCGACGATGTGTTGCGCAATTGCAGACTTGTATTCACCATTTGATTTAAAACAGGCGTTTAAGTTACAATGTTTTCTCATTCGAGTAATTAACCGTCTGGTCGATCGGCCTACGTAAGTTGATTGAGAACTTGCGCATGTATATTGGTAAATAATATTTGATGTTTCGCTTTGATTGCTGGTAAAGGCAAGTGTTTTACCCTAAATAACAATTTTAGTTTAGCTGCATTAAATGTGCGTGTTAATGCTGCTTCAACTTTCTTTTGAGACATTCGGGAAACTGAATCCCCTTTAAATGGGATGTTCAAGTAGACTGTTTTTTTTCTGGTCCGTAATACATCTGTAAGATGAATTAAACAGGATCAGACGTATTACGGACCAGAATGAAAACAGTCTAACTGTAAATCCTATTTAAGGGGGATGCAGTTTCCCGAATGGTACAAAAGAAAGTTGAAGCGGTATTAACACGCACATTTACTGCAGCTAAACTACGACTATTATTTAGGGTAACACACTTGCCTTTACTAGCAATCAAAGAGAAACAGCCGTTAATGTCGACATCAAATATTATTTACCAATAAGCATGCACAAGTTGTCGATCAACTTACGTAGGCCGATCGACCGGACGGTTAATTACTCGAATGAGAGAACATTGTAACTTAAAAGCTTGTTTTAAATCAAATGGTGAATACACGTCTACAATTGCGCAAAACATCGTCCAAACATCACACGTATTTTCTACTGACGTAGCATTTAAAATAATTACTAAATGCAATAATAAAAGAGAACTAGCCACATAAAATGCCTTATGGATAAATAAATTGCAGCCGGATTTGTGCAAGCAGAAAAAGTACGTTAATGCATTGAGATTAATCTGGAGGTGACACACGCAATTAATTGGTTTCCCTTTTTTATAACTCTGTTTTCATATTTCTCTCTTGTTTTGCCTTCCAATTTATATATAAAGATATGTTTATTAGTAGATAATTGAGGATATAATGAAAAAGAGCTGTTTCTTGTATCTAATAAAATTTCTTTATGTTTTTGCACATTGGAAGGGTACAATGAAATTTATTAAAGCTCGGATTTCAAAAAAAT
The DNA here is from genome assembly GCA_029291075.1 of Eudiplozoon nipponicum. NCBI lineage: Eukaryota > Metazoa > Platyhelminthes > Monogenea > Mazocraeidea > Diplozoidae > Eudiplozoon > Eudiplozoon nipponicum. The sequence continues at coordinate 141,888 of JAQBSW010000210.1, forward strand.
CCGAAAATACATGGATTCAACTTTAATGAACTTGCAGTCTTCATAATAGCATCAATAGAAATTGAATGAAACGTTTTTGATAGATCTCTGAAGATTATTAATTCATCAACATTTTTTTCATCGAGAGCTATGATATGATTTCATACAGACAAATTATTCATTGTGGTTGGGTGAGCAGTTTTTATATCAATCGTAGACGATGTATATGTCATTATAGTTAAAGCGTTTGCTGGAATTTTACCATCATAATTTTAATAGATCGTAAGCTAAGCCGGCTTATAAATTCGATGGTAAATGAAAATTATTGATTGGCATTCCTAAATGGTCCATTGGTCTCTAAATTTAATTCTCGTCATTAGTTTACATAAAGTTTGGCAGCCAAAATCTTGCCGTTGCTGGCTGATAAGAAATACAATACGCGAAGTATATGACTTATCACATAAAATTACAAAATATTTCTTTTATTTCAAATTTAAAATTACATTAAGCTTTATCCACTAGTACTACCAACCTTTCAATATCTTTGTTTCTACAATGATGTTTTAACAGTTTATAGTTCAATTCTTGATTACTTCTGAATTTCGCCAATATAACCATTCATAATATTTGGCGAATTACCGTCAATATGGAATTTATTTCTTTGTCTACCATATCTAGTCTAATTTTTTTATAGTTAAGAGCAGATTGCATTTAGCAATTGTACTTCTTTTTATTCATCGAATAATGAGACATATTTCAATGATTCTCGGAACGATATCAATAAACAAATAACTTTGAAACCCATTTTCAACAGATTAGAAATGCAAAATATTCATGTTGAAACATCATACTAAGATTCTAAAATTGACTCCAGCTAATTCTGATAGATTCTAAATGAACATCAGATATCATTGATATCTGCTCTCATTTTTTGGATCAACCTATTGTAGAAAATGCTTAGGACACAATTTACGAAAATAATTAACTACATCATAATAATGGAAGGCACAATTCTAGTCTCTAAATAAGCAAGATCCAATCATTCTGAACAAGTAGTTGGTTCTTTAAAAATGTGTATAATATTAGGTTAAGTGAATTCATTATATATATAAAGCTCTTTTGATAAAATCACTAACATTAACAATTTGTCCATGAGAATCGGAGATTTTTTGCATGGAATTAATAAACTGCACTGCATTATTCAAACTTCGAATGTGCAGGTCTATGCACAGCCGTTATAAGTAGATTATCAATTTTAATTATAACAACATCAATAATAAAATTGTTATCACTTGAATAGAAATGTGTAACAATATATTAGGATTTCACATATACAGGAAATCCTCCCCTTATTTATAGAACAACACGTCTTTATGAAATAGGGAATACCTAGGGACAGTCACTTCATTATTCTTATCATCCTTATTGAGTCATGTTTCTGTCAAAGTTGTAAAGTCAAATTTATTGTTCCTAACAAAATCAGATAACATAAAATTTTTGTTCTTAACTCTACGAACATTAGCATAAAGCAGCGGGTACTAAATTCAGAAATCAACTTATCAACTCTGTCAAACACTTTGGTTTATCGACAATCCTGTTGTTTGTTTAATTGCCTATTTTCTTCATCTTCCTTTATACTACACTTACAAGAGTCACATTTTAATAGACTCATTTAAAATTTTTGGATGCCATCACATTCAATGCATTTTTATTCACCTTTTTTTCGACTTGTCACCAGTTACCTGTTTCATATTTAATACAGGTTTGACAGTACTATCACGTTTTATCTTTTTTCAGTTTTGTCAGTATAATCATTTCTAATCTTCAGCGAATACATTGGCGTATTTCAATCTTTCTGAGAACGATATTAATAAACTATCAATATTGAAACGAATAATTCAAAAAGTAAGAAATGAGAGTATAAAATAATTTTCGTCCAGATGCATAAACTTCTCATAATGAAACATCATACTAAGATTATAAAATAGATTCCAGCTAATTCTGGCAGCTTCTAAATGAACGTTAAAACTATCTGCTCTTTCACTTTTGCGTTATTTCATTTAGATATGAAGAAACGTTTTTATTCCGGCCAATACAAACTTTTTAATTGCGTTTACATCATATTATGCTATTCAGTTTGTCCAATTTATTGTTCGTTGTAGTTTCAAATCGCTTAGTTGATCAGATTTTCAATCACTCGGAAGCATTTAACCATCTATGCATCCGTAGGCATGTTAATAATCTTGATAAATACCACCAAATTTACCATTTTTTCATTTCTTATAGATTAAAACAAATTAAATATTTTTATATATGTTCTTATCGTAAACTTTCTAACAATTATATTTATGAAACATTTTTCATGAAGTACAGTCGGCATTCTGATTATTGACTTCCATAATAATAAATCTTAGTTACTCCCATGGTCAAAGCTCATTAGAAAGTTTGCCAGCATTAATTTTATGTGTATGATTTTCTTCCTTAAATGCTAAGACTGTTATTTTTATTCGACTAGTTGTTTACTCTGTTACTTTACTGCAATTGTAAAGCGTCAAACTCAATTTTCATTAAATTATTTTCTGATAATGCACTTTCCATTGAAACATTCAGAGCCCAAACTAATTTGTGAACATTCACGTTAGAAAAAACTGGAACCTGACTAATTCTCATTTGGCACAGTGATATAATGAGTTTTAATAGAGACTTATAATTAAAATTTTATAATAGACTTTATTTTAGACGATCGGGTTTCGGTGTTAAATCAGAGATTAAATAAATAAATCTAAGAAGCGTTAAAATATTAGATAGAGAAAATGTGATGACCACGATAGAAAATTAGAAAACATTAATACCCGCTGGACACAGTAATATCGAATACAGATTTATCAATATTTTATTTTAAGTAAATAGAAGCCGCTCTGAAAATAACTAGCTATGATGAAAATTTAGAGGTTGTAACAAACTGTTTGTTTAAATACAACGGAAAACAGAAAGAGAACTATTTTAAAAGATTAAAAAATACATAAATTGACTTGCTTAAGAGCTTAAAGAATAAATTAATATAATTGGCTATATATTGATCATTTAAAATTACTTGTTATGCACCATGCAGCCGATCACAGTTATAAATGTCTGTATAAAAAATAATTATACATATATTGATACACAATTAAATCATATATATCTCGTAACCCGCTGTTAATAGACCATACTTCAAGTTGAGAAGGTTTCCATCGGAGTACTATATGCAATCGTAAGCGATTAACCAGATTATAAACCAGAAATAAAGCCAAGCCTGTTAAATTACCAATTAAATCACGAAAACCGTCACTAACCCAATTTGACACACTAATTCGCTATCCTAAGGACAGTAAAGAATCTTTGGAACAACACTAAAGTACATAAATCCGCCAAAAAATCTAAAATTATAAGCAACCAAAAAACGTTTTAATATTTGCTCTTATCCTAGATTACGTAAAATAATTTTTTTTGTATCTCAACACAAGCTCTTTTATACCGAAATTAAGTTCTCCCAGACTTGTCACCTATAAACTAAGACCACATAAATTTTCTTTTTCTGAAACGCAACATAATCCTAACAGTCTTATTGTGAAATATAATTTTCAAATTACACAAAAACTAAAATGAAGAAGGCAGAGTTCCAATCAATCTAAATAACACGACAAGCTTTTGCTTTACCAAAAGTTCTAGGGTCGAGAACCTGTCCTTCTAAAAATTTTTGCAGTGGCTTTCTCTACTTTTGAAATGTATACATCGTAAACCCAAAGCAGTCTCACTAATTGATTCAATATTCTCCGGCAATTTGAGGAAAATAATAAACGCTTAAACTTTTTCCAATATAATAATTATAGGAGATAATAATATTGCTAACTAGCTACCTAATCGTACAATCCCTATTTATAATTTTTCGGACACAAATTTTGTCTGGGCTCATGTAAGAATTAATTTAGTAAATCAGGAAAACAATTATCTTTACCTTTTCTTCACTGATGGCATGAAAAAAGAAAGCAGATTGATACAATATATAAAATCGTGGATGGGCCATTAGTTAAGTCTTTTAACAACTTTTCATTTCTTTATACAAATATAAAAAGTTTTAATAATGAAAACTTCATGTTGCGTGATTTTATATTGACCATTAATTTGGATTTTATATTTCTGGCTGAAGTATGGGTCAATACGGACATTGAGGACTCTGAATTTAAAATGTGTAGATATTCCTTATTTCGAAAATGTAAGTCCGTTAATAAATGTGGCGTCAGTGCCCCAATTTTTGCAAATCTAAATTTCCTACGAAACTGCTACACAATAGTATTGATAACGCTCTTACTGTTTTTTAAAAAATAAATTGAAAATTTGATCCTAACGACAGTTTACAGATCACCGTACGGAAGCCTAACTCATGATTGTCTTCTTTAAATGCTTTCCAATCGATTTTGGATTGGAATAGATAAAATACAAGCGCAGGAGATATTAATTATTATTAATAACCAACCTATTCCATAATCATGATCTAATGCAAGATTAAAATGAATATAATACAGGTTAATAACGCTTAAATCATGCATACCTGGAGATAGAATTGGTTCATTGGTGCGGTTAGGTTTTTAATAACTTTAAAAAACTGGACCGTAAACAAATTGTTCTTAAATGGAAAAATCGTCGTCCCAAGATTCAGATTATCACAAATATAAACGCTCATGTTGTGTTCTAAAGTTAACCGGGAGCTTTTCGTAATGATAAGTGAGAAGTTCTATTATGATTATTTTTATAACATGAACACTAATGGTTTTGTCTCTACTCTATTTATATCAGTACATAATCTATTTAATACATGTATTTTTTCTGATACAGTACCAAAAGAAATGGACAGAATATTTTGCAAATTAAGAAATAAACTGGATAATCTTGAGAAATGTTATTTAGCTAACAGTATTAAAAAGGGAGTCTAGATTTAATTGATATTGGATTTAATTCATTAATAATGTTTATTCATAAAATATAAGCTAAAATGCATCACAAGGTTAGGATACAAATTTCTGAATGAATACAGTAATTAAAAGGAAAATGTAAATCAGATGCAACAATTAGTCAAAATAGATAGTGAATTTATTTTTGCATTGGAGGATCTGTTCGGAAATTTAATTTGAAACTCACATAACGAAAATCATATGACTGACAATTCAAATATTTATGATATCAAGAAATCATATTTTTATTGTCTGTGGCACTTTAATTGGGTTAATGTTAAAAATGAAATCTAAAAACAACGCATCATTTTGGTGTATCGAATGATATCTTACTTCCATTGCCTTGAACAGATTTGAATTCTATCGGTCTTCTTTAACAAAAAAAATAAATTATGGTAAAATACCACTTTGTATTCTAACAACAGTCATAAAGCTGCTACCTAATGATTGTAGGCCAATGAATGTCAATGTCATGATCTAATACAAGTTTTAAAAGGACATAATAGAAGACTATAAATCTTAGATCATGCATATGGGGAGTCGAAAATGGTGCATTGGTGCGATGAGGTTGTTAATTATTTTAAGGAACTGGACCGTAAACAGATTATTCTAAAAAGGAAAAATCGTTGTCACAAATATAATCACTCTTTTTGTGTTCCAAAGTCAACCGGTAGCTTTTCAGAATGATAAGTAACAAATTCGATTATGATGCTTTTTATAACCTGATCAATAATGATTTTGTCTTTTCAATAATTATATCACTACAGCATCTACTTAATATATGTATTTTTTCTGATATCATACCAAAAAGGCAGAATTTTATATAGCTTCGAAGAATGAAAATGTGCGAAACTGGATTAATCGAAATTACCTGATCTGCGTTTTGACAAACGCAGTCCAAATTCGAGTTTTTTGTTTCTTCATTGTTTTTCGGTCGTTGACGGCCGCCTGTTTCAGTTGTTCCATCATCTTAAATTTTACAAAGCAAATTAAAAGCAAGCACGATATCTCCTCAATCCATGTCATATATACTTCAGTCTGAACTTTAACTTGATAGTTGCGTGTCACGTGTATATGTGTGTGTATATCAACAACTGTTACATTCATCCATCTAAGTGAGACTAGAGTGGCTGAATATGAATTTAAAATTTGCATACGTTAGACTATTTTTTTTGTACACTCCATGTGAAATGACGTAATTGAGATTGCTCTTACATTTTTGGTTGAGAGGAAATCCAAACGACCCGTGCTGAAAAATCGTTAGGGCTGATTTGGAAAACAGCATTAGTTAATGACAGGAAAAGACGATGACGTGAATAAGAATTTGAAGCTAGCACCAGTAAAAGACTAAAAGAGCATCGGATTAAGACTGGCTTATTAGTGGGCTTATTATTTAATCAATGGTTAAGCAATTATTAATAATTTAGTCCTTCTAAATTTCACTCTAAACTGTTCGCTTGATTTTAAAACTCATAGTGAGTCGAAAGTATATTAAAGGGATTCCACCTTCTTTCCTTGTATTGTTTATTCTTTCTTTAAATTATTTTCAAAATTTACTTGTCTATTCGTCACTTATTTTATTTCATATCTTAATTAAGCTTATTTTATTGAAAAGGATTTTTTGTGTCTTTCCCCTCACTCTGCCTATTGAGGTCACCCTAGTAATAGAGCATTTAAAATGTCAGGAATAAACAAATAGTCTGATGCAAAGGAGAAATTAATATCTATTGACTGTAGTTTCATTTAGATGAAAGTAAATGTGTATTAATTATATTTTACTTAATCTTTTAATTCATGTATACATATACACATGCACCTGAGTAACGTGCGCTTATTTTATGATACGACAAGAACTGTTGTTAAACAAACCTTTCCTAAGCACAACCTGAGTGGTTTGAATGAAACTAAACACGTGCATGAGTCGTTCATTTTTCTCATTTTATCAATTACAGTGGCATGTGGTTATGATGAATGTTTCTGATTTATTGGTTTCACCCATCCGAAAATGTGAGGGTAATCTAAGTTACGACATAACGTAACAGTTATGCATATGCACACACACGTGACACGCAACTATCTAGTGAAAGCTCAGTCTGCAGTATATATGAGATGGACTGAAGATATATCGTGCTTACTTTTAGTTTGTTTCGTAAAACAAGGTGATGATGGTCATCTGAAAAAGGCGGCCGGCAACGGCCGTCTAAAAATAATTGAGAAACAAAACAACTGCAATTCTAACTGTGTCAGTCAAAACGCAGACCAGGTAAATGAATTTAATATAAATTAAGAATTGAACGGGGTTATATTGTGAAATCCAGCATGGTTTAGACTAGTTTTAGTAGATAATGAAATTAATTCTTTACTGCTTGTTATCTATCAAAGATAAGAAACGATTATATATATTATATGAGGAGAATGTAAAACTGATGAAACCATTAAGTAAAATGGATACTGAATTTATTTTTTAATTGGAGCAATTATTTGGCAGTTTAATCTGTAATGCGCAGAACGAAAGCTATATGATTTAGCATTCTGGTGTTTTGGGGTGTAAATAAATTACGTATTTTTAGTAATGGCTAAAGCTTATTAAAATTAGTGTTAAAAATCAAATCTAATAAGAAAAATATCGTATTGGTATATCGATTGATATACAACTTCCATTGCCTTTAGCCATTTTGAATTCGCTCTGTGTTTTTTAACAAGATAATTAAAGATGATAAAATACCACCTGGTTTTCTATTAATATTCATGAAGCCTTTAAATAACGTTCACGGGCCAATGAATGCCAATAATTATCGACTTATCTCCATTATCCTTCCATTTTTTAGTATAACTGGACGATTAAGCCTATATCATTTGGAATATATTTTCCGGAATAATTAATTTATGCCAATATGGCTTCACAAAAACCAGATCACCAATTACGAACATTATATTGTAGGGAAAAAGGGGTAGTGCATACTGATCAGTTGCCTGTAAGCACGAAGCGTATATACTCATGAGATTTTACGTTCCGTTTATGCTATCTTTGGTTTATCCTTCTCGTCATTAATGAACTAATTTTTTCTATGTCCGCAACACATAATACGCAATTGCAAATAAATATATTATAGTTCTCAGCAACAAATAATAACAAACTGATATATATTTAAATGAATGATGTCAGGATTATTGCAAAATTTGATAACGGCTATGGATCAAGGACATAATGTATGCATTTTCTGAAGTAACTGGTGTCCAGAATTTGTTGTAATTCTCAATTTTGATGAAATTTATCATCTCTTGAAATCAATTTCGTTGTTACTATGTACCGACTCGGCAACAATAGTATTGGTACCATGTGCCTGTTCGGCAACAATATTATTAGTATCAAGTACTGAGTTAACAACCATAGTGTCAGTATCAATTACCGACTCAACCATAGTGATGGTACCATTTACAGATTCGGTAAATTTGCTAATTATTGTGGACTGGCTTTGAAGTCGTATTGTGGAAGACCTTATATGACGTTAGCTGCACTACTGCATGTATACACAATCGTACAGGCGATTTACCGTCTAATCTCCTCACAGTCTTTACTCAAATAGATAATGAGTATAGGGTGCCAGCAAGTTAACCTCCAAAAATTAAGATGCTTTGACTTGTTGCTTCTTTAGTCAACGGAAAAGTTTAATTTGAACGATATTTATAAAAATTAAGTATAGATCCTACGGATTGTACACAAAGCAAAGATAAAATATTAATTAAATTTGATTAAGAATGAGCAATCTAACCCAGTGCATGGTGATTTTTATAAAACTGTGTAAAATCCCAACAAATTGTTTACAGCTTAGTAAATGTTCATGAAACAGGAATTCAAATAAGAATTATTGTAAATGTACAACACTCTCCAACCTATAAGATCTCTAAAATTGTTTGTAAGAGAATAATAAAATAGATGTAGTTTTACATACTACATTAATGAATACATATCATTTCATTGAAGTAAATAATAAATATAATTTAGAATAGTAAATTATGATGCGTTTTCGATGTATAGTAATATAACGATCCAATGGGCATTGAATAGATTAAATTGTTTCCTTTGTGATAAACAGCATGTTTACGAAAAGAACATATAAGCATAATCAACCGATTTTGTTTTATCTACTAGAACATGAAACCACGTAGACTATAGCGGCATTGCACAAGATTATTAATGAGTCTACGGTTGCGGGTAGGTAAAAATTCTGATCGACCCAGATCTGTGGTAATTAGCCTGTCTTAAAGAAAAGCAATTGAACAAACTGAATGGCAAAAGAATGACGTAATAGCATTTTAGATAGATTTTAGTGCCCGTGATAAGATGTTTCTTAAGGGTAAATTTGTGGAAAAAAAGAAAAAAAAATAGTCGATAATAGTTGCCGAGCCAGTATTAGATAGGAAACTAGTGACGGGAGTTAATTCGATTTAATCAACGAAATTAAATGCTTGCAATATATGGAGTTACAAAAATACATTGCTCAATTTGGTGGAAATGATAATGAAGAGAGTAGACACGAGGTTATACAAGGGGATTGCCGAAAACCCCATCAGATTGATTGAGCAAACAAAGTGAGTAAAGGCAAGGTGAACCACTGCATCAAAAAAAGAACACCAGCTTCAGCAAGTGACCCAAAAATTGAGTAGGAAGGTGCGTAATGTCAGTTGATACAAAAAAAGTGTATTTCGACAAAATGTCTATTGGCCAACTAGATATAATCATTCGGAAAAATAAGTGTGCAGGCATGTGGTCTGTTTTCTATACAAATGTTAGATGTATGCAAAACAAAAATTTAATGTTGAGTAACTTTATAATGAACTGAAAGTTCGATTTCGTAGTTTTTCATAAAATATAATTTTAATTTTAGATTGCTTAATATTATGTAGTAATATATCACTGAATAAACGTGGCATAAGCGTTCTCATTTATTGTAGATTTTCTTTAAACGCAAAGCCGCTACACAAAAACAAAGACAATAATATTTTTGATTTTATTTCTATTCAAATTGGTTCACTGATTTTAACTGCGGTCTGCAGACCACTATGAGCGTGCACGATAGATGATACGCATTTCAACAACGATTTTAAGAAAACATTTTAATACCAGTAAAGTAATTTGGTTAAATACTGTTTGTTTCGGAGAACTAATATATATGCAAGTATGTATTAGCTGTTGCGAACCTAGTAATAAATTAGTTCAGTTGTGACCAGAAGGATAAACTAAAGGCAGCATGAACGCTAAGTATAAACTCATGCACATTCGTTTCGTGCTTACTGGCGACTCATCAGTAGGAGCCGGTATTAAGCCCTTTTACCACTATATATTTGGGTGAAGAATGTGGAATAATAGGACGGTACAATCTCATAGACGAATGTGAAAAACAGCAGTAGACTAGCTAACATCGTATTGTCTCGACAATGCGACTTCAACGCTAACTTTCTCTATATAATATATATACCGAGTCTGTAAAGGATACTAACACTATGACAATTGTGTTAGTAACCGATACCAACATTATAGTACCGAAAAGGTTCATGGTACTAACATTATGGATATCAATGTATGCTATAGTACACCGAAATTGAGAATTACAACTATTTCTGAACACCTGTTACTCGCATATATATTATTTCTCCGCAACAAACAGTATTTAACTGTTTGATATTGCATTTTTTGGTGTCATGCTTACCGCGAAATGTGATAACTGATATCGATAAAGGTCAGTGTATGGATTTACTGGAGTAACAGTTATCAGAAATAGTTGTAATTCTCAATTTCGGTGTACTATAGCATTCAATGATAACCATCATGTTAGTACCATATACCGACATGGAAACCAAAGTTTTAGTACCATGTATCTTTTCGGTACTATAATGTTGATATCGGTTACTAATACAATATTCATAGTGTTAGTATCCTTAACAGACTCGGTATATATATATAATATAGATTAAGTTAGCGTTGAAGTTGCATTTTCGAGACTATACGATGTTAGCTACTCTACTGAAGGTTTACACATTCGTCTAGGAGATTGTATCGTCCTATTATCCCACATTCCTCACACAAATATAGAGTGGTTAAAGGATGTAATACCAGTTCCTACTGATGAGTCGCCAGTAAGCACGAAACGAATGTGCATGATATCATACTTTCCGTTCACGCTGCCTTTGGTTTATCCTTCTGGTCACAACTGAAGTAATTTGGTTGTAGGAAATTTACAGACTCTTTAACTGTGACATAATCTACCTATTCCTAGATTATGATTTACTGCAGATTATGAAAGAACAAAATAGAGGTTTACAATGAACATATCATGTATATTTAGTGACGGAATTGGTTTCTTGTTACAATTACTAGGTATGACATTCTTTTAAGGAACTAGACAATAAACAAATAATTTCTGGATGGAAAAATCCTATCGAATCCGCCTCAAATGCAAATTATAAATACTCTAGGGATCTCTTTGGGAAGATGTACAGATTGCCCGATTTTGATTGATTGTGTCATACAAAGGCAGACGATTCTGCTTCTGTGACTACTATATTGCAAATTTATTTTAAAACTTCTCTGGTGTTGATGCAATACCGAAGGCTATAGATAGAAAAATATGCAAGCTAAAAGTTATAAGAAGTAATTTAATTACCAATATGAAAAACCCGAGATTAGTTATAAATAAACTCCATACTAATGTCAATACGTAAAAGAACCGAAATGATTATACTGACATAGGTTAAAATAACCAAAAATTTGACTACAGACTCCATAACGATTGGTATGATTGTTTATTTGTACACACATTTATATTCACACCGTTCGTATACTAACATGTTTTGCTTTGTCTTTTAGCATGTATATCTGCATTATATGATGAATAAAGCCTAATATTTTAGGCAACTCTTTCTTTTGGTTTTCGACTCAATCTGCCCGTTTGCTGTGCTTGTTACTGTGATTCATAACAATTTATTCATCATATAACCCAATCATGGAACGCCTACTCAGACCAGAAAGATTTGATGTTGAACCTAGTGCACCAGATGCAGCAAAACAATGGAATCATTGGTATCGTACATTCTGTGGTCTCCTGAAATCAGTCGAATCCATGAATCCGGATAAATTAGACACTCTTATTTCCTACGTCTCTCCTAACGTATATGAACACATCGTTGACTGTGATACGTATGATAATGCTATCAAAACTCTAATGAATCTCTATGTCAGACCGAAAAATGAAGTCTTTGTTCGTCATATACTCGCGACTACTAAACAAGAAAATGGACAAACATTGGATCAATTTGTTCAGATTCTGAAATCGTTAGCTAGGGAGTGCAATTTCAAACCAACTACGGCCGAGGAAAATCGAGACGATGCTCTGCGCGATGCCTTCATTAATGGAATCCAGTCCAATTCAATCAGACAACGTCTCTTAGAACACAACTCACTTAATTTTCAAGCGGCTTTTGATCAAGCACGTGGTCTCGAAATGGCGGAAAAGCAATCATTATCATATCAAAACTGTTTGAATTCTGCACACACTGCAACGGTTCAGCCACTCAGTCCTTCATCCAACCTCGATAAATCTACTGATAATCTTATTGCTGTTGTTAAACAAAAATGTGACTTTTACTTTGGGTACGATTATCATTTAAGATGGAAATGTCCGGCCAGAAACGCTTTTCTATGCAGTTGGGGGATCAAAGCGACATTTTCAAAAGGTATGCGCTCTAAGAATCACCGCCCAGTGGTTTCGACGCTTCATCCTACCATATCTCGCAACTGTATTAGCTGCTGCTCCTTGATTGTCTCACCAAATGTGTAATAAATCTAGAAGTCAATAAGATAAATTGTCATGCTCTCAAGATTTGATACAGGCAGTTCCTGTAGTTATGTTTCAGAAGCCTTCGTTTTGAAAAATACTTTGAAAAATTCACTCCTCACGAGAAACAATAACCATGGCGTCTAGCTGATTATCGAGTCACACAAAATTCATTGTTTTGTGTCGATTCAATATAAATCATGTGTTTATAAAAATATCAAGCTATCTATACTTTCTGATCTTTTGTACTGATCGTACTCTCTCGGTCATGACTTCCTTGGATTGCATAAAAGTGCAACATCTCTCTTTTGGTGGTCATAAATCGTCATTCACCGTCTGTTTACTGAAACCTGCATCTGTTACGTCCCGCCTCTTTTCCACCTTTTAACTGCTAACTGGAGGCCTATTGCCGAAATCAAGAAGGGTACAATCCGGATGGATGAAATATTTATCCGGGATGAAATAAACAGATTAGTTTCTGATGGCATTGTATCGAACCTTCAACATCCCCGTGGAGAGCACAAGTTCTCGTGGTATCGAATGAGAATCACAAGAAACGTATGGTATGTGGACTACAGCCAAACGGTCAACAAAATTCACACTCTTCGACGACTGCCTAGTCCTTTGCCGAAAATAGACCAAATGGCTGAAAACCATTTTCCAAAAATATCATATATTCAGCACATTTTGCACCTTCTCTCAAGCGCTTGCTCACCAAATACCTATCCAGTTAACATGAGCGAGAAAGGTATTTACTGCTTTCTCGAAGCGTGTTGATCGCGCTTGTTTCAATTCAATCGTCGCATTCCCTTCGGAGAGTGACGTAACTGGTAGTCTCATGTTTCCAAAAGAACTATGGATCATATGGCTCCGCACAGGAACATCTCACAGATACATTTTGTCCTATGTGGACAATGTGACAGTTTGCAGGAGAGATACGCTTGAACACTTTGAAACAAATCTCAACAAATTTCTTAATGCTTTGCTAAAAAATATGTGATTGACCTTAAATGAATCAAGAGTATTTTCGCAGGTAAAGAAAAATTACTCTCCTTGGTTTTCAAATATCGAATGGAAAAAATTAAACCTGATCCTGACCGATTAAAGCCTTTACAAGATCTCCCACCACCGTCCGAATGTGCAATCGCAACAAAGAATTGTGGGATTTTCCTTTATTATTCGCCGTGGATCTCCAACTTCTCCGATAAATTCACTCACTCGTTCATAATCGAACTTTCCTGTGCCCGTCTCTATGTGAAACAAAATTTCGATGACCTTAAAAAAATAATTAGGCCGTAACAACTCTAGCTTCTATTCGTTGATATTCCGTTTGTCGTCGAACCGATGCTTCGAGACATAGCTATTGCTGCCACTTTTCTGGAACCAAGATGGAATAGACTCCGTGGCGTTTTTTCTCTCGGACGCTTTGGCGCCATCTGAAAAACATCCTCCAGCTGTTGAAAAAAAGCCCTATGCCGTGGTTGATGCTATTCGAAAAATGGAGGCATTTGCTTTTTGGGTAATCATTTCAAACTTTGTCACTGATCAAAGATCTGTTTCCTTTATTTTCTGGCAATCAAAAATCGGGGAAGAGTGAAGAACGATGGAAATTTTGCGCTGAAAAATGGAATTATCACCTTACAAGCTTTGATGTTGTGCTTGTATAGCACCCGGACAAAGATAACAAAACAGCAGATGCACTTAGTCGATCCTGTCGTGGTGCACTTCTAAATGACTGGATTTAAAACAAATACATGATTCTCTTTTATCATCCCTGGAATTTTCTCGTATGCTCCACTTTTCTTGAAATCTCGTAATTTACCATATTCTATTGATGAAATCTCGAAAAATGACGCTTGAGCTGTGAAGTGTGCTCCTGAAATCAAGCTTCAGATTTCCTTCTGGCAATTCAAGGCCAATTAATCAAAGCTACCCAACCGTTTGAGCGCGTTATCTATGGATTTTTAAAGGACCTCTTCCTTCATCAACTCGTACTCGTTATCTCACTGACAGTCATCGATGAATATTCTCGATTTCCTTGCATTTGCTTGTCCTGACCTTAGCAGTCACACCGTCATACTTCACTCTGTGTCAAAGTATTCGCAATGTTTGGGACGCCTTCGTACATTCACTCAGACGAAGTTCTTCCTTCATGTGCCGACTGAGGTACAAAAAAATTTTTCTTCGGGAAAAAGGTATAGCTTCGAGTAGAACGACTCCTTTTCATAATCCCAAAGGAAATGGACAGGTAGAAAGAATGAATGGTACCTCTGTGGAAATCTGACTCTTTTCTCAGCTCTGTAGATCAAAAAGTGCTTTCAGCGAAAACTGGGAATGCGTGCTGCTGGACGCATTACATTCAATCCGTTCATTATTGTGCACATCTACCAACGAAACCCCTCGTGACGTCTTTTTCTGACACAATAGAAGGTCGACCTTTTGGATATCCACACTCCCAACCTGGCTTACTGTTCCTGGCGAAGTTTTACTCAAGAAGAAGATGCATAGAGTTTCTAAATATGACCCCTCTGTGGAAGAAGTTCGAACTAATTCATTGCAATCCTAACTGTGCGCATGTTCGTTTTCCTGATGGAAGAGAAGATACGACATATCTATCCGTCAACTTCAGCCCCGAAAATCCGACGCACTGATGAATGAAGCTGGAACTAATATGGGACTCCGTGAAATGAACTGGTTGTTGCTGATGAAGAAACCTCCTACAATGACGTATACCGATACATGATATAGTGTTAAGGGCAAATGGTGAATCTACGGATAACTCAAATGCTCGTGACCTATCAGAGAATCTCAAAAACCTTATCAATCAACAACAACGTGTTCATCCTTATAACTAACGAATTAGAAATGTTTAAATACTATGTTTTCTCAATCCTCTTTGAATTGTTACTATAACATTCTTGTTCCGACTCTGACGCTACGCTACAAATCGCAGTGGAGGAGAATGATATGATTGTTTATTTGTACACACATTTATATTCACACCGTTCGTATACTAACATGTTTTGCTTTGTCTTTTAGCATGTATATCTGCATTATATGATGAATAAAGCCTAATATTTTAGGCAACTCTTTCTTCTGGTTTTCGACTCAATCTGCCCGTTTGCTGTGCTTGTTACTGTGATTCAGAACAACGACTTTTTCAATTCTAACGACCAAGATAAACTGGTATTACTGACATGTAAAACTAATTGCGATTTGATGTGTAATTTAGTGGAGATCATTGGCAATTTAATTTTTAATGTGCATAAAAGGAGCACTACGGCAGTGTCACCTAATAAGGTATATATTTTTGATCAAAAAAATTCTTATTAGATGTAAAATGTTAATAAAAATAATGGCGGCAAATAGATATGAAAAAGAACCATTTTGGAATATCGATTGAAAACTTGCTTCATATGCATATATCATTTTTAAATACACTCTAATAATTTTTTAATAAGATTTGAAATTATGGAAAAATATCAAATCATATACTATCGATTCTAGCAAGACTAATGCCAATGTTTCGCAAGCCAAATATTGCCAACGACTATAGATTTATTCTAAAAATCTCTTTATTCTTGAAGATAATTGACCAAAAAAGATAAAATTAATTGGGACTCTATTTTCTTCTAGACTTTAATACAATAGGGCATAGATTTACGAAAATATTTTCGATTACCACGAACGTCCTATCCATGCGGAACTATATCATTGTTCTGTATGAGAAAAGTATCGATGCACTAATCGTCCTCATTGATATCTCAAAAGCGATTGACTCTATATCTTCTGATTCTGTTATGAAGGTGACTGGTATCTTAGAAGGCAACCCGTTAATTTTTAAGCAACTAAACTATTAGTTATGTAATAGAATTATTGTCATTTAAGTTTCAGACATATAATCATGACAGTTAAAATTGACTACCGGAGTTGGGTCTGAAACTACATAAAATCATATTTTAATATTGCCAAAAGTAGCCCGCAAAGACAAAATCTGTAATTTCGACAATGACTTAAATTTTAGCTTCCAAATTGACTAAAAGAACAATTTTTTCTCCAAGAAAAATATATAATTAGATATTAGCGGCCTGAATAGGTACTTATTATCAATTAGTTTAAAGATTAAAAAAACTCAAGTATTAAAAACTGGAATATAATTGAATTTAACTGTAATTATCTTCATGATGTTGCAGTTAACGATTATTTCGAGACCAAGCTTCAAAAGGAAGTTAGGGACCTAAGAACCAGTATTCAGTTTAACGCCAAAGAAAATATGCTTAGGTTCGAGCCCCTTTCCGGGCCAAATTATGGACGATACTTCAAGTAGTCCCAGTAATAACTAAATCAGTCTATGGGATGAATTGCCTTTGCTATTTGATGCAATGCTTATTTTATACTGACGAATAAATAATGAAATGGCAGGTGTATGAACCTTTCCAGGTCTAATTGGACACAACAGTCATCCTGTTTCATGTGAAGCCTCGAGTTTAGGCTAACTATGCAGTAACACTTATTTTTAAATATGTAGTGACAGAATGAGAGCGAGTGAGATAGACGCGAAGGGCAGGTTTTGGATAATGAAAGAAAATTTTGCCACTGGCATATGGACAGATAGTGCTCATCAGCTTTGGTTGACAGACTATTTAAGAGAAGGAAAACTGAATACAAATGACTCTTACAAGGAATAAACGAACCAGTGATCTTTAACAGCACAAATATAACCATGAACGATATAAATTATAATGATTACATACCCTATCGGTCGTCATGCAGTATAAAAACAGTCGCTTTGTCTGATAAGTCGTGCAGGGGGATAAGCGAAATCAGGCTACTGCAGACAAACTCATCTCCGAATCTGCCTCCTTTTCTTCTCTTTCCTCTTCTTAATCTAACAAAAACGCTCTTTTTGAAACTATCAATATGGTGAGTCCAAAATCGGATTGCCAAATATCGAAAATAGTTTGAGTATTCCACCATTCATCAAACCCAGATTAAATTTTAACATCGGCACATTTAATGTGAGAACATTAAAACAACATGGATAACAAGGAGCTCTTGCACGTAAGTTGGAATATTTTAAAATCGATGTATGTTGCGTATCTGGAACCAGAATACAGGGTACTACCTGCATCACTGAAGGATTATGACAAAGTCATTTCTGGAGCGCTAGCTCTTATCTTTCTATTTGGAATGAGGAGACCTGATCACTTTCTTGGAATATGTCGACCATCATCCCTATCTCGAAAATAGGCAATCGTTCGACAATCTCGATTCTACTCAAGCCACCTTGAATAGATTATCTGATGTTGTTCCATTTTTAGCTATGAAATTCGCACCCTCTAAACGTAAGATACTTTTACAAAACCACCCACCTATCGCTATAACTCTGCGACTGCAGAATGAAAATCTGGGCATAGTTGACAGGTTTACATGCCTTCGCAGTTCTATCAATATTACAGGCAATATGTCCCACGAGGTTTTTATGAAAATCGCGAAAGCTAGAGTAGTTTTATAGAACTTTCGCGATTTATGAAGAAACGTGAGTATTTCACCTTGCCTTAAATTTCGTGTTTATAACGTATCTGTAGGCGCAGTTTTATTATACCCTAGTGAGATTTGACCCCTTTAGTTTTGATGAATTTAGACACTTACAGGTATTCGACTATCGTTGTTTGAGAAGAATAGCATGTGTATGTTGCCAACACCGAATAACCAACGCTGACATCTGTAGACGTGTTTTTGTATTGGCCAATTAGTACTCTTCGTTAGAATAATAAATAAGGCTCCACCAAAAACGTTGGCTCGGTCACGGAATGCGGATGCACACATTTCCATTGCCCAGTGGAGCACTAGTGTTTCCCCGGCACCAGATTTGCGTCAGAAACATGGTAGACATATTTTAACATGGCATAAACAGTTATAGTCAACTACATCGAATAGAGCTCAGAGGCGATCTTGTACCAGATTGCTAGTAGAATCATCTTCGTAACTTTTTCTCTTAGTAACACAGAGTTAGCTCTGAGGTTTGGTCTTGCTTATGACATGATAGAGTAAAAAACACAAGGAAGCTGTATTGCTGATGTTGCCTTGCTGACCTAGCCATAATGGTGTTGTGTAGATATTTAGTTTGTCTCAGTAATGTGTGTTATCTAGATAAATATACCCATAGTATCCAGGTGATCTCTCTCGTAAATCTCACTAAAAATATGTGCATAAATTATTCTTTCTGTCGTTATTTATAAATAATACATTGTTTTTTCTCTTATGGTTATATGGTAGTGGAACATTAGTCACTATTTGTTTTTGTATGGTTTTGCATGATGAAGATGATGAGTAACCACTGTTGAATATTTTTACTGGCGATGCAGCTTGAAGTCAAGACAAAGCGCCTGAATTTGATCGAAGCTTTGTGTTCTCGTTCTACTTCCTGTCTTAATTGGTTCGCTCCTCTTCTTTCGTTTCTACGTATCATCATGAGGATAATAGCAATGACCATCTTTGATGCAGCACAGAGAAAACGGATACAATGATTGTTGACGGGAGTGCTAGTGCGATTTATTAGTTAATGGATAATGGATAGGCGTGTTTCCACCAATTTTAGAAGGATTTCTCCCTCCATATTTAGGAAATTAACTTTTGAAAGTGCTTTTGAATGAAGTTTTGAATTGGAAACCCCGCTGATAAAAGCCGTCATATACAATAGTTATTCTTTTCTCATGAAAGTGCGATTCTATGCCAATTCATCAACAGAAGAGTTTTTATGCCTATCGCGTAACTAGGTCGGGGAGCTCAAGTATTGTTAAACACTCCGTTTACAATAAATTGTGTATTGAAATGACTAAGGAGGTGGCAAATACGCTTCCTCTCAGAAACGAAAAGCACCACTATTCCAATAGGAGAATAATCGTTGCCAGTACGTTGTATCTGAGCGCACAGTTCCGAGATACGCATTCTCCGACTATACTCCGAACTCTCTGGAGTAATCAAACCGGTGTTGAACCTCAAACGCTGCGTGGCCGGAAACTAATATTTAAGGAAACTTGCGGGAGGGTGTGCAATCTATTCGTAATGTGGCATCACTTGTCGTGCACTGAGCAATTATGGTGTAAGTTGAAATGGAAACTAATTTTAACATTCTGAGACAATCCTGGACATGCCAAAGAATTTGCTTTATAGCATTTGAAGTTTCTATTAGGAACGATTGCACTGCCTTTTACTAACCATTTCAAACGTAGAACAAATTACCCGAAATACAAGAGTTCTCAAATAAAGGAATCTATAATATTTAAAGGCCTTTCTCGCAATTCGTACTATCACAAATTTGAAATCCTACGACTAATCTTATAATTTCATTATATCTTGCCATTCATTTTTCAGTAATTATTTCACGCACGTTTAAATTGGATCTGTTCATATTCGCTAAATTCAGAGCGGTTTGTCCATTCGTACCATTATTTTTGTTATATATTTAATCCTCTTCATTTGTATATACACGAAATATCCTTTTCTCGGACAAATGGA
Organism: Eudiplozoon nipponicum; assembly: GCA_029291075.1. Classification (NCBI taxonomy): domain Eukaryota; kingdom Metazoa; phylum Platyhelminthes; class Monogenea; order Mazocraeidea; family Diplozoidae; genus Eudiplozoon; species Eudiplozoon nipponicum. The sequence continues at coordinate 162,214 of JAQBSW010000210.1, forward strand.
TTATGATTGGTCCCATCATTGAGGGCTTTAATACGGCCTGTACTACCCACTTAAACTTTTAGAGTTTTAATTAATATACTAACGGGTCTAGTCTGAATCCATCTATCAAGGAGACATATTTATCGTGCACCTAGAAATTAAGGTAATTCTGTATATTGCATAAGTAAGAGTACGAATTTACAAACTCCATCAGTTAATTGTGAATATGAGAAACTTCCTTATAGCACCGACCAAATGCGATAGTTTAACTTGTATTTTGTTTGATTTCGATATTCATTATCCACTCATTTTTGAATATTAACTTAGACATTTTGGAAACTTTTATTACTTTTAAATACAAAAGACTTTTGCTTGAGCGCGGTGAAATTTTACCTATTCTTTAATCATACTAATTTTTATCTGAAAAAATGTATAGAGAATTTTACAGGTACTAAAGGGAATCTCGTGCAAAAAAATGAGTTTTAACGTTTAATGCCACTTATTAAAATCACAAATCTTTTGCATGCACATTTTGTTTATTCGTATATTCGAAAGCATACACGTGACTGGCTGATCGATATTGCTTCAGTAGCATTTATAATGAACACCATGAAAGTTATTTTGTGCAGTCTAACTATATGGCGTATCCAATTAAGTCCATGGTGCACAAAAAATAAAAACAGCACATTTAAGATTTTTCATGAATATGAGCATTAAAACAACTCTTTGTACTATGCTTATTAGCAAAGTTGAAATAAGGTTTTACTGACACACAAAAAATGTTTTTTTCATAAAAAACAATGCTGAGATTCTTTATATAAAGACTTGCCCGATTATATGTGGGACACGAAATAATTGTTTCAATTTTTTTCTAAAATTATCTACAACTATTAAAATTTTCTGCGTTCTAGTTAAGCGCACCAAACAGGAAACAGAAATGAAAAACTAGTGCCAATTAGAGAGAAATAAAATCATTTACTCTTATCATATACTTTAGGAAAATATGAGCAATGTGAACTATAATGAATTCATACTGTATCGGCCATCGCGCAGGATAAGAATGACCGCTTTATCTTCTGATTTGTACAGGGTTTATGAGCGAAGTCAGTTTATTTCGGACACTTTCATCTCCGGTTCAACCACTTTTCCTTATCTTTACTCTTCTAAATCTAACAATAACGCAAATTTAGATGCAATAAATACGATGGACGTGGATGATATCATTGAGCCCAATAAAGAATTGCTATGTATAGAAAACAGTACAAGTAAACTACCATTCATTACACTTTGGTTATGTTTGAACCTCAGCGCATTTAATTTGAGACCATTGAAGCAAGCTGGACAAAAGGACGCTCTCGCACGTATTTTGAATAAATTCGAAATCGATGAAACCAGAATTCAGAATCCTACGAGCATTAAACATCCGGTTGCAGCTCTATTGCCCACGCGTTGTTGGGTTTGAGCCTCTGATTCCACGTAATTTTCTCTAGCCGTTGGATGGCACGTCGGTGTTGTTCTAAACTCAAAAGCTGAAGATTGTTTGACTAAACGGATTTCTATAAACAACCGACATTTTATCCCACGCCTATTTTAAAAAAATCGATCCTAGAATCCTTTATCAAAGTTTCGTTGTATCTAAATATATTCAAAACGATTACAGCACTGATGCGAGCAAAAACGCTTTTTACTCTGACTTAAGCTCTGTATTAAGTAGAACAATAAATTGGGATATAGTCTTGGCTATTGGTGACCTAAATGCTCTAGTTTGGAGCTTAAGTAACACAAAATTTAATTTAGATGAAAGATACACTTTATCAATGCGCAATGATAATCGTGAACGACTGTTTGATAGCTGCGTTAAACAGAGATAATACTGAAGTAACACAAAATTCAGATGTGGAGTAAGGCGTTGTATCACACGATGTTCTACAGATCCCGGATAACCGTGGATCCAAATACATCATTTGACAATTATTTATAGTTGCTGTCATTGCCAGCAGAATTATCGTTTCATTTTGGTACAATTTTGTTCACTCGGTTCATGCACTTATCCGCTGTAATTTACGCTCAAGATTTCCGCAAAGATAAATTAAAATAAATTTCAGGTTTAAGCAACCTCGATCAACCGTCTTTTTGACAAAAGAAATAAGATATACTAGTGTCAAAGTTAACTGTACTTGATGGCTAAAATTAAATTTAACATTGGAAAAAGATACGAACTGCTGTGCAAAATGCAGGTACTAATGTATGCGACATTGTAGGCTGCAATAGAAAAAGTATCGGCTCGCTGTAAAAGCCTTGGAATATTTCGAATCTAGGCGCCAAATTCCTGCTAGCTCGGCTTATGATAATACCTGTAGATCTGCGAGAGGCCAACATGAACACAGTCTAAAAGTCAATCTCGAGTTATTTCGAACCAGAAAGGCCAAAGAACTGAATGAAACATTCACATTATGTAATAGCCTATGATTATTTTAACTTAATTACGCAACAGGTCAGAAAAATTAAAAGTTAGAGAAACTGTAAGTGATAGTAACAACCAATTTATTATCGATAAAATAAGTCGACTTGATAGGTGGGCTGAACACTTCAACGGTCAATTTTCGTGAGCATCTGCATGCCTGTATCAACAATTTGGAACATTAATTCCAAACATCCACCAGAGTTAGAGGTACGGAATACAATTCAAACTGTCAAACGTCGCAAATTCTCAGGCCCCACTGATTCGATTCAAAGCATATTCAAGGCTCTTGGCGATATAATTTCAAGAAAAATGATAATCGCTTTTCGTACAATGTGGAATGAGGAGACCATTCCGCTTGCTTCGAGTTAGTCGACCACCATTTCTATCATAAAAAAGACAATCGTAGTTCAGGTGATAACTATTGCTGTATAAGCTTGACTCAAGTCACATCTAGGTTATTTGCTTCGAGTAACTTAAACCGACTTTGCACTTCGTATGACCCACTTACTGGAGAAAAATTGGCAGGACTCCGGCCAGAACAAAGTTTTATATATAATTCTTTTACCTCAAGGCAAGGCGTTTCAAAATAGCCATTTTTTCTAGACTTCAAAATGCACCTAGTTTTGATTTTGTCTATGATTTGATAGCCTGGAAACCAAAAACAAGCTATTTTGCAAAGTTTGCATTGCCTTAAACCTGACTTTCTAATAATATTGTTGTGCAGGGGCCAATTTTTCCTAAATTTGGTTTTTTACCTTCATTAATATATTCATATGAGCTAGATCCTCGAATCATAATTACCTCGCCTTTAATAATTTTTTTCCGTAAACTATTAATTTTGTCTTTATTATTATGTTTTAAATATTTTTTCTTGGTGTTTGCTATTTATCCTATGGTTATGTGACAATGAGCCTATGCATTACTGTACATGATGATGATGATTATGATAATACCAGAAATAATTATTCTATTTATTTTACAGAATATCATGTCTTTGCTCATACAAGTACCCTTAAAATATCATCGATTTAAAGTAAAATTTCTGGTATTTCTTTGTGCACCGGAGAGCAGGTTTAAAATGTATGTAAATTAATAGTATATATTAGTTTTTTATGATTGTTTTATTTATGCACTCATGATAAAGAATAAAAGTTAATACTTGTGTTTGAATATAAACAGGTGGACATTTCTTTTCGGACTGAATTACTGTTACTCGTCAAAAAAATTTACTCTTATCAAAATGAAAACTGATGTATTTCCAAATATTTGACATGAATTTTATTTTGGTTTATCATTTATGGCAGTACTATTGTGCTGTCAGCTGAATTTATAGAAAGTTAAAACTTCCAATTTCTTTTGTTGAAATATCAAAACGGTACACGAAATTATTTTTTATGATCATGTCCAAATAAATGAAGAATGAACATAATCCTGTATAGCGTTATCAAATTCCGATGATTAGCCTATGATAACAAAAATGCATTTAACATAACACAGTTTTGAATCATGATTTTTATATAAATGTTCGCACACCATATATATTTGTAAATTAAAATTCCAAAGCTTCTCTATTTATCTTATACTTGATACTAACGATTTTTTCATTCTCTTCTTTATCCTGCCTCATTTTATAATTCAACTTTCTATTTAGATTTTTATTGTGTCTTCCATCCTTCTAATTATCATCACCATCATTATCACCATCAGCAGCAACATCATTAGCATCGACATCGCCAATATCATCATCATCATAACCATGACCAACAGTACATCTTTATTTTTAATCTTATACTTCACTTTCTTCTAGCCGTGATCCAATTATCTACTATATTTATGAGCTGTAAAACTATAAAAATTCGACCATTAGTTAGAGAAAGTAAACCATATGTGGGCCAGGAACTGATCTTTGGTTATAAGTAATTCTGATTGATGCAAGATAACACCCTATAGTTTTGATAATCTTTTTATTTATTGTAACCTTTGAAATTATGCATTAAATTTGGAGTGTATCCGTGATGAAAAATGCGAAATGTCATGTATAATATTAAGGCTAAACATGTTTAAACCCTCCACGAAATGATAGTAAGCACCACTTACATTCAGAAGCGATAGATGTTGTCATTCCTAATTCACGATTGCTCTTATCATCGTGACAGGACCACTTTAGTCAAAGAGACTACTTTGGTGTTTGATTTCCAAAAAATATATTGTGAATCTTGCCTAACTCGAAGATAACAGAAATCAATTAAGGGTCAACTAATAATCTTTTGCCTCGTCTGTGTCTATCTTTTCTCAAAAATAATCACCGGTATCAGTAAAGAATTCAACTTAGTAGAATTGCTGCCTACTCCCTATTCTGCTCCACTCTATTCTGTGCTAATTACAAATTGGAAAAAATGTTTACTTCTCGTGATTTGTATTTGCAGATGTTGCCTTGCCTCAATGCTGATTTGATTACTATGCTGTTGGGTAGAGGTTTAGTTCGCCTCACTTCTGTGTGTTATATAGATAAGCAGACTCATAATAGCTAGGCACTTTCTCCTATATCTCACTAATAATTTTTGTGACAAAATTATTATTATTGTTGTCGTTATTTATAAAAGTTTTCATGTTTTCTTGTTTATATTCTTATGATTATATGGTAGTGAAGCGTTTGTTTCAAATGGCTTTTGTATTGCTATGCATAATGATGATGGTGATGATTATTATAATGATGATGAGGACGATCTGTAAGAGGCGACTACTAGATTGGAGGCTGCAAACATGTTTGTTTTCTCTTATTGCGAATCAACAGTACGTGTTATTGATCAACCAGCTCGCAAACATTCCAGCTTCTTACAATTGTTAGAAGTTAACAGTTGATAAAATTAATTATTTTACTTATTTTAATTCTGCTCAAGCTGTATTTTTGCCTACCGCGAAATGTCAATTTTCTGCATTTGTTAGGATGTCTCTATATCTTATCTGATATTTGGTATTATATATTGCGAAATTAATAACAAATTAGTTCAAATATGACCAGAAAGATATAAAAAATTCGGCATGAACGAGAGGTATATTCTCATGTACACATGCATTTCATGCTTACAGGTGACTCATCAGTAGAAACCGCTCCTACGCTCTTTACCCACTACATATTTGGTTAAGAAATGTTGGCGAAATGAACGGTACTATCTTCTTTACGAAAGTATATGCAAGAAATAATGAAATTAAATTCTAATAAAGTCTTCGGCAATACGAATTTAAAGCCTGTAAATAGTACCAACAGAATGAAACTGTAGATAGGCTAAATTTCACCAAAATTGAGAATGACTACTTATGAACACATTTCACTTTAGTAAATCATTACACTCTGGTCTCGATCAAAGTACCGCCTCCTATTCATTGGTCGAAATTGGGCTCGAAAGGCATGTGTACAGGAGATTAATTCTTTCGTTCATGCTGACTGTGGTATATCTTTTTGGTTCTATTTGAACTAATTTGTAACTAGGCACGAAATACTTGATAGAAACTCGCATGTATAGTGGTTTCCGCAACATATAATGTATATAGAAAGAATAAATATCACAGCAATTTTTCAAACGACTTTTACTTCAAGGAACGTTTTCGTGAAGTTTCTCATATTATGAGTCCCTCTGGTTATGTTTGAAATAAGTAAATACTTGGCCCAACATACATAATACATTTATGCAATCTGCTTGTCGGGCCTTCATTTTGGCGTTTTTAGGCAACTTTTCATAAACATTAATAGTATCTAGACTACCATAAACCGAAGACATTCAAGATAAGCAGCTTCTTATATTTCCTAGATATAGTTATAAAATAGACATATAAAATGTCTTTTGTCGAAATTGGTTGCTTGCGTAGGAATTACAAATCAATTCCTACAGTTATTAGCGTGCTCTCTTCCAGGCTCAAACTGGAAAGTGATCTTTAATAGCAACAATGCAGGGAGTTAATATCTTTGTTGAAAGTTTAAAAACAATGTTCGTTATTGCAGCCTGTTCTTAAGGAAAAGGAAAATATCATCCACGTACCGTATGTATTGAACACATTTACTTATTTCATACATTAATGATGTGATCTCTAGATGCCTTAGAAAAACCTTATCCAACGCTAGAGAGAGGGGGCTCCCCATTGCCACACCATCAGTCGGTATATAGACGCTTCCATTAATATGAAACCATAAGTCTTTCGTTCATAATAAGATAAGCTTGTGTAGAGTGTGGCCTGGCACCGGAGACGGTAATATGTCTTGTTCTTCCGCTTGAGCTATATTGTCAACGGTTACGTCAAATTGAATATTTTTAAACAAAAACTTTACATCAAAAGACACTAAAATCTTGTTTTTATAATTTATACCTTGAATTCTGTTAACATACTCAAAAGATCCAAACTCGTCAAAATGCGCAACTCTAGCCATTTTGCTTAGTTTTACGTCGAGATAAATAAAATGAAATAGGTGCTTATCTCAAGAAAATTAACTTGATTCAAATAAATGACATTCTCCCGCGTTGAAAATAACTGGTCAATTACATAACAAGCATACAAGTGAAAAGGATTGCAAACATACCATATTTGTAACTGCGAAGTTGTCTTGTAGCGTAAATTTGAGGTCAGGCTCATTGTATTCGATAATACTAGGGGTTCGATTAGCAGATCCTATTTTGCTAACCTTATATAATAAATTGTAATATAGCCCTCTATCGTCAGTTTGCCATAATGATCCGATGATGGACATAGAAAGTCGAAACGCATAAGTATGGCAGACGGGTTAAATAAAACGTTATTTGTGTTTATCCCAATCACAATGACTTGATTCAATGTATTATTACCACCACCCTTGTATTGAAAAGATTTTTATTAAGTTAACTGAGGGAGCAACTGTTTATGATGTTTAATGCATAGACGTTCTGCACCTGACATTTCTAGTCAGATTCATTGTATTCCACTATGAGTGCTTACTTTAAATACACGTTGCTGTATGGTTGTCGATTGTCAGTTGGCTATTGTGCTCTGATGATAAACATAGAATGTCGTAACGCATGGGTACTGGCAACTGGAACAAGAAAATGATTTTGGCATTTATCACAATCACGAAGTCATGATTTAACGTTTTAGTATCACTACTGTACTATCATTGATATAACTAATATTATAACGACGGAGGAGGCAACGTTGTGTTTGTTACAGCATAGAAGTTCTGTACCTAACATTTACAGTCAGTTTCACTGTATTCGAGAATACTAAGGTTGCGAGCCGAAAATCTCATTATGCTTAAGCATGGCGATATGTTTCTCGATCGCTAGCTAGTCGTCGTGATTTAAGGTTTACCGTGGAAATTCTAAATGGGTCAATGCTTGTACCTGACGACTTTGTGCTCATGTTGCAAAACTGAACATATGAAATGAAGTTTATGATTATCTTAATTAAGAAAAATTTGTTTAAATTATTGCTATCTTTGTCCTTGAAATAAATAATGGGTAAAATTGAAATACATGCGGCGACAATCGAATAAAATTATGTTCCTAAATGCACAGAAGCTATTTAGCTGACGTTTAAGTTTAAGAGTTCCATAAAATCAGAGGTTAGAGCTGTAGATCTAATTTACATCACCTTTGATTTTATCTACGGTGATCAGTTTTCCTTTATGGATTAGTGATGACCATAGGAGGTAGAATCACATTCTTGCGTAAGATTAGCCGTCGTTTTGCTTTGCTTTTTAGACTGAATAAATAAAATGCGATTGATCTTTAATTCAATTACGCAAACCTGTTTTAAATTATTGTTATCACATTACGCGAAATCATTAATTGTTCCATTTTGTAACTTATATAAATGTGCTGGACGCTGCAAAATTGAATTGTTTGCGATTGCCTGTATATTATACAGCAGACATTTCCGGAAAAGTAAAGTGTGTATGAGGGTACTATAGGTGAGCAGTGGAGGCCTGGTCTTTAAATCAAGATCGCAAGCTTGATATATATAAATTTTTCCGGAAAGTAACGTTATTCCAAACTTGTTTCTAGACTTTTCAAATTGAGGACCTATTTACAAATTTACGAGCTTTAAGTACCTTGCTTCCTTAATATAATTCTTTCTTATTTAAAACTTTATTCTCACTCAGCATGACCCGACCCTGCGAACGTGATATTACAAAGCATAGCAAAATTGTTTTAATTATTCTACTCTAATTATTCTTCCAATTGTCAAACTATTCTCCTAGGAAATAATAAAAGAAATTGATTTTCATGACACTTTTTGTGTTTAAGCAAATCCATTAATATTATTCTATGTGAAATTTAACTTTAATTCAAATAGTCAATCCATTCTTTTCAATTTGAAGCTAAATATACTCTTTTTTGAGCTTAAAATACTTAACGTTTCACCTACAATATATTTTTTTAAATTTTAGAATCTATTACAATCAGCAATGAGTAATTCTGCAGAACATGGTGCTAGCATGCACGGTTAAAGTAACCAAATTATTGTTATTTCATTACCACGGGTTTTTAAAGAATATGACCCTAAAAAAAGTTACTCAATTGTTTTTACCATTTCTTGATGAAAATTACTCCGTTGCTTTGACGCGTTTCGGCAAGTAATTTCACTTGCGATAGTGTTTCCGCCCTTGTCATTCCTATCCTAATTCTACTATCTTATGCGATTAAAATAGTCTGTGTTCAACATATAATTCTTCCAATTTTGAATCTTCATTCTCCTCAATAGAAAACAACCATGAAGAACATAATTTAACGGACATGAGTATAGGTTTCCAGTATTTACTTCACACAACTCACACTTATTACCGAAAGAATCTTTCTGATTATTTTCAAATACGACAAAATTTTGTATTGGTACCCTTGTTAATTCGTAGAGACTCCATTCATGCTACGTGCTGCAGAAAACAGCCGTTCTTAAAAGTAATTTTTCCATTTCGTGATTGAAGTTAAATAAAGCATTAGTGCACGAAATATTTTATACTGATTCAAATTTCTTGTCTACTAATTTGAGATTAACTTTTCGTAACATGGTATGAAGTTAACACCAAACCCATCGTATTTAACCAGTCTTCGAACAACGTAACAAAACTACCGCCAGCCGCAACACACTGACGCGTTTCGACCTTTAGTGCGTTGCGGCTGGCGGTAGTTTTGTTACGTTGTTCGAAGACTGGTTAAATACGATGGGTTTGGTGTTTACTTCAAGCTCGCAAACTTGATTTAAAGCATTCTTACCACCACCCGCGCAATCAATTATTGTTAAATTGTATTATCTATATATGGTATGAAGTTGCATGACTAATACTTTTTTGAATATTTGGTTCTCACTTCCCACAATTAGGTAAAAACATTTTCCTATGAACTATGAAAATGGCATTATCATAGTTTTCGTCTCTTTCTCTCACAAAATTATATTGTTAATATTATGTATCTCAAAAAAAAGCATCTCTTAAAACAGCCATTTATGTCGCTTCAGAGCAAAATTAAATATTCTCACTAAAGCACATAATTTTTTTGTCCAATACCTAATTATTTTTAAAGTTCAAATTACAGTGCACGAAATATGAATAAGCTTTACGGAAAAAAATATTAGTAGGCATAACTAAATTCCATATTTGGTTCACCTGCTAACGCTATCGGAAAAAAATAATTTTCAAAGAAATCGTATGAAATAACCTCTGTGGTCTGGACTTATTGTGAGATACATTTATCAGCTAGACATATTTTAAGAAATATTTACCAGATAGGCACCTTGTGAGCAATACTTACAAGCTGGACGATATACGACCCAAACTTAGGCTGGTTGTTGTAAATTTGGTTAGATCATACATATGTCCCTAATTTTGATGTTTAAGGCTAGGCATTCTTAACAAAAGTGATCTGTCTTTAATTTAGTCTGAAAATATTGCAAACCTGGTCCTCTGCTAAGCCAATACTTTATTTTCTTATAAAAGGTTATACCATCTTAACTGTATTACTGCTGTCATCAATCTTAACATAATACATAGTCATTTATATGGCATCTATAATTACCGTTGATTTAATTTAACATTGCTGCTTTTATCCTTGCTCCCTTTTTGTCACAAATTTCAATAATTCTGCGGACAATTGCGCGACATATCGAATCATCTTATTTCGAAATCATTCCGCATAACTTTTAATCAAGGTTGCGTACTTGATATAAACAACTGACCCATTATGCACATACTTTAGGGCTTAATAAATGCTATATGCTTTACCTAACGTCGGCTGGGTGGCTCACTGGTTAGAGCCCCAGATTCTGATGCAGACGTGCCTTGGTTTAAGCCCTGACCACGGAAAATACTGTACAGTACGTGATGAGTTCCCAATAAGGACGAAACCGATCTACCAGATGAATTGCCTTTGCTGCATTATACAATGCCTAGTATACTCCGAATTAAGCTCCTTACTAAGTAAAGCACGAAGTTCGGATATAGTCCTGGTTATGGGTGACATGAATGCTCAAGTTGGTCGCTTAAGCAACACAGAATTTCATTTAGGTGTAAGATACACTCTTAGCTCGACTCGCAAGGATAATGGTGAACGGCTTTTGGATAGCTGCGCTGAACATAGACTATATTTAAGTAGTACAAATTTCAGACGTAGTGTTAAACGTTGTGCTACATGGCGTCCTCCATCACCCGGACAACGGTGGACTCAAATAGATCATGTAGCAATTAGTTATAGATGGCGTGGTTGCATCCAGGATTGTCGCTCTTTTTGGAACACTTATGTTGACTCGGACCATGCACTTATCCGTTGTAGATTTGCTCTAAAATTTTCCGGGAAAATAATTAAGAATAAACCCAAAATTGATGTAGGCAAACTCGAACAACCGTCCATCCGACAAAACTATTAAAATATTCTTAAGGCTAATCTAACTGGTCTGAATAGCGAAAATCCGAATATACTTTGGTCCAAGATAAGTTCCACTATGCACAATGCAGGTACTACTGTATGTGGCATAGCAGGCCCCCGTAGAAATAATCACTGGCTCTCTGTAAAATCTATGGATACTCGAAATAAGGCGCCAAATTCCACCTGGCTCGACTCATAATAATACCCGTCGCAATATAAGACGCCAACTTAAGCGCAGTCTAAAAGGCGATCTCGAAAACTTTTGGAGCAGAAAGGCTGAAGAAATGGAAGTAGCTTTCGCGTCAGGTAACATTCGCTGTTTGTTCCAACTTATACGCACAACAGGTCCGAGAAAGTTAAAAGTTAGCTAAACTATAAATGATAGTAACAACGAATTATCTAACCGATAAAATAAGTCATCTTGACAGGTGGGCTGAACACTTTAGAGATCAATTTTCTTGGCCACCCGCGTCAGTTCCGCTTCCAGAAAGCATGTCTGCATCAACAGTGTGGAATGTTAGTCCCGAAGAACCATCCGAGTTAGAAGTACGCGATGCAATCCTATCTCTTAAGCGCCGCAAAGCCGCCGGCCCCGATGATCTGCTTCCGGGATTGTTTAAGGATGGTGGCGATATAATTTCAGGAGCGTTGACCAAACTTTTTCATACTATATGGAATGAGGAAACCGTACCACTTGACTGGAATGAGTCGACCATCATTCCCATCTTCAAAAAAGGCAATCGTAATTCGTGCGATAACCATCGTGGTATAAGTTTGACTCCGGTCGTATCAAGGTTATTTGCTTCGATTATCCTACGTCGTCTTAGCGCTTCACGTGAATCACAAACAAGAGAAGAACGGGCCGGATTCCGCGCAGGACGAGGTTGTATAGATAATATTTTTACGTTAAGGCAAGTTCTCGAACAGAGAAATTTATATCACCGTCCCACAATAGTCGTCTTTCTAGACTTCAAGGGTGAATTTGATTCGGTGGATCGCAATGTTTTATTCCATATCTTGTCGAAAAGCGGTGTGCCCACTAAATTTGTTAATATAAGACGAGCTCTCTACTCAAATACCTCTGGTCGCGTTAAGGTTTACAACGAATTAACGCATAACTTTACAACCAGCAGTGGTGTTCGTCAAAGTTGTCCACTTTCCCCATTTTTGTTTAATTTTGTAATCGATGCTATTATGAACAACACTCTCACACATTCAGGACGCTGAAGTTGAAGTTCTCCCGGGAGATAAACTAGTCGATCTTGACTATACGGACGATATCGTACTATTATTCGACAATCAGCATTCTGCCCAGACCACCTTAAATAGATTAGCAAACGTTGTTCCGTCTTTCGGTATGAAATTCGCACCCTCTAAATGTAAGATACTGTTACAGGATCACCCACCACTCACTTCAACGTTGCGACTGCAGAATGAAGATCTTGACATAGTCGATAGGTTTACATTTCTTGGGAGCTCTATGAATAACGTAGGCAATATGTCCGACGAGGTGAAAATACGGATCGCGAAAGCTAGAGTAGCTTTCTCGAACCTTCGTCATTTATGGAGAAACGCGAATATTTCATTTTGCCTTAAAGGTCGTGTTTACAATGCATCTGTACGCGCAGTCTTACTATACGCTAGAGAAACTTGGCCTCTTAGAGTTGATGATCTGAGACGCTTACAGGCATTCGATCATCGCTGTTTGAGAAGTATAGCACATGTTGGTTACCAACAACGAATAACTAACGTTGACATCCGTAGACGTATTTTGGATCTGACAATAAGTGCTCGTCTTTAGAAAAGCAAATAAGGCTCCATCAACTTCGTTGGCTCGGTCACGTTTTGCGTATGCCCTCATTCCGATTGCCCAATAGAGCTCTGTTCTCTCATCCAGCACCAAATTGGCGTAAGAAACAAGGTGGGCAGATTTTGACATGGCAGAAACAATTAAAGTCACTTACATCCAAATTGGGTAGTATAGGATCCACTCGTCTGCCGGGATGGGGTCCTCGTGCACATCACAGTTCTTGGTTAGAAACCCTTAGCGATATGGCAGCGAATCGAGCTCAGTGGCGATCTTGTTGCAGATGTATAGTAGAATCATCTTCGTAACTTTCTTTTCTTAGTAGGGCAAAGTTAGCTGCGAGGTTCGGTTTGTTTATGACGTGATACGGTGAAATCCGCAAGGAAGCTGTGTTGCTGATGTCGCCTTGCCCGAATGCTAACTTGGCCATAATGGTGTTGTGGAGAGGTTTAGTTTGCCTCATTTCTGTGAGTTATCCTGATAAATTTACTCATAGTAGCAAGGTTTTCCTTCTCTCTCTACCCCTCTCCCTCTCTCGTAAATCTCAATAATAATTTATCTAAATTCACTTATATACTTTTTCTTCACTCCTTATGGTTATATGGCAGTGAAACATTAGTCACTTGACTTTTGTGTGGCTGGAAATGATGATGATGATGATACTGTCAAATGTATGTTCATAACGGGTCAGTTGCGTATATCAAGATCGCCACCTTGATTATAAGTAATTGTTATCACCGCCCGCGCAACCAATGCTCGTTTAACCATTCGTCACTACCACATGCGGTTATGTATGTTGTTCTTTTAGAAACTGAGCATTCATTTGCTTGCATATTTATTGAACTTAAAATGTACTCTAAATGCCTAGATCATGTTTGCATTACTAGAATTTTTATTAACTTGTCATGATGTTCATCTTACACAATTTCATTCATATATTAAGATCGCAACTTTTACTTAAAGAATTTCTATCACCACCCGCCCAATCGATTATTGTTTAATTATAATGGATGATTGTTTGAATTTTGCGTTTCCTCCTCAATTATTTGCTCAACTAATATCAGGATAATCGCCTTAGTAATGCGTTTGAATATACAGGAAAATATTTCGCATGTCTATTCATACCAATTAAGATGCAATCTTCACCAAGACCACGATATATTTTAATTTGGAAGGAGTTACGGCTGGAGCACACATCATTTGAAGTGTCTATAAAAATTAAGTCTGAACAGGGCAGAATTTTTCTGCCAAGAATGGTTGAATTTCAGGTTGAATTTCAGTAAATTTAACCGGCATGATGTTATCTAAAATTTATAATGACTACATTTTGTATATTTTGTTTTATTCTGTTATATTTTGTTATACTCTAAGCTAAATGGAATTTATGTTCGATCTTGAACACTTTAAGACCAAAGTACTGCTGTATTCTTACAGTGGTACAGAATTCCACGTATAATTTAGACTCAATACGTATTACTTTAACCGGTAAGCTTTGCATAAAATCTCTTTGGCGAGCGTTATATTCTTCGCCTTCAGATGTAATGGAAATTATAGAATCTGTTACATAAATTTTTCTATAAATCACTGTGTCATCTTCAACTAATGGCAGTTTCACCAGTCTGTACTATTTGATGATTAGCAGAATAAATCGAGATGTATTTGATTATGAACCAGACGATAATAAATGCATGTGTTATTATATATTTCCTTATATATTTACTAATCAAAGGAGTTCAGATTCAGGTAAGATCGAACCTGTATAAAATCGCTCTTGCATCCAACTCATAATTCTTGCCCACGTCACATTTCGGCAACTAGGGACAAATGGGATACTTGTTCCTAAATATAAATAGTTATCACTAAAGCTTTGGCGTATTGTCTTGCGAATTATTCGCACTATTGTCATAACCGTTTCATGGACACAAATTACGGAAGACAAATTTGTCGGATTTGCAGCCACTTTAAATTTTATAATGATCGTTAACGGTTACAACTAAGGGTAGATAAATTC
Organism: Eudiplozoon nipponicum; assembly: GCA_029291075.1. Taxonomy (NCBI): domain Eukaryota; kingdom Metazoa; phylum Platyhelminthes; class Monogenea; order Mazocraeidea; family Diplozoidae; genus Eudiplozoon; species Eudiplozoon nipponicum. The sequence continues at coordinate 177,357 of JAQBSW010000210.1, forward strand.
AGTCTTGCAACTCATCCACTGCGCTACTCAAACCGCGCACTACATGAAATTTCTAAACATATATCAACTTGAGTTTGTGAGCATGTTTGATATTGCAGTTTACCTTTAGTTCCAAAATTTCCTTTTGCGTCAGACTACATGCCACATCGAGAAATATTATTAATTTAAAGTTCTCTGGCAGGTTTTTATTATAAAAATTTATCATTATTACATTTTAGTTACCTTTATAAGTTTATTAATAATTTCTTTGCTTAGGATTTATTTTATATCTGAACTAGTTTTAAAAAATGATGACTCACTGAAAATATTCATAATTTTTAATTAAAAAATACTTAATAGCTGAAAGCTAAATGTATTCCAATATTCTCATTATTAGTATAGAAAATGGATGAAGTAATAATAATAAACAAGAGCCTTATTATGCGGAAAATTTAATTTTACAATTAAAAATGTTCGATCACATTAACTGTTTGTGTAAATTGTAAAACTACGAGCTTTAATTCTGTGCGGTTCAGCCAAATGGCCTGTCAAATATCGGTTATGTGACATTTATTTACTGGAAGACGAAACTTCTTTTATTATTTAATCCTGAAATATATTAGTTTGAGTAGTGATCTCTGTATATCATTGATTTCTTTATTGGTACAGGCTTCGTCTCCAGATGAAAAAGCACTAATAGAGGCTGCTGCACAAGTTGGTCTGGTGTTTACTGGATCCTCAACCGCTCATGGCCGTCTCACCTATCAGGTCGATCTGATGAGCAACAGATTAAATCAGGATATATTTGATGATCAGCTGAATGACAATAAAGACAGGTCTGATTAAGTCTTTCATGAGCTATCCATATCTTCAATGTCTATTTACAAAATAAATATTGCCATTACACGTTCATTTCGAAGTATGTATCGCTAATTTGTTAAATGGAAAAGTGAAAATCATGGATAGTTAGAAATTATTGAATATACCTCTACAATGATACACATGTCTCGTACATAAATTATGAATTATGTCTAAAAATATTAACGATATTATATTTTGGAAAGAAAGTGGTGTCAGGTCTTGGTAAATTTTAAACAAATGTAAATAGTTTAAAAGTTCGTTTTACACAAGTGCAGATAAGTATATAATATTAATTTATTCTTTGTTGCAGAAAACTAATGTATATGCCTTTATGCATTTTTTATTGAGTACTTAATAAAAATTAGTTCAAATTGGACCAGAAAGATACACCAAAGACAATATTAAATAAATGCACAATTTTGAGTACACATGGTCTTCCTACAGTATCCATAATAAATTTGGCAATGTGACATAAAAACCAACTCACTATGTATATATATATATATATATATATATATATATATATATATATATATATATATAGAAATTATCATACCTGAAAATGGTTCAAATGAGAGAAGCAATCAATTTTTTTCAATTTTTACTCCAGTGAAGTCTTAGTATCATATCTCAGTCGACTACAATTAGCACAGTTCGTTGAGCTGATGACATCATTTAATGAAAATACTATATTTATATATTCTTTGTTGCAGTGATCTAATATATACGTAATTATGTATTAACTGATTACTTTAAATAGGACCGGAATTATATGCTAAATTCAGGATATACTTACTCGCATACCGTCATTTGACTTCTATTGAATATTCCTTTTTAAGTGAGCATAACGCCTTTTACACAATGACAAATAATGGAAGGCTAGTAGATATCTTATATCGAAAGGTAATTTAAGCAAAGTAAATAAGTTTACTTATAAATGAAAAAATTATATACTGTACGTCTGGAGTAACAGGTGTTCATAAATAGTTGTTAATATAACAGTTAAATACTGTTTGTTGCGGAGATCTAATATATATGCATGTATGTATTAGGTGTTGCGAACCTGGTAACAAATTAGTTCAGTTCTGACCAGAAGGATACACCAAAGACAGCATGAACGGCTCCTACTGATGAGTCGCCAGTAAACACGAAACGAATGTGCATGAGATTATACTTTCCGTTCATGCTGCCTTTGGTCTATCCTTCTGGTCACAAGTGAACTAATTTGTTACTAGGTTTGCAACACCTAATACATACTTATATACTAGTTGCTAATATGTTGTTAAACTTTAGCACACATTGAAATCTCTTGTGTTGGTACCATAATGTCTGTATCTGGTGCTGAAACAATAGGCATATTTTGGTACCCTTTAAAGTCTCCTTGTCGAACACTTCGTATGAGGTTAACATCACTACTGCAGGTTTATACATTCGCATAGGAGATTGTACCGTCCTATTCTCCCGCATTCCTCACCCAAATATGTAATGGTTAAAAAGCGTACTACCGGCTCCCACTGATGAGTCGCCAGTAAGCACGAAACTAATGTGCGCGAGATTATATTTTCCGTTCCTGCTTTATTTAGTTCATTCTTTTGGTCATAATTGATATAATTTGTTACTAGGTGCGCAACACCTGATACATAATTAAGTTGACATGTCCACTGCTCCATATATTCCTGGAGATTTACTTAGTTTAATATGTACACACGTAAATACACATATAAGTATCTACATATGCAGATATAGGCTCCGGCAAATGAAAACCAGATTTGCGTTCCAGATAAAAACAGATGCAGAGCTGGTGTCAATGTTCAATTAATTATCAAATTTAAAGCGAAAAATAGTAATAACTAATGATATTTAAAACAAAATCATGTCTAATTCTACCACTGGTACTTAAATTTATTTATGCAAACGAAATGACCTCTTAGAAAAGCAAATTTTACAATCTTTACCGAATTAGTTATTAATCGGGATCGTTTTATTTTACTCCAAGCAATATACCAGGTTTAGTCGTCAGGGATAGTTATTTGTGTGCATCTTTAAGGAACGCTTTGACTCATGGTCTGCAATTCGTAATTTACAATAAATAGAATGAAACGGAACAACCAAAACCAGTCTTTCTGACTGAGGTATTTTTTTGTTAAAACAGTAGAAAATCACATATTCCGAACCCAAAATATTCCAGAAGAACCACGAATTGTGTATTTCTTTAGGACCTATTTTTCAGTTACAAATAAGCCTACGCATTTATTCGCCAGTTGGTTAGATAATTATTTAAAACCGGTACCAAACCACTTATTGAAATATAGTTTTAAGGCTTTTTTATAATTTTTGGAGATAGAAAATTTTAACGTTGAACATGTATAAATGTGTTCGTTTGAAGAATTGTTTTTGTAAGGTCAATTTAATTGAAATGGTTGAGTTCGACAACGTTAACATTTAATGAATTCCCATTAGAAAGACTATTGTTTCTGACTTGTTATTCAACTAATAGTTATTGCAAAATATAGATGTAAATAGTTGGTCTAAGGATGCGTTCTATTTGGGTACTGATCTTTTCGGGTATGCGTCTATGCTCGTTGTAGATGGAAGACCCAGGCTAATGTGTAAAATGAACTTAGTGTTCGTTCACTTCTGGTCGAATTGAAAAACGAATTTTGTTACCTGTAAACTATTAATCATTTTGATTCATATGAATCTTGTAAAATGCATTGTAGTTACAACAAATAGCTTTAAAATACTCACCTTACATTTACAAGTAAAGACGAGAATACTAGCATTTCTAAATGTGCAGCTCAAGCATAATGTAGTTGGAAGCTGCGCAAAGCATTCTTTCTCGATGATATTTCCCTTGCGCATTATAAACACATCAACCCTTAATGACTCTTAAAATATTATAAAGGTTTCGTGTGGTCAACGAACAATTTCATCATCTCTATCCTTATTTACATTAATTATCCGCTACAGAGAAATTTTCTGTTCCTGTCCGAAACATAATTTTACTATATTGTTGTTAGAGGAAACGAATAAAATAAAAAAAGATTGCCATAAACTGTTCCCTTATAACAATGACACGGTACAGCCTGAAGCTAAATGAATAGAAAAATGAGCATATTATGCGTTTTTATTCGTCAAAAGTGTTATAATCTAGCCTGAATCCTAATCTGTACTAAACAGACACACATCACACGTATTTTAGATGAATGATTTGATCAGGTTCTGCATTAATTGCAGCATTAAATTTGAAGCCTTGATATTGGGAACCGTGCTGGCCTCCTTTGCTACTGAAAGTTAAATAAGATCGCCAAAAGCAGCTGTTAAAATGTACAAAATGTTTACGAAATATTTTTTAATGTAACTCTGATTTTATCTGATCATCCTGTCTAATTTATCCAGTGACTTATTTTTTCGAAATAATCTTTTGATCATGCGAAATTTTCAAAAGGAATGACAGTCTATATTTATAATTCATTTCATCATCAGTAGCTTCTTCATAAATTCTGGTATTTCTACCTTAGTGAAATTGGTGTCTAATTAAATTTTGATTCGTGTAATATCATTAAAAGAAGGCGCTCCCATAACTAAAGAGTGTCTTGTAAAGAAATGGATAATTTTAGCAAATTTGGAAATTTACTCAAACAAAACTATTCTGACAAATTTTTTGTCTTGTTAATAAATTGAATAATCTGCTGAAAACATTGCGCTTTTATGTTAAAATGATGGGAAATACGTACTGAGTAATTGTAGTAATAAAGCTCACTCTCGTTGAAATAGAATTCCTCAGAATGTATAAATTAGTCTAAATTCTAAACATGTTAACTAAAGCTAGGTTTTATCTAATTGGGCTGCCTGTTTTAGTAGAGCTTTACCAGCTCATTCGTAACATGCGTTTATTAGAGTGTATTTTTAACTCTCCATTCTTCTAAATGTTCTATTTATGTGTTTTGCGAGCAGTTCGCCATCTTTTCGCACGAGCAAGCAATCCGAATCAACACCAGACTCCCCAGAAATCTATCAAGAGTATGGTTCAAACAAAGTCTTGCTCAAAGACAATTCATGTTCGAAAGTTAATGAAACGCTAAAAAGTTTTGGTTATGAAGAAAATTTAAATCCCACACCAAGTCTCAAGCATCAAGATAGTGACGATGGATTATTTGAAGCTACACGTCTGGAATTCATTATTGACGCAGTTCTTGATTTCGATTCAACACGTAAAAGAATGACAGTTTTGGCAAGACATCCCGACGGCTCATGCTACATGCACTGCAAGGGAGCAGACAACACAATGCTTGTAAGTGATCCGTTGCATGAATTGCTGTTATATTTTTTTAAAAGGCTGTACGAGAATTAATATTTAAAAATAAATTCAAATCGGTGCCTCATTCATAGAGTTCCGGAGTAAAATTTGTTTCGTAGCCAAACTAATAAAGCCTCTTCAACGGAACGAGCCAGGGCCATCAAAGTCTGTTAGGAGTGAAATGTTCGCATTTTAGATAACGTTCGACTTAGTTGATAAAGCAGTATTATTACTTGTCTTCCATTTACATGCCAGAAATACTACTTTAATTGAAAATATATATTTAGTGAATACACATGGATTAACAGTGCCCTCGCCCATTAATTTAACAGCTCCCTTTTTATTAGCGGCTGTTTTTCTTCATCGGTGTCTCACATATTTTGAGTAATTACGCCACTGTGATAGATATCTGATTCACGTATTAAACATTGGTGCACATCGTAGGTCATAGCAATTTTTAAAATGATTTCAACCTAAAACCAAAATCAATATTAACTGATTTTCTTATTATTTCGAATTGAAGCTTTACACTCATTATTGGACGTATTCCTTTTGCTCGAAAACCTTTTTTTTGGTAACATTGAATTTGTGGACAGAGAGAAACTCTTTATAATTGCTGCTTACATAGTAACGTTAAACATTTTATGCACTTTGATGAAAAAGACGTAAATAAAGTGCGGCTATTATCATTAATATATTGCACAGTGTGTCATTTAAATTCACAAAAACGGTAGCAAAATTGCGCTCTAAGTTAAAAATCTGTAAAGTTTATTCATGCTAGAATCAGGTTTGGTGTGCTAAAAGATCTGCTATCAACTAGCAGTCAAATTTGTTTGAACTATATGTCAACTTGGTTTTGTCAGTTTTTTCTCGACCTAACGTTTCAAATAAAACGCCTACGATCTGTCGATATACTCTAAATTTAGAGAAGACCCCCAAAAGCGTATAAGTTGGCATATAATTGAAAATTGTATTTATTGCGCGGCTGAGATACGCAGTGATATCGTTGCATAATTCTGAGGCAAATGTACATGGTGTGGAAACTGGCTGCGGCAATTCTCGCAATTACCTAATAAACGCTTAATATTGGAAAAACTCGTGTTTTTTTGTCCATACTGCCAACATATATTTAATAAACTCCTGCCAGAAATGGAAATGCGAAGAGTTTAGGAAATGTGGGAATGCTTAGTCATTTAGGTTCATCAGCTCCCGTTACGGCTTTATGCCTGAACGTACTATTTCTGCTTGAATAAATCAGAATGAAACATATTGAAACACAGCATAATAAATTTCTAACCCGTTTTTGCCATTGTCTTCGGCAAATATCTTAAAGAAAATATATCTCCTGCACGCGTGCAAGATTTCAGCATTACATTGTGTAATTCGAGACACATGTTCTTTATTCCAGTAAACACAGTAGTTTAAATTGTAATGATCTCTTGCTCTAGTTTTTAACGGTTTAGTCAGTAGGATTTGCTAGTTTATTGAGAACTTATGGATTTTTCTGAAAGATTAGCGTTTTATTTTTAAACATGGGGACTTTTCTATTTATATATAGTATGTACATTTCAGCAGCATTAAAAAGTTATTTTTGCTCAAACACAAATTTGTTTTCACCAACATAAATGAACTCTATGCAAAACAAATAAAACATTTTTTTATTTGATTTTTCTCGTTTCTCATCTTCTTTGGTCGTTTATTTTGTTTAATTAGTTAGCTGTATGGTGCGTTGTGTAAAATATGCACCGATAATAAACCGTGTTTTCTATGGACAATGTAATAACATATTGTCTTATTCACTAAATTGCTCCTTTGTTTACGTTTACTGTATATTTAATAATTGATAACAAAATATGAAAATTTATTTAGCCAGGCATTTCATTTTTTGAGCTTATCTAAACATATTAGCTACGTTTTTGGGCGAGTGTTACATTATTTAATGGACGAAAAGTTTGTAATTTCCTTGGTGCTTTGGTGATATTTTCTGAAGAACTAACGATATATATTTATTATTTATTGCGGAGCACACATTTAAATGTAATTATGTATTAGGTATGGTGTACCTAGTAATAAGTTTGTTTAATGGGGTCCAGAGCGATATGCTAAAATCAGCATGACCAAAAAGTAAAATATTTTTACGCATTAGTTTCTTGCTTACTGGCAACACATCCTTACGAGACTGCGATCCGTCTTAAAGCCTAATGTATATTTGATCATAACAGTTTGTGTATTAAATAATTAATAGATTCAACGTCATATATAGTCTTAGGCAACGCGACTTCCAATATTACTTACTAGATATATATATATATATATATATATATATATATATATATATATATATATATACATATTTATATATATAATATATTCCGAGCCTGTAAAGTGTATCAACACTATGATAACCGTGTCGGTAAATAGTACAAACCCAAAGAATTTAAAAATGTGCTAATTTTCGCCTAAATTTAGAATTACATCTGCTTCTGAACACACGTTACTCTAGCAAATTCATACATACCAGACTTGATTAATATCAATTATTCTATTTCGCGCTAATCGTGACATCATTCAATTAGACATGTAATAGTTATTTATTATATATATTATTATTATATATATATATAATATATATAATAATATATATAATATATAATATATCTGCAATTATGTATTAGGTGTTGTGTACCTAGTAAAAAATTAGTTTAAATAAAACCAGAAGGATAAATCAAATTCAGAATGAACGAAAGACCCAATCTCTTGTACACATGCGTTTCGTGCTTATTGGTGATCCATCAGTAGGAGCCGCTATTGCGCCATATGCTCACTAGTTATTTTGTCAATTAATGTGGGGCATTTGAATCGTCCAATATCCTATACTAATTTGTATTCAAGCAGTAATTGAGTTGAATTCATATACAGTGTTCAACAATGTGACTTCAAAAACAACTCATTATATAATATGTACAAGCCTGTAGGGAGTACCAACACAATGAATTTCTGGATTGATTTAATTTCACCAAAACTGAGAATTATGACATGTCTGATCATGAGATTATTTTTTTCTTTCCATACTGAATTAGGCATATCCTTCTGGATCTAATTGAACTTAAATTTTACCTATAAAGCTATGTCTGATTCATATAAATAACTTCAATATATTTTTATTCATAATTAAAATTTTAGAATAATTCACTTTATTAACTGTCATTAAACTTCGTTTAAATTTAAATGCATTTCCTATTTGATTAAGCAATAATAAACTACGTTGGATATTCTATATAATATTTAAAAAACCCTGTAGACATGAAATAACTACAAATTCTGCTTCCGATCCAAATTGAGGTACATATTCATAGTATAAGAATGAAAATGGTCCGTCTAGCAATTATCCGCAAAATAATATGTGGTATGCATAACCAATTACCTGCTTCGTTAAATATGACTCTGAGCAGTGGTTAAAAAAGATTTATATTCCTGATAAAGAATGTCAACAAAGGTTCTGAAACAATCGAAGCATAAATCGCGGTAGTCGCAAATCTCGATCACAAAAAAGCTTTATTACTTTAAACATTAATGACCTCGTAGTGCAGGTAAATATTTAGACAAACACAGTAGCGCTCTAGACAGGCTGAACGTGGTTCTGAATTTGTTTTATTATTTGTTTTCTTTTTTGGAATCCTGTTATTAGAGCGCTTGGATGACTTATTTCTCACTAAATAATTAAAAGCTATTGATTTGTTGCACATAAATAAAAAATATTGCCAATCTACAATTCGAATAAATTTATAAATTCATTTTGTAATATTGTATGTGTGTGCACGCGACTTCTACACGCAGTTGTGATTGCTAACGTTTGGTACTGCTTTAGCGATAGTCGCATTGTGTTTAAAATAGTTTTACAGTTATTGCTTATTGTAATTAATTAAACTTACCAATTTCATTCATGATTTTTTCACGATCAAATACATAAATCATCAGCTCATGACAATATCTAAATAAAAATTGTCAACTATTTATAAGAATCATTCCTTTTTATTTATCCACTCTCATTTAAACTTTTTTGACAATCATCAGAGCACGACTGAAAACTTAATAACTAAAATTACAGTGATATACATATATATATATATATACTGTCAAAAATTTCTTTTATATTTACCATTTAGATATAGCCTACCGGCCTCAATAATTGAACGGCGTTTAAATAGAATCAATAAAATGAAGTTCCCTAGCGCCAAAGTTAAAAACACACTCAGCAAAAAAAGGAAATTCAGCTATTTTCAATTATATATTTGAAGCAGAACACCCAGCCAGCTTGAAAAATTTTTCAGTTCGAGCCAACTCAAAGTCCTAGAAATTATTGTACATATACGAATTCCGTCAATTAAAACAACAATCATTCGGCCTAAACATTCAAAAGCTCCACCCACCAACATAATGTTATACTCGTCTGGCCAACGATCAAACAATCCAACAACAATTTAATAGCTTCCATAAAATCCCGAACACACGTTTAACCAGCCACAACAATAACGGTTGTCAAAATTTAAGTAACAAGAGATGCGCAAACGGCCTCACTATAATCGTTAACAGTGACAAAAATTACACAAAAATATGAGTAATCAACACTGAAATCTGCATATCCATCACTGCTACCAAGGTGAGAATCTACATCTCAGGAAAAAGGTGATACACAGAAAAACATACGGGAAAAACATTCATAAATCATTCTATCAATACAAGAGAAATCAAATCTCAAGCATCACTTCGTAGTGCAATAAGAATAATCGCATTCCTGCTCTTCTCCGTAATTTTAATCTAAAAGAAGAGTAATCAAAGAAATACAACTGATGTCTTTTTTTGGAAATTGTTTACATTAACTTATCACCCCAGTGCATGTTGCTTTTTCAATTTTTAAATAAATTTATTTAGCAGTTTATCTTAAAATTAAATGTATTTTTTAATATATTATGTCGATGTGACTTTGTTATGATGAATGGTCCTGGCAAATTTAATTATCCCGTTTAGGCAAAAACAATAGCTTCCTATTTGGCCAACTATTAAGATGTTCACAAAGCGTTCACATAAATAGATTGTTTAGCTGTTAACAAACACCTCTTCCTTATGGTTATTCATGTGTCACAGAAAATAGCGAAATTACTGCAACTTTCACGGACTGATGCATCTATTCTATGAAATTTTACTAAATAACAATTATAAAACTGTAAGCTCTATATAACAATTGAAATATACGAGATAAAGTTTTAAGTCGTATTAGGTTCACAAATACTGCATATGACTGCATTAACAGTTGCTATATCTCTAAAAAAATACTTGACTTATCCTTTCCAACTTGCTCCAATAATGACCAAGTGTGGTCGATACGCATCAGTACGTGTGACTTTCAGTTATCTTTATATTTTCTACTTCTGATTTAGTAATATTTTTCACAACCTATGCAACAAATTTTTGCTTAATTATGACGAGTTTTGTTAGGGAATTGTAGAATCTTCAGCTTATTGCCAAGTACTATGGATTCAAATTCGATTTATATCATATGACAAATACACAATAACGAAAGTGCGCGAAATACTCTCAGCATAAAATGCTTTTCTAAGATTACACTTGTGCTCTATTTTAAAAATTACAATCATATTTACCGAACACGTGACCTATTGAAGTTCCACTGTTGTCTTCTCAGATTTTTCCGAAATTTCATACAAAATTTTGCATTTGCTCTCTCAAAGACTATGCAAATACTATATATATATATATATATATATATATATATATATATATATATATATATATATATAAAATGCTGCATACATTGTTAGAGACCCACTGTGTCTAAGAGTGGCCGTTGCCAGATTGTGTCACGTGTTTTTACACACCTTTCTGCCATACGATAATTCTTCGCAAATTTTATTTATCCATTTAGTACAGCATATTTTAGGAATACAACTGAAAGAGATCGATTAACTGCTTTCCAATATTAAAATTACAAAACATTATAGCAGTATATCAACTATCTATACTAATAAACAACTGCTAGCCACAGAATTTACTCACTCAAACCTAATCCTGATTTAGAATTGCACCTTGAAATTTACAATTATCCGCGGCAAATTTTTTTATAGTACATGACGAGGTCTCAATATGGACGCAAATGTTTTATTGCATGAATTACCTATTCGACATTATGCAGTGCTTAATTGCTCTGTAATATTCTATTTTGCCTCCTGACATTTGATATTGAGCGAGCGGAGAAATTTACTAATATAAATGAAATTTTGCATTAGGTGTTGCGCGCCTATTAGCAAATTATGAAATGAAGGTTAAACCACAGAAGCATGAACCGAACGTATAATCTCTGGCATATTTGTTTCGTGCTTAATGGCGACTCATCTGTAATATGGGGCACTCAGACTGTACAATCTCCAATACGAGTGTGTATTAAAGCATTAATAAAGTTAACCTTAGATAAAATTTTCGACTATGCGACTTCAAAATCAACTCACTTGATATAATATTTATGAGCCTGCATAGGTGCCAAAAACTATGCTTTCCGAGTCCATACATGATCTCAAAACAATTGATTTCGAGATATGCCAAATTTCACCAAAATTGATAATTAAAGGCGTTCAGGATTGGTTGTAATTTTCAATTTGGGTTTATTTTAGCATATCTTGAATTTCGTTGTTTTGGGGTCGTGTACTGACTCGGCGACCACAGTGTTGATGCCCTTTTCAGACTCGGTATACATTATATATAGAGAATTGGCTTTGAATTCGCATGGTTGGAGACTTCATATGAAGTTAACACTATTACTGCTTGAGTACACAGTCGTGTAGGAGAGTGTATCGTCGAATTTTCCAACATTTCTTGACTAAATATACAATTTTGTTAGGGTCGACAGTAAACTCGAAACGCTAGTATACATGAGAGTATACCTTTTGTTCATGCTGACTTTGGTTTATCCTTCTGATCCTATCTGAGCTTATTTGTTATTATGTACGCAACACCTGCTACATAGTTCCATGTATAAAAGTTCTCCTTAAAAAAACAATATTTAATTTAATCTGTGATGCCAGAAAGCACACTCTGACCTGTGACAGAAAATTCTTGAACTGGTCCTCTTGTGTTTTATATTAGAAATATGGTTCAATAAATGTAAGAGCAAAATTTCTAAGAAAGGACAAACTTCATTTTCATCATGGTAAAATTGCCTATGAGAACGCCGCCCTACATGTATTATGTTTCTTTGAAACCAAGAATAACTTTAAATTTAGATATTTCTAATTGGAAAACTATCATGAAAACGGGCCAACATATGCTACCTCGAATTGGAATATGGAATTTTTCTGCTTTATTGAATTTTCAGTACAATTGCTATACTCATTATAGGTAAAATTCAGTCTATCTCGCACGTCATTATTCGGTAGCCTTTACAGTGTCTGTACACATGATATATATTGTGACTTACTGTGTAGGTCAAGCTCTAAGAGGCATTGTTTATTGATTTATTAGAGGAATGAATATATATTACGACATTGCCAATTTACCTCACATAACTTAACAATGAAAATGTGTTTTTTGATGCTATTTCCGCGCTATTCTATATGTATTTATTAGGCGCAAAACGCGGTAGTTTGTGTAGTTAACTTATTACTATGTAGGTCATGCGTAGTAATTAAACATACACACATATGAGTTTTCCCATACTATGACTATATAAGTGTTCATGTTCTTGCTATGCTTGCGACCATTACACTAGAATAAATATTTTATTTCTAATTAGCAATAGTTTGTGCGCAGGTCATTAACTTATATAACATGCACTAACGTAGATCTAGACCTCGAACAAAGTATGTTCCATAAGATCCTATGACAATGGAGAAAAATAAACAAGGCGTAATTCGGACGACGTGTATTACTTGTCACTCACAGACATTCGCCTATGTTAGTGTTTCTTGGTTAGTGAGTTTGTGAAACAGCGTCACCAAGTGACCGATATTAGGAAAAATAGTAACTTGCCAGGATTTTACCATTCTACTTATTCTGTGGTTCTAGACATTCCTTAGATTTTCTCTTGTAGATTGGCAAGCGTAATGTTTAAATAACTTTCATAAATAGTGACCTAACTAAGGCAACCGATTTTTACCAACAAGACTTGATGGAGATGGAACATCAAAGTCCATCTGATTATTTCTGTTTAATTTGTAAAAGAAATTGAGCAAATAAATTTATATCTAAAAGCTGTCCAAATGTTGACAGTTATGGTCTTTTATCTTCAAAGTCCTAGCAGCCCAAAGGAAGACGGAGAGTATGCTTGACTTGAATACCATACGCTTATTGCTGAGTGAAATAGACATGCAGTTCAAGATTGACATGCGTAATTTACCAACGATAGCTGCAGCAAGGCTTTTTTGTCTTTACATCTTAGTAGAAGCCAGTCTATTTCGCTTCACTGGTTTGTGTACAACTTACAGTAGTGCGCTGCTCAGCATGATTATAGGCTTCAGGTCAAAGTTAGCCATAACGTTGGGTTTCGTTGTTTCTAGCTTCTAATATCATACAGAAAGCACTATTTGGTCGTAATTAAGGACTACTTAGTTGGGCATATTTTTTCAATCAGACAGCATAGTTAGAATTCTTTTAATCAAGTTTGCGAGCTTGAAGTAAAGACCAATCCCATTGTATTTAACCAGTCGTCGAACAACATAGCAAACCTACAATGGGATTGCTGTTTACTTCAAGCTCACAAACTTGATTTTAAAAAGTGTTTCCACCACCATCGCAATCAATTAAACGAACATTGGTTGCGCGGGTGGTGATAAAAATTATTATAATCAAGGTTGCGGTCTTGATATAAACACCTGACCCATTAATTACTAACATATGTCTGTATAAACTAAGAATTGTATAGTGTAGAAATGGCAATTCATCCAGTAGTCCGGTTTCGTCCTTATTGGGAACTCATCATGTTCTGGCCAGAATTTGCCGCGGACAGGACTCGAACCTGGGCACGTCTGTTTCGGAATCTGGTGCTCTAACCACTGAGCCATCCTGCCGCACACTACACTGCACACAATTTTCAGTTATATACTAACTAATGTAACTTTGTTAGTCTATATTTCCTTTAGGTGGAGCTCATATGGCATCCATTTAGACCCAAAATTCCAAGACCGCAACCTAGATTATAATAATTGTTATCATCACCCGCGCAACCTATGTTCGTTTAATTATATAAATGTTCATTTCAATACCACTTCCCCATGTAATGTGGTGTCTGTTCAGTAATGACAGATTTGGCATGGTTAGTTGGAACTTTGGGTCTAAATGGATGCCATATGAGCTCCATCTAAAGGAAAAATAGACTAACCAAGTTACATTAGTTAGTATATAACTGAAAATTGTGTGTAGTGTAGTGTGCGTCAGGATAGCTCAGTGGTTAGAGCACCAGATTCCGAAGCAGACGTGCCCAGGTTCGTATCCTGTCCGCGGCAAATTCTGGCCAGTACTTGATGAGTTCCCAATAAGTACGAAACCGGTCTACTGGATGAATTGCCTTTTCTACACTATACAATTCTTAGTTTATACTGACATATGTAAGTAATTAATGGGTCAGGTGTTTATATCAAGACCGCAACCTTGATTATAATAATCGCAATCAATTACTGTTAAATTGTATTGCCTATATAAGTACTTGAAGTAAACAGTAAACCCATTGTATTTAACCAGTCGTAAAACAACATAGAAAACTACCTCCAGTCGCACGCATTGACGCATTTCGATCTTCCGTGATGATCATCAGACTACGACGGTTGACCGTCTAGCGAGGATCAAACCGCATTGCATATGTATATGGAAAGCAAAATTAGATATGCGGCTCTCACTTCTAGTAATCTAGCATTCATTGTACTTGAATGGAAAGGTTGGCTGAACAATTTATATACACTCATGAACATTAACTATTCGTAGCTTTCTCCATACACATACTTGTATAGAAAATACAATTAAACAATAATTGATTGCGATAGTGGTGGTAACAATTCTTTAAATCAAGTTTTCTTGTTTGAAGTAAACGCCAATCCCATTGTATTTAACCAGTTGTCGAACATCATAGCTAACGTACAATTGATTTGGTGTTTACCCCAATCTCGCAAACTTGATTTTAAAAATTGTTACCACCAGCATCGCAATCAATTATTGTTTAATAGCATATTCGGAATATTTAAGGTCAGCTAAGTAACTACCATTACCGTGCTCTATTCCGGAAACTTTTTCATGATATCAGCGATGATTGCAACGACAACAGTGGTGAACATGCTAAGAGCGATTTGAAATCTTTGTTTGCCTTTTAAACAAGTCACGAAAGGTCCCGTATGCCCATCACCGCTGCGAATAGAGGTCGATATTACGTTAAAAAACGAATAATAGTAATCAAAAAATTTTCGCTTTGACACAACTATTAAGTATAGCTTATCATTACATCTTAGGTAACGAATATAATAAATCGGCTGAGTAGTCTAAAGAAGCAACGTTGTTGCGCAGCTAGAATCATTGATGCGCCTTAAAAGCACGGTTCATTAGATGGGATTGGTTTTGCAACCTAATCCAGTTTTAAACTCTGCCTGGTTTGGCTTTGTTCGTTTCCTTCTGAGGTTAATTAGAATGGCCACATTTATGCAGAAAACGGAAAATAGTAATAGCGTTAGTCGGTAGATTTTTTCCGATCACCATTACTTGTAGATGAAACTCACAACATCAATATTGAAATTAGGACAGATATCTTTCTACCAATTTTGCAAACATTTTTTATGCTGATCCCTTTTTAACATTACTTCATTGAAATTGTAAAATGAAGACTTTATGCCATTAATTCTAAAAGTTTTTAAGTCTCTTAAGAGACGGTAAAACAAGGTTGCCTTGAACATTTCAAACATTTTAATGTTCAACATGTAACCCAGTCATGGAATATCTTCGTCATAGAACAAGTCGTTTGCAATATGTAGCGAATCATGAAGACTTTCCAAGTCCTTGACGAGCTGCGATTTATAAACTAAAGATAACAATACTCCACTCACGAAGAATAAGTATTGATTATGCGGCAGTTCTGAATGGCGAATTTAAAGAGGTTGATACACTTTAACTCTATTTTCAACTCATTAGCAACATTTACCCAGTGTCAGATATCATCAGTCAGGTATTTCGCAGAAAGCCATGGAGGAATCCTGTCGCAGTTGTACAAAAAATGTACGCAATAGCTTGATTTCCATCCTTCTAAATTCAGATAGTTGGACGACTCTTATGATGTTGCGCATCGGCCAATGCATTACGGAATAATTATTTGTTGTGTCATGTATAGGTAACTGATGGCTACATAACACCAGGTCACTCATGCATATTGCTAATGAATAATTCATATTCAGCGTCATCCTACTCTTATATGACAGTCTGTCAATTGGCATTCTTTCTAATTTTTTTCTCTTAAATCATTTGCCTCGAAAGACTAGCAGACTTGAGACAAGGCAAAATGCCTAAGTGATCCGGTATCTAGATGAGCTATACTATCTTATTAGAAATTCTAAATTCGGTATGAATGCGCTGCAGTTCAATTGAAATCCACAAAACAACACCTATGCAAATTTTTTTTTAAACTAAAATTCGTTTATGTGAGGAATTAGTCCAATAGGTGCTATTGCCTCTTAGAGTTTTTTCGGAAACAATCATTCTTATTACATGTAGAAAACCATTCCACACAATAGCTATAGATTCGAAAGACGTCATGGTGATTGGGGATTTGTCAAAGGCAATGCTCATCTAACAGATTCTGTCGACTTAAGTACAGCTCCCAGTGTTTTCAGTTCAAATTTGGGCGAATGATACCGTCTTCGAATCAGACGACACTAGTAAATTAGTGAGACTGTTTGTGGCGGAGAACTAATATATATGCAAGTATTTATTGCGAATCTAATAACAAATTAGTTCAATTATGACCAGAAGCATAAACCAAAGACAACATGAACGGAAAGTATAATCTCGTGCAAATTCGTTTCGTGCGCACTGTCCTATTTACCCACATTCCTCACTCAAATATAGAGTGGGTAAAGGGCGTAATTCCGGTTCCGACTGATGAGTCGCCAATAAACACGAAACGAATGTGAACGAGATTATACTATCAGTTCATGCTGCCTTTGGTCTATCCTTCTTGTCATAATAGAACTATTTTTTTCCTAGGCTCGCAACACTTAATACATACTAACACTAGTAAAAATACTGATGGCCATCTTTTTGTAGCAGGTATTTTTAGAGTCGAAACTCGGGATTTATAGCATCTTATCCGTTTAGAAATTGTTCGATCAAGTGTTTTTCATAATCTTTGACCTAATTTGAATCCGTATTTATGGTTGTGCTGCATGGAGGCATCAGTTATTACATGCTCGATTTGATGATTTATTATGAGGGCGAGAACTGAATTTACAAAATTGAAATTAGAATATTTTCTTTCTTTCTACATAACAAATTTAAAATTGTACCTACGCTTAATTTAATACCACCAGTTATTTTTGTAAACGCGTGTATTTAACTTTAAAATGTTATATTAAATTTTTAATCGTTATTTGTCTTCCCTTCTTGTTCGCTTTTCTTTTATAGGACATTGCTCATAATCAAACGGAGATTTTAAGTCGACTAACGAAACACGTGTCTGATTATGCAATCCAAGGTCTTCGCACGCTTGTCGTAGGATGTCGTCGATTTGAAGATCCTGAAGAGTATCACCATCTGCTTGCAGAACTCATGTCAGCACGCAGTAAACTGGGTGAAGAACGACAAATTAAATTAGACGCAATTTACGAAAAAATTGAAAGAGATTTCAAACTCACAGGTATTACTGCAGTGGAAGACAAGCTGCAACCAGGTGTAAAGGGATGTCTGCGAAATCTACGTGCCGCTGGAATTCAAGTAAAGTATAATTTTATCTACGTTTCTCAATGGTTCTTACAACATACCTTATTCTTATAATCAACCTTTTCATTAGAATTTAGTAGTTCAATTTTTGACAGATATCACCTCTGCTCACAACATTGGATATAAATTAAATCTCTGATTTAGAGTTTGATCCATATTCAAATTTATTTAACACTAATAAGTAGAACCAGCAATTCTATAGCAAATCAGTGCAATAACCCGTAATATTAATTTAATTACGTTCCTAATACTTTTATTGTTATATTTTTTTCTCTAATTATGTAGGCCTTTGCCTTCGTACTCTGATAATGATAATGGAAGTTCGAAACGCGTCAGTGCGTTGCGACTGGCGGTAGTTTTGTTCTGATTTTCAACGACTGGTTAAATACAATGGGATTGGTGTTTACTTCAAGCTCGCAAACTTGATTTAAAGAATTGATACCACCACCCGCGCAATCAATTATTGTTAAATTGTATTGCCTATATATTTATATATATATATATATATATATATATATATATATATGACGAAAGCTACAAAGAGCTAATGTTCGTGACTTCATAGAAGTTGTGCAGCCGACGTGTCCAGTCACGAACAATATGTGCAAGACTACTAGATTTGAGAGCCGCATATCTAATTTTCCTTTCCATATATATTCAATGTCATTTAATCCTCGCTAGTTAGTTTGCCGTCGTACTCTGATGACGATCATGGAAGGTTGTAACGCGTCAGTACTTGGCGACTGGCGGTAGTTTTGTTATGTTGTTCGACGACTGGTTAAATACAATGGGATTGTTGTTTACTTGAAACACATTTTATATTTATTTTAGTCTATCCTACAGATGGAGCTGTGTTCTCAATTTAGACCTATATTTCCAATTAGCCAACCCCAATTTTCATTATAGAATAGACACCACGTTACTTGGGGAATTCTATATTGAAGTTTATATTTAAATATTTTTCTAACAATCTCTAATAGCGCGGGTGTACATCATAATTACATTGATCGATGTTGAAATCATGATATAAACACGAATCCGGTTATATTATAATATAAACTACACTTTGTATAAAGTAGCAAAGAAACTTCGTCCAGTAGACCGGTTTAGTCTAGTTTTGGAACTCCGCAAGTACTTCTAATAAGTTTTCCACTGACAGCGGTCGAACCTCAGCGTGCTTTACTCGGATTCCTTGACTCTATCCAATGCGCCACTAAGTAGCACCAAGAAACTGTTAATTTAATAACCTTTTTCCCTTTTTTGTTTAATCTTTTCTTTAAATTGAGCAACTTTTTAGAATAAATCTTGCAACTAATCAACCCCAATCTATTAAATTTCATCAGACAATACGAAACCTAAGGAAATGTTTGAGAAATGTATACTTATACAAATAATGTATGTTCGCTCTCGGGGGCGGTGATAATTATTATTTTAGTCAAACTTGCTTGCTCGAAATAAAATGCAGGCCCAATTTACATAAAAAAGTCAGCATCAATTAAGCATTATGTAGGGAATTAAATGCAATTGATCCAGTAGATGGGGTTCTTCCTTATTGTAAATTCTTCATATAACGTGCAGAATATTGCCACCGTTAAGGATTGTACCTTGGCACGTTTACTTCAGAGTGTTTGATTCTATTCACCGCCCTTTTATTATGTACTCCACGGAAAATTTATAAATATATGCATTAGAAAATGTTTTCTGTTCTATGTCTTAGCATTTACTTCAGGTGAAGCCTTTGTGGTATCCATTTAGACCCAAATTTACAACTAGCCACTACAATTCTTTCATTGTGCGACATACACGACGCTACCTGGAGAAGTGCTACTGAATTAAGCACACTTTGACTGAACGTGTGGTGATACCAATTATCTTAATCACGTTTTCGAGATTGATTCAAAGAACAAACTTATTATATACAAATTTGCCAGTACAAAATAAGCGCTGCACAAGTTTGCGAAGGGAATTCATCCAGTAAACCTGTTTCGTACTTATTGCGAACTTTCCTGTATTTTTTTCTGGATACGGATCGAGTCTGGGCTCGTTTGTTTTGGAGTCTGGGATTCTCAGAACTGCGCCACCTGTGCCGCACACCAAGCACAATTTTCAGTTAATATTAGCTTTTGTTTATTTTGGAGCGAATATGGCATCTTTTTAGACATAGATTTTTAACTTGCCACCAAAAATCAGCTATTATAGGAGAAGCAGCACGCTCCTGTTGAACGGGTTATTATCTACAGATTTTTGTAATTAAACAATAAACAACATATTAAAATATATTTTTTAGGTTATTCTTGCCTTCATTTAGGGCTGACGTTGCTTCTCTCTAGGCACCAAGTTACGAAAAACTGCACTCAATCTATCTTTATTGACCAGACGCCATGCTAATTGGAGAAGTGGTATTGAAGTTTATATTACTTCATTTAAACAGCGTTAGTTTTTGCGGGTTGTGATAACAAATATTTTAATCAAAATTGCGTTCTTCACATAAATGCTTATCTTGTGATATATAACTTTTTCAATATAAAGTAATCATTGTTCAAGTTAACCAAGACAACTCATCAGGTAGTCGAATTTTTGTTTATTGATAAATATTCAATTACTTCTCAAATTCTTTCACATAAAGGGTTCAAATATGGGAACGCTTGCTTCAGAGTCCTTGATAATTTCCGCTGCGCCATCTAGCATTACATTTCATGAAATTCTCAATTTTATACGAACTTATTTTAGAATATTTTTAGCTTCGTAAACAGGTGGCGTCATTGTGCAATCTATTTAATCTTAAGGTTCCAACTAGCCATCTCAATTGTCAATATAGAACAGACACCACGCTACATGAGAAAGTGGTGCTGAATTGTAGACTCGTCTACTCGAACAGCGGTAAATTCTTCAGGTTGAGATAACAAATATTTGGATGATATAAGCATAGATGCCTCTATATAAGCATAAGTTAGTGTAAACTAAGCATTGTACAGGTTATGAAGAGCGATTAACCCAGTAAACACTAGTTTTATATACGTAGTTGCGCAGAATTGAAATATATTCAAGTGTAGATTACGTATTATGACATAGTAAAAATCAGTTCAAATTGAACCAGTAAGATAAACCAAAGTCAGCATGAACGAATGGTATAATCCGTTGTACATATGCATTTAGTTCTTAATGGTGATTCATCGGTAAGAGTCCGTAATAACACGTGTGTACATGAGATAATATATATTATTATATCTTTCTGGTCCTATTTGAAATAATTTGTTACTAGGCTCGTATTACCCAATGCAAACACATATTTACTTTTATATAATTAAACAAACTTTGGTTGCGCGGGCGATGGTAACATTTACTATAATCAAGGTTGCGGACTTGATATAAACACTTGGCCCATTGAGTACATACATTTTGTCAGTATAAACTAAGAATTGTATAGTGTATGGATTGCCTTTTTTACACTATATAATTCTTAGTTTATCCTGACAAAATTTATGTACTCAATGGGCCAGTTGTTTAAATTATATTTACATTGGTTATCTGCAACAAGCAATAAATTATTATTATATGTTGTTGAATTATGTCACAATCAACGATAAATTTGGTAACTGATGTCGAATAAGCGAAGAATCTATGAATCTGCTGAAGTAAAAGATGTTTAAAAGTTGTAATTCTCAATTTTGGTGAACTTTAGCATATCCAGATATCCATTATTTTGTAAACATTTACGGGCACGATATATATTGCATATAGTGAGTTGGTTATGAAGTCGCATTGTCGAACAATTTATATGAATTTAATTCAATTATTATATGTATACACAAACGTATATGGGTTTTTACTGTCCATCTGTTCCACATTTCTTGACAATAGATTTAATGAGTATAGGGCGTAGTACCGGCTCCTACTGATGAGTCGCCAGTAAGCACGAAACGCATGTGCACATGAGATTATATCTTTCGTTCATACTGATTTTGTTATAAATTTCTGGTGCTATTTCAACTAATCCGTTACTAGTTTTGAATTACCTAATAGAAACTTAATTCGTTCAGTAGACCAGTTTCTTTTTTGATAGAAATTCTACAAATACAGTCCAGTTGTTTGCTGCGGACAGGGTACGAATCCGGGTACCAATTCTTCCGAGACTGTGCATCCAGCCGCAAACTAAGAAAAATTTTCATTTAATACTTATTATATTTTAGTTAGTAATTCCTTCAGATGGATCATTTTTAACATTCCTTTAGACACACATTTCAAACTAGAGAGTTCTAAGCTGTTACCATAGAGCAGGCTCCATGATGTAATTGGCGGAGGTATAGAATTTTCAAGTTGCATTAATAAACAAACGTTTGATTACACGAGTGGTAATAAAAAATATTTTAATCAAGTTCATTTGCTTTATATAGACACAAATTCTTATATAAATACATTTGTCCGTATAAACTTGGCATTGCCAAAGTTAGCAATGGCAACTCATCAAGTTAAGTAGCTTCATTTATACCGGGATCTCTTTGTTTATATTCGGCATGTTTCTGCTGGTAGGTTACAAACCTTAACAAGTTGGATTCGGAATCTTTAACTTTATTCTCTAGGTCACCCAGACACATATAACACACATTTCTGTTATAAACTGCGTTAATTTTTTTCTTTTATTTGCTAGCCGTTCTTACAGGCCTGGCTTAAATGGCATCTATTTATGCCAAAAGTTGCAAATAATCATCCAAAATCGGTAGTTATATAACAGACGCTATGTTGCCTGAAGAAATCGGTATTCAATTTATGATTTATATAGTTAAGTCCACTTTAATTTCGCAGGCGGTGATAAAAATTATTTTAATAATATTTGCGGGCATGTTATAAACACCAATCGCTATAAATATGCAGCATAATATAGAAAATTGAAATCTTCCAGCAGACACATTTTGTCCTTATTGGGAACACTTGAACCAATTTCTTGAGATCTTTAGCGGACAGGTTTTCAACCTGTACACGATTGTTACGGTGAGTGTTACTTTTCAAGATTGCCATCAAGACGTAATCAGCATAGGATTTGCGTTTAGATAATAACAAGTTAATTTCACCTTTTAAAATAAGTATCGTATAATGCAGCTTTTATTGGAAAATCTTCTGTGCGGTCAAGAATTTTTCGGTGGAAATGGTTCGAACCTAAGAATGTTTGCTTTGGAATATGCTCTTCTATCCAGTGCACAACCCTACCGCACTCTATACAGAATTTTTATGGCGTAATAATATATGATTTTCATATATTCGTTAGCGTTTCCTTCATTTGGGGCCTACGTGGTATTTCTTTTTAACTGAATTTTCAACTAGTCACCCACAAATCTCTCATTTTATAAAATACACAACGTTAACTGGGAAGTCTTTCTGAATTGTAGATTTATACAATAAAACAATCTTTGACTACGCCGTTGGCGAGAATATTTATTTTAATCAAGTTAGCGTGCTTTACTTAAACACCAATACATTTATACATACATTTGTCGCGTAGGTTCTACCTGAATAGAAGGATAACCAAAAACGTGCCTGAAGAAATCATGCACAGATTCGGATTCTATCTGCTTCAAAATACGGGACAGTACTTGATGAGTTCTCGATAAGATCAAAACCGGTCTACAGAATAATATGCTTAGTTTATAATGAAAAAAGTATATATAATGGGTTTGGTGTTCAAATCAAGCACGGAACATTGATCAAAATAATTATTATCACTAATCCATCAATCAACGATTGTTTATTTGTACAACTTATATATGTATAGCCATGTCTTCAATATTGATATGTTCTTTCGACATTCAAATTGCGCATCTATCGCTTCCACCAAAGTACAAATTTATTCTAGAATATTAGAAGTGAAAACCGCATATATCATTTTTCTTTCCTTTGAAATGCATTGCTGTTTGAAACCATGTTAGTCAGTTTGCCGTCTGGTTTTGATAATGTTCGTACAAGTTTGAAGGCTCACATGTACGTACGACTGATTGTAATTTTGCTATGTGATGAAAATTGTTAAATAAAACTTGATTGGTTTTTATCTCAATTTTGCAAACTTGTCTTCCTCAATCAATTTTACCGCCTGTGCAGTTAATAATTGCTTTATTGTTTGATTATTGAACAAAATGAAAAAAATTAATTATTACAATATGCAAACTTCAATATCGCCTCGGACTTTGTATGCGAGAGTTATCATAAATGGAAATGAAATGAGAAAACCTTTACAGCAAATACCTCTAAATATCAAAAGTTACCTACATTGCAAACAGAGATGTAGCAAGATCATTCGTTGCGAAAATGAAAGCTTTCTCTCGAAACAAAATTAACTGTAGTGTAAAATTTAAATTGACAAAACTCTTTTAACGAAAAACGTCAATATAGTAGTACTAATGACGATTGCTCACCGGCTCCTAGATGCAAAATATTAACTAAAAAATTACATTTTCTAAAACGAACATGAATAAGTCAAATAAAATCTCACACCCTGCGGTTAATTTGACTTTTTTCTAAAGCAAGAAAAACACAATGCCAAGAAAAATTTAAAAAAAAACTTAGCAGGTTAATATCATGAAGCACAGGATCAAAAAATAAAACACACTAACATACCATTCAGTAAATAAAATTAATACCTCGATTCGATTTACTATACTATAATTAATTATTGCCATATAACATGAATTATGTAAAAAGGTTAAAAATAAAAATTAAAGCGTATTCAAATAAATACAGGTTTTGATTGTTTTCTTCTATTTGTGGAACTGTTAGGAATATCCAAATGTCAATCCAAATTCCAGACGAATTAAAGCACTTCTCGCCAAATAATAGGATTAACAGAAAATGAAGTAATATGACCACGTTCTCGTTTTATTATTTTTATTCACTTTTTCAAAGAAGACGGTTTTGTTTCTGAGAATCCATTTCAACAATCACATAATGCTTGAGACTGTAATATTTATGTAAATCATGTTCTCGGTCACACGAGAAACAGAGTAACCTGATGTGAAGCCTAGAACAACAACTACCTATCACAAATACTGTCAAGTTTCTTTTCCTTGGTCATCATAATATCACTACAGCAAATTGACTAAAGAAAGTCCAATCATACAGCATGTTTCAGGCGTGTAAACTCAACTCCACAGATCTCATCCCTAGTACCCTTGCTCACAATGTAAGGAGTGAAATATGAAATGAGTAGATACTACATAGTTGCGAAAATGGACATTTTGCAGCTCTCGCCACAATCAATAAATTTGATAAATTAAGTAATGGTTAAAATAGGATTGGCCGCCTTTCACCACGGCTACAGCATGTCGAAACTCTGACTATCGGTAATTGAACTGAACTAAAAGTGTACATTTAAGAGGATGAAATGGGGCTCTTAATTACTGTCTGTATAACTAACATTATATTCAATATTCTTGTACCGCTTCATAAATGATATATGCTTATGTCTGATATCTGATAACTTTATTTTAACATTTATAATATTACATCTTTGAATTTCATTAAGCACCTAAATTGTCTTACGTTTTTAAAGTTATCCCACAAGACTTAGCATGCATATCTACTTGCAGGTGTAGCTTTATATGCATGTTGGCTCATTTCCATATTTTCCTGCATACGAAAACCAAGATTTGGGTGTCTAATACGAAAAATTGCATAAAAGCCGGTCGCAGTGTTAAAAAGTCCAGTCCAACCGATCAAGTTTCGTGCAAGTTGCCTGCAGAGTTTTTAATTTTCAGCTATATATTTGGTAAAGGTCTAACGAAATATTTGAACTCCCTAATAAAAGAGTTTTCAATGTGACCGATTGTGTAAGTCTTTTTTGTGTCCAACTATACATCAGTTTTGAAATCAGCCTGGTTTTTTGGATGCATGAGGGAAAATTTGAACCGTTTCTTCAACAAAGTAGTCAACGTTTCCTGACAATATGCGATAGTGATGATAGCTTTTTGTGCTGACGGTTTTTACTAGTAGGCATATTGATTGCGTTTTTGGAATCGTGATTCGTGAAGCTTAATTGAAAATCACTTGAACAAAACTGTAGTTACAACAATACTAGTGCTCGTGGAAATAATGGCAGATATAGTTTTGATACGGTATAGTTTTATGATTCATTCAGATTTTGGCTGCTTCTGGTCAACATGTTAAGATAATGCAAGGCTGTTCTGGATCTTGTCTTTCCTACTCACAATATGCACAGTATCATTAGTATACATGAAATGAAAAAACAGGCCATCGCCACCAATCTTAACATCTTAGACTGCGTCAGGACAAAGCTGGTGATATGGTTCAAACATTTTGTGAAATAACATTGTTTTATTTAACAAGGAAGATTTCCGCAAAAGATACATCGAGACCGGCTATGCTGCGAAAAAATACCGCCGGCTCAGCAAAGTTGGTTTCGATTAGATTTTTCGTTGCACCTCTGCTGGCCGTGTTATAATTTTAAATCGTTCTGTTTTCAAGATATCAAGAACGATTGACAGCTAACATCGATGAAGCAATTTAATGAAGTTAAAGAAATAATTGAGCTTTCCCAATGTATCTAACCGCAGATTGGAAACACGCTTTCTCTCAAGTTTAATGAATTTTAATGAAAACAATAGTCTTATGCAGAGTTGTCTGGTATTTGTTTAATTTGTATTCTTGTCTATCTGTGCGTACCATAATAGCAAATTCCAAACGCCTATGGATTGATATTTAATTCCATATCGCAAAATAACCTCACCCGTGTATTTTACATAATCTGTTCCTAAGAACTTGCAGAATTTCGAAGAAAAGATATAAGTTTTACAGATATTCAAATTCATAAGCGAAAATTTTATCAATTACGTTCTAATACACAAATTAATATGATTTCCGTGCCCTCCACATAGCTCGAAAAGTCAGAGATTTTCATGATGATGAAATATATTTCAAACCTTATTTCATGGATTGAAGTTGTTTTTGTGAAACTTTAGAATGATCACAGCTTATACGTCGTCGTATTCAATGTGGCAACTAATGATAAATATTTTCACATATATACAGCAGATATAAGATATACTTTTTGAATTGTTCACATTTTCCCCTAAAATTGAACAATCAATCTATTTTTCATCCTGCGCTATTTTCTCTGAGAGAACGTAAAAGTAAAGAGGTTCCATTTCTCATAAGGAATATCTGCGCAAACATTTGCCTGACTGAAAGTCTATTACGTTTTTGTTTAGCTATACCGGCCTCCATCATATTCATTTTGAGACAATAACAATACGAGAAACACATTTTCAGGTTGATTTAAATTGCGGAATTGCATGTCTGTGTACGTTACGTTTGCAAATAATACGTATAATAAATCGTTATATTTAGAGTTCAGTATTAAAAACAGCTATATTATTTATTTTCAAAAGTTGGCTCGCATACTTAAATAAATTTCTTTACTACTATATTTTCTTATCTTTCTTTGAACCTCCAGCCTTAACTAAGCTGAATTGCCGCATTTAAATTATTCATTAGCAAACAATATTTTTTATATCGATGAGAAAAATTGTCGACACAATATATTTGTACAACTTAAAAGAATTTGTATCAAAGAGTCTCTCAAAGCACATCCTATAAAATTTTAAACAATGAATATCGTAGCAAAATTAAATCTAATGCTATAGAGCTTCATAAAATTTATTTGCTGCAATTTCAGTAAATTTGTGCCAAAAAATTGACAGAAATCACATAGCAAATGAAGATTTGCTGGCAAATTTGCAGATGCATTTTAATTAATTTGGTCTCGGTTATTTGCATATGCATTGCTAACATTAACCGAATCGATACTTATAATTTTGAGAATAGAGCAAGTAGCATCAATCAATGGGAATCGGTTCAAATAACAAGTTCAATCGTATTCTTGTAGTCAAAGTAATATAAATATATATAAAAAATAATATAAATATAATTAAATAATTTCGAAAAAGTATTGGAAACCACAAATATAGGCATTTCTTGACACACCGTCTATATTTACTTTTGAAAAATAGTTCGTATTTAGCTTAAGCGAAATGCAACATGCATTTTTTTCTTGCAATTACGTGAAAAATTTATGTTTTTGACACGTTTTCCTTATGCGAAAAAAATTGTTTGAATTAGTCAGCTGAGCTTCTGGTCTCTTCTTGTAATAGAGCGGTTTTGGTCGTATCGATCCTTTACATAAATTTAGAAATATAACAGTATTGCTGATGATGAAAACCGTAAGAGTGTAAGCTCCCCTTCCTTTAGAACGGTTATACATTAACTTCATCATAATTAGCAAAGAAATATATGAAAATCCCACCAAAGGCATACAAAAAACTTTAAAAGCATATTCTTAATCAAGAAACAAATCTAACAACACTAAAAACACCAAATAAACAAAAAACAAAAACAATTTACAATGCAAAAAAATAGTAAAAGAAAAAATATCAAATGAAATAATAATTTCAAAAACGTAAGTAATAGAAATAATCACGCATTAGCTTCAAATGAATTAACCATGAATCGTTTCTCTATATATCTCTCAATCCATCTCTCTCTTCCTCTCTCTCCTTCTCTCTCTCTCTCTCTCTCTCTCTCTCTTCTCTCTATATATATATATATATATATATATATATATATATATATATATATATATATGATATATATATATATAATCTACATATTTTGACAGTTAGTTTATACTGGCATTTGTAAGTAATTAATGGGTTAGGTGTTAATATCAAGATCGCAACCTTGATTATAGTAGTTTCGACTAAAGTTTGCATTACGCAAAGACTAACCGAAGAAATTAGTTTGTGTATGACTTCAAATTTCCTGCAATATGCGACATAGGTGGATTAGTGCGAACGTGCATTTAATTATCTGCGACTGATTACTTAGCGACTAAACAAACGCGCGCACACATGTCATGCGTTTGTGTTTTGTGTGTGTGTGTGAATCGTCATGAGGTGTTATTAGATCACTGTAATTTCCCGTTGATTTGTGTTCATGTACAGTAACTGATTGCTCGTCAGTCTAGATCAAACGCAAGTACATACACACGTGATGGTGTAAACTTATCTATTGAATAATCAGTAAGTGTCATTAGATTACAGTAATTTCAATTCGATGAGTGTACCCATTCAGACGTACACGTACACATACAAACATGAAACACTCTTATCTAGTGAAATGGCAATTTTGCTTATTAAGTTTCACAGTAAGTATAAATGAAACAGTTTAATCTAAATTTACCAAATTGACTTAATAATGGTAACACTGTTAGTGGGTTGAGCTTTCCGTTGAAAAGCATGCAGAGATAGGAAGCCTCAATATGCGAAGGAACTATGAAGACATTGAATGCAAACACCCTGCTGGATGTAAAAAGGGTCAGGTAATTAATCTACTCCCTGACGCGCAACGTCTTTCGTTTAAAGCACATTAAGGTACCGAACACAGTATCGATGCCGTGAAGCTGAATAGTAGATATCGCCACATAAAGAAACAATTAGAAAGACATGTAGAAAATATTTAGCTTATTCAAATCTGTTTAAAACAGAGCATAATTATGGAATGCTTGAAGTTTAAACTTCCATTTAATTAAAATGCCAAAGGTAGATTTCTTTAACATAAACTAACTTTAAATATAATGAATACTTTGGCTCAAGGTAGAGAAAAAACGCAAATTTTAACTGATTAGGGCGAAAAGTTGTATAAGATATATGTTAATTTGATTTTTGCACGTGGATGATTTCAAATGTATAGAGGATTTTACTGATAGCGCACGTAACAAAGAGATAAAAAAGTTCAGGGTCAGACATGAAGTAAAATTGGAGAATTTGGGCATCAAAAGATAATCCACGGATTAAATTAGTTCCACTGTAGTAAATCGAGTATTAATTCTTTATAAAATACAACTTAATAAATGTCAGTTTGAAATATTTAACCGTGAAATTACCAAAAATTGGGATAATTTCTCAAGCCGTTAAAGCAGCACAATTTTTTTCACTCAAATATATGACTAGTATCTGATCTGCGTTAGTCTAAAAGCCGATCAGGTAATTTCGATTAAACCAGTTTCAAAATAATCTATTTCATTTAAAGATACGAGTATGCTTGAATCGCACAACGCCACTATTGTGCTATCGTAAGAAGCGCAGAAATATAAACCAAATAATGAAGTAAAATATTTCAGAAAAGAGTTAATAACAAAAAATGTGCAATTTTTAAATCAGACAGAGGAGCAGCGACGGTTCTGATGAGTCAATTTTGTTATAATGATAAGATGTATGGTCAGTAGACAATTTAATTGTATACATGAAAATACATAAAGAACCAATATATAATTTGCAGGGAGAATTTTAATTATTGATCAATAATATGATTACTAAAGTGAATTGGATTAAGCACATGACAAAAATTTTATTCTAAGAGATAAATAAAAACTAAATAAAAACGATAGGTTGGAAGCGTTGAGGTTTTACCTATGTAAACCAGTATACCATTTTTGAAATGCGAGCTTTAACGAATTTCATTGTACCCTTCCCATGTGCAAGAAAAGAAATTTTATCAGATACAAGAAACGCTTCTTTCTCATTATCTCTTTAAGTATCTACTAATGAACATATCTTTATATATAAATTTGAAGGCAAAACAAGATAGAAATATGTAAACATAGAGAGAGACTGTGTGTGATTAAAGAAACCAATCAATTGCGATCGTCACCTCCAGTTTAAGCTCAATGCCTGAACATGCTTTTTCTGCTTGCATAAATCCGGCTGCAAGTTGTTTATCCATAAGGCTTCGTCTGTGGCTAGCTCCCTTTTGTTATTGCATTTATTAATTATTTTTAATGCTACGTCTGGAGAACATATGTGTTGCGAAATTGCAGACGTGTATTCACCATTTGATTTAAAACAGGCGTTTAAATTGCAATGTTCTCTCATTCAAGTAATTTTACCATTTGGTCAGTCGGCCTACGTAAGTTGATCGACAACTTGCGCATGTGTAGTGGTAAATAATATTTGATATTGAGATTAACGGCTGTTTCTCTTTGATTGCTGGTTAAGGCAAATGTGTTACCCTAAATAACTCTCGTAGTTTAGCTGCATTAACTCTGCGTGTTAATGCCGCTTCAACTTCTTTTGTGCTATTCGGGAAACTGCACCCCTCTTAAATGCGATGTTCAAGTAGACTGTTTTCTTTTCTGGTCCGTAATATTTATGTTTCTGTTTAATTCCGCTTTTAATAATTGATTCAATTAATTTCCTAGGATAGCCATTAGACATTAAATCGTTTATTGCTTTATTATATTCGTTTCCTTTGGCATCTTGACTAACCAACCTGTCAATTCTTGAAAAGCAGCCACGAACTGTTGATAATTTATTTTGAAACGGCGCAAAACTCTCTATGTTTACATATTTCTCTCTTGTTTTGCCTTCCAAATTAATATATTAAGACATGTTAATTAGTAGATAATTGAGGAGATAATGAGAAAGAAGCGTTTCTTGTATCTGATAAATTTTCTTTTTGTTTTTGCACATGGGAAGGGTACAATCCATATACTATTACTAAAAGCATTGAAATCTTTTCAGCGTTTCCTGGTAATATCATGAACAAGTAAAATAAAGGTGAGGCATGTTATGGAGATGAGCAACACACATTTGCCGTCTACTTATTTGATAATTAAAAAGTAAATGTATAAGTGAATTAAAGTTGTTCCAATGGGCAACAATTGTCAGAAATCACACTCCTTAATCACACTCTGTATGTACGATAATTGAATGATATATTAATTAAAGCATTATTGATTGCGCAAGCTTTGATAGCAATCTTTTAAATCAAGTTTGCGAGCTTGAAATAAACACCAATCCCATTTCATTTAATTAGTTGAACAACATAGAAAAACTGTCGTCAGTCACGTGCTGACGCGTTTCCAGCTTCCGTGATCATCATCAGAGTAAAATGGAAAACTGACTTGCAAGAATCAAACCGAAGTGCATACAAATGGAAATAAAATTAGCCAGCCATATATGTATATATATACATATATATACTATCCAACTCCTCATATATATATATAATTTGAATTTAAACATTGTATAAAAAATAAAATGCCATTAAACTTCTGGTCTGGGATCACATTTATATGACACCCTGTTTTACGAGCTATAACTGCTATGGTCAGATATCGAACAATTAAATAATATCAGTCAAAGCTATTTAACACAACCCTTGCGCAATATTGTAAGAAATTGTAAGCAGTACTCTAATTTATTCTTTTGAAATGCGAGCTTTAATAAAATTCATTGTACCCTTCCTGTGTGCAAAAACAAAATGATTATTATGTTCTTTCCACAATAACGTTCTTTGCGCTCTACACTTTAACGTCACTAGTTCATCTAGTTTTTCTGACGTTAAAATGTAGAACGCAAAGAACGTTATTGTGGAAAGAACATTATTATTTCTTTTTGTTTTTGCACATAGGAAGGGTACAATGAATTTTATTAAAGCTCGCATTTCAAAAGAATTTTCGGAAAACTAGATGAACTAGTGACGTTAAAGTGTAGAGCGCAAAGAACGTTATTGTGCAAAGAACATTATTATTTCTTTTTGTTTTTGCAAATAGGAAGGGTACAATGGAATCTTATCTATGTTTTTTGGTGTTATAACGAACTTATCAGAATAAATCCTTTTATCACAAACACAATGTCATTTGTAGATATGATTTTTTTTCAATTATTAAGTTCTTTAATTTTGCTCGCATTTATTTTCTTATTTTTGATATAATGAATTTTCTGGCGTGCTCCAACGACTTTATGATTCCTTAGAACATGCAGGTTACTGATGAAAGTTTAGTCAAGCACAGTCCCTAGTCGAAACGGGGAAATGTCGACCAAGCGTTGATTTACAGCTCACACATAATTATAAAATTCATGCTTATACAGCAGTAATGCATAAATTAATTTTTTAATGTTTAGTTTGTTAATGTCAGTAGTAAAAAGGAAATTTACTTTCATCCACTCGACCAATATAAACCTTGCTGTACACCCGTTTGTATTAGCTAAAATTTCTGTGGCAATATGTCGCGTTATCAACCATTTCATTGAATTAATTAATTTCAAAAATATATCTTCATACAACACACACAATTGTCAGAGGTACGAATCTCACATGACGAAAAGAATAAATTCTGCGAATTTAAATAAAATTGTGTCGGATTCAGTCTTTATTTGCAACAGTTATTATTACATTTTCAAATCACAAATTAAGGACGAACAGGTTAGGAGATGATTTTTTCATGTGAATTTGGTAAAAAACAGGACAAATTAATTTCCACAAGTGAAGTATTTGAATAACTGCACGATTTTCATTAATCACGTAAGTTCGCCTGGTGTCTTTACTTAATGCATACCAAAAATGATCCGAAAACCACAATAGTGGTCGTATGTGTCCTGATAAAATAAAGAAAAAATGCCAGATGTCGAACTTTTGTCCATTCCTGAAGATCTAGTAATTACACAGACGCTGTAGAGGAAGTCAAGTCGCATAATGGCATCAAATTTAACTAGATAGAGAAAGGAAACCAAGTAGTGTCTTTTGTTGACATAAAAATCAAACGATATAATGATTATTTATATTATTAAAAGAACATTGGTTGCGCGAGCGATGATAACATTAACTATAATCAAGGTTGCGAATTTAATATAAACTCCAGACCAATTATGTAAATCCATTTGACAGTATAAGCAATGCATTGTATTGTGTAGATAGACAATTGATCCAGTAGATCAGTTTGGTCCTTATTGGGAACTCATCGCGTATTGTACAGAATTTGCCGCAGACGGAGCTCGAACCTGGGCACGACTGCTTCGGAACCTGATTCTCTAACCACTGAGCCACTCTACCTTACTTCATTAGTTCGCAATAAAGACGAAACCAACCTGCTTCATGAAATTGCCTAATGTCTAGCCTATTTTTTTAATTTATACTGAAAACATGTAATCACAATAAGGCCCTTACACTTCAATTAAAATTCCGGACAGATTCTGGAAAGTGCTAAGTGTGTTCCCAATAAGGACAACCCCGATTTACTAGGCGAACTGCCTTTGCTACCTGATGAAATATAGAGTTCATACTAACAATATACATAAACTTAAATTCGTGCCATTAGTCTTCAAACTATATATATTCATTGTACCCTTCCTGTGTGCAAAAACAAAAAAAATTAATCAGATACAATAAAAATTTATTTTTGTTTTTGCGCATAAATATAATGAATTTTATTTAAACTCACATTTCAAAAGAATATATATATATATATATATATATATATATATATATATATATATATATATATATATATATTCTTATAATTAGGAAAACACAAATAACAAAGTAGATAAGAGCCATTTATTTCGTGAATATTAATCATCTCTTGTACAATCATACATATTTATACATTTTGAATTTATCAATTGATTATACTAGTGGTAACAAATCCTAGCATAATCAATTTATAACAAAATGTTATATGTGAAGAGATGATTAATATTCGTAAATATTGTTATTTGTGTTTTCTAATTGTATTTAATTAAAGGAATAGACATCATAAAGAATATATATATATATATATATATATATATATATATATATATATATATATATATATATATATAGACATTAGAAACTAAAAAATGCGAAATTTATTAATGAAATTCGAAAAAAGACCGATTTTGTCTTATTGAGCATTCAATAGGTACTTGTCGTAATTGCCACTGTCGGGATTCAAATCAAAGAAATATAGCTCCAGGGCATTGCCACTTATCCATTACGCTGACACAGCCGCATATTTGCATGAAATCTTCAAC
The DNA here is from genome assembly GCA_029291075.1 of Eudiplozoon nipponicum. Lineage (NCBI taxonomy): Eukaryota > Metazoa > Platyhelminthes > Monogenea > Mazocraeidea > Diplozoidae > Eudiplozoon > Eudiplozoon nipponicum. Next base: position 212,328 of record JAQBSW010000210.1, read on the forward strand.
TTTATAGCAGCTTAAATATTTGCAACACGTACATATCTGCATACATATAGAGACATAGAGACAGAGAGAAATAGGAATAGAGAGATAAATAGTAATGGTAGCAAGGGGTAGCATTTATCTTTTATAATATAATTGCTAATAATTAATTTCTTTCTTCTAATTGTTTAAAAATTTGAACAATTTTATTAAAAATTAATTTTTATTACACAAAAATTCGCTAAATATGCCGTAAGTTAGTACAAATTCATCAGTGTATGGTCTAAGAATGACGAATATTTTCTTATTTTGTGACATAGAAATGTGAATATTTTAAAAATTGGGAATGTTGGACATTAACAAAAAATTCTTAGTTTTACCTGATTTGGGCACCTTTACTAAACCATACACTATGGACGCAACTGTATCTCTGAATGAAAGTGTTAGAATATGCTTCATCCAAATTACTTTAAAAATCATGTTAATGTTTAATAATTGAACTTCACCTTGTAAATTATATATGTATTTTCGCCTATACATTTATATTTTCTATTGTTCATACATCTTATCATTATAGTCAAATTGAATTGTCAGAACCGTCGCTCATCCTTTGTCTGATTACAAACATATAATATTTTTCCAAAACTTTTCACTTCATAGTTTGGTTTATTTTGTCCACATTTTCGTTAGTAAAATAGTAGGAGACGGTATTAAGCCCTATACCCACAATATACTATGGTGAGGAATTTGGGACACTTGTACGGTACAATTGCCTATAGATTGAGTAAATCTGCAGTAGTGTAGCTAATTTTGTATTAAATCTTCGCCAATTCGATTGCAATGCCAATTCACTACGTCTAATATACATACCGGTCTAATAATGGGTATCAACACTACGGTTGACGAGTCGGTACAAGGTAACAACCCAAGGGATTCCAAGATATGCTGAATTGCACCACAATTGAGAATTACATTTACTCAAGCAAATATATACACACTGGCTTTGTTCGATAAACGTTATTAAATTTCGCATTAATCATGATGTCATTCAATTAATTACAAAATATTGATATCCTCAGTAGGGCCTAGTACTACGCCCTATACCCACAATATATATTTAATGAAGGACGTAGAACCGGCTCCTACTGATGAATTTCCAGTAAGCAGGAAACAAAGGTACATGTGTGTATACCTTACGTTCATGCTGACTTTTATTTATCTCGCTGGTTCTATTTGGACTAATTTATTACTAGGTGCAACACACACTGCATATATATTGGTTCTCTTTGCAACAAACAGTATACAACTATTAGAATGTAATAACATTTTTCGTCTTTTGAAAAAAAGTAAGAATGCTCCATTCTGATTCTACAGATTTATGCTATCATTAGCATTACTAATATGTGATTTTTCAACAAAAAAAATTAAGTCTGTATGAGCTTAACTTCCCTACCTCTATTGTATTAAAGCATTACTATAAACTTCTTACGCATATTGCGCACTCTGTTTTATTATTGATCCTCGCGTAATTCAGTGGAAATTATTTATTTTTTTATCTCATGGCCTAAGGACCTACGATGCAGAAGACTCCAATATTATGTATATTTGCACGTATGTTCATCAGAAAATCTCTTTTAAGAATTCCTTGTTATTTACCGTCCGGCTTGAAAAACGTCCAAACTCCTGCGAATTCCATGTAGCAAAAGTACTCGATATAACGATCAAATTAATTTCTTCTGCTTGCATGTTTATATGTCAGCCCGCTGAAACTTGTCTCCAGAAGGCTAGAAATATTTAATTTTGTAGTAGAATCACGATTAATATATACTTGGTAACAGTGTTATCGTAATAACTAATATGCCTAATAGTAAATTATTGTCTACTAATAAAATGTTGTGAGAAATGCTTCGTGTACCAAAGCATAACTTTAGAATAAAGTAATCTACTACATAAGAGTTAAAAAATCCCATTTCCTTTTAAGGCGAACACAAGTAGACTACAATGTCTAGAACTTGACATGTTGAATTCAACAAAGCAAAGGGTATTAAGTTGGTTTAAATAACGGCACGATTCTACAACAAAAAGGAAGCGAAAACACTTTCAATAGTGCACATTCACGCATGTCTAAATCATCAATTCAATATAAACTAAGAACTGTATAATGTAAAAAAAGGAAATTAAACCAGTAAAAGCACCTGACCCATTTATTACTTACATATGTCAGTATAAACTAAAAAGTTTATAGTGTAGAAAAGGCAATTCATCCAGTAGACCGGTTTCGTCCTTATAGGGAACTCATCACGTACTGGCCAGAATTTGCCGCGGACAGGTCTCGAACCTGGGCATGTCTGCTTCTGAATCTGCTGCTCTAACCACTAAGCTACCCTGTCGCTTATTAGTCTACACACAACTTTCAGTTATTTACTAACTAATGTAACTTGGTCAGTCTATCTATCCTTTAGGTGGAGCTCATCTGGCATCCATTTGGACCCAATGTTCCATCTAACCATCCCCAATCTGTCATTACTGAACAAACACCACACTAGAGGGGGAAGTGATGAGTTCCCAATAAGGACGAAACCGGTCTACTGAATGAATTGCCTTTTCTACACTATACAATTCTTAATTTATACTGACATATGTAAGTAATTAATGGGTCAGGTACTTACACCAAGATCGCAACCTTGATTATAATAATTGTTATCACCGCCCGTGCAACCAATGTTCGTTCAATTATAAACCATTAAATTATTTGATTATGTAAAAAAAACTTTGCAACAGATTGCATCCACAAAAACATCTACTTTTCATTCTATTTTAATTTCGAAATACACATGGAAATCCGTCTGATTTTAAATGCGAATCGTATGAGCAGTTTTTTATGTAGGGAGTAATAGGTCTAACTTTTACTAGCTGCGTTTATTATCAAATGCACTTTTATTCGTTTTTAAGCAATCGTTCGGTCCTACATACATAGCGCACTAAGCTGCTATATCATGTGTATAAACGAACAATATTTGACAGGTCAATCACATGGAGATTATCTTTAACATTGGTGTTTGTCAAGCTTCTTGTTGTATAATAACATCAGGCTTTTTGTAGAAATACGAGCAATCATTGCATTTCTAATTCACCAGGAAATTATTTCAAACGATACGTCCTCTTTAAGAAATAAACTGTCACATATTGCCCTTTGAATTGGTGTAGTATCACTACTGATAGTGTTTTTTTATGTTCTTTGTGTTTGCCTGAATCAATATTTAAATATACTTATTCGCTTAATATGTTGCTTTTAGCACAATCAGCTCTTAGCATTCAAAATGCTAGTAATTCTAATGCTATTGCTACTACTCCAACTACTAACACTACTTATATTACTACTACTACTAATACTACTATTAATAATAATAATAATAATAATAATAATAATAATAATAATAATAATATAAATATCACTAATACAAATACCACCACCAATACAACTACAACTACTACTATTATTATTACTCCTACCACTACAACCAATACTACTATAACAACTACTAATTCTAGCGCTAATACTACTATTGATAATAATAATTTTACAAATACTCCAACTACTACTATTAAAACTACTACTTATATCGCTGCTACTACTACTAATACTGCCACTACTACTAATACTACTACGACCAGACGATTAATCGATTAAAATAATACAATAAATGTTATGATATTTCTGTGCTGTCGAAGTAATACTGCGCGTAGCTCTAAAATGTAAAACTGTTTTACATTCATGGCATAAAGAATAAACGTGCAATTATTCTTTGGAATTTTGTCAAACTACTTTACTTATTCAACTTTTCTAAAAATCAATCTGTCAAGTCTTATCATTCTGTCATTACTTTTATTACAAATAAAATATATTTTCTGCAGCAGATAATTTTTCACTTTTTACAATTTGCAAGTGAATTGAAGCAATTAATAGTTGAATTTACTGCTAGTCACATCTTAATTTATTAATACCACAATTATATATAAATATTCTGCTTTAATTTGCACATTCTTCATGAAACATAAACGCATGCATCAAACGATGCACTTTAACTGACAATATCGAAATATGCTTTCCATGACGATGTATATGACGTGATATATTTTTATTCTAGCTTATTTTTACAGTGGTTAAAGCAACAGATTCCGAAGCTTTGACAGCGTTATGGATAAGTGGCAGTTCATTGGTGTGAATCCCGAAAGTGGCAATTCTGATAAGTACCTGATGAATGCCTAATGGGTAAACACCGGTTTGTTTATGGAATTTTATTTGCTATATTTCGCATTCTTTAGTCTATATTATATATATATATATATATATATATATATATATATATATATATATAATATATTGAAGTCTAGTATCACGAATTTGATTGTATGCATATTGTTAGTATGAACTCAATATTTCATCAGGTAGCGAAGGTAGTTCATCTAGTAGACTGGGTTTGTCCCTATTGGGAACAATTTAAGTACTGTCCAGACCCTGTCCGTAATTTGAATTGAAGTTCCATATCATCATTGTGATAATATAAATGTGGTCAATATAAATAAAAAACAGGCTGGGTATTTGGCAATTTCATCATTCAGATAGACTAAATGTTGTCAATATATAATAAAAAAATAGGCTGGGTATTTGGCAATTTCATCATTCAGATAGACTTTGTCCTATTTGGGAACTAATAAAGCACGGCAGAGTGACTCAGTGTTTAGAGCACCAGATAACGAGGTTGACGTGCCCAGTTTCGAGCCCTGTCCGGAGCAAATTCTGGACAGTGCTCGATGAGTCCTTAATAAGGTCAAACCTGGTCTACTTGATTAACTGCCTTTTCTAAACTAAGCAATGCTTACTTTTAACTAAGCCTGCGAACTTGATATGAACACCTGACCCATTATGTACATAAATTTGTCAATATAAACTAGGTATTGTATAGAGTGGAAAAGGCAATTCATCCAGTCGGCCCGTTTCATCTCTATTGGAAACTCCTCACGCACTGTCCAGAATCTGCCGCTTGCAATGCTTGGTTTATACCTGCAAATGTATGTAAATAATGGGTCAGCTGTTCATATCATGATCGTAACCTTGATTAAAAGTAATTATTATCGCGACCCGCCCTACCATAGTCCATTTAAGCAAAGAAGTAATTGAATTCACAAATGTTGATGTACATTGCGCAGTGCTGTCCTTGTTGTTTGTCATCATTCCGCCTTTCTTTTGAGCGGAACAATTGATAGAACACGTTGGTCGGTAAAATCTTGAATCCTTTACATTTCCACATGCACCCATTTTATTTGGCCTTCATTGATGGGTTCTCATTTGACACTTCATTCTGTAGTTGTCTATTAACTGCTTCTCTGCAAATAACGTTTTAAACCAGACTTTCCAAATTAACTCCAGCCCCTTCTTCATGGATGGTATCCTCATTCAAGAAAGATCTATTTATATTTAATTTAATTCCTAAAGTATTTTTTATTGTCTGCCCTAATATCCGGTCTTAATACCTATTTGTTTATGCTCACATGTTTACACAAAATTCCCACCCCCACCCTTCAAGCACACGACAACCTATACACACACACACATATGTGTACTCTATTCTAAAGTGTCATTTATATAATAAATATAAACAAAGCATATGGATTGACATACACGCCTATCCGTGATGTCTCGATTTTTTAATTACTTTTCCCGACGCGTAGAAGGATCAACAAAATTTTCATTTTAATCATATTGCAGTAATCCTCAAATTCCCGGTTTACCTAATCTCATCCTGTGTGCTATAGGTTATGGAGGGAGACGTTAGTAAACCTGTTGAAAGTATATAGTATTATTCTATCGTTTGGACAAGACCGAAAACGGAGCCCACCCTTACGAATGGTATATCAACCAAATACACATTTATACTCATATTCTGTAAACATTTTATCCTCCGTTTAAATAACTGTGTCCAAATCCTATACTTATAAAATTACATGCAAGCAACTAGGTGGGTTCCTAAGAATCACCTTGGGTATATAATAAATTACCAATGCGTTTTTAAAAAATTATATTATTTACTAATTTGTATTTATTTATACCCACATCTTACATGTAAATATCTATTTATATAATCGTCTACACAATATATCATACTTATATATAGCTAATCATATAAGCAACCATGTGGATTCTTCCCACATCTTTTATAATTATCTATCTATCCACCATATATATACGTGTATACGCCATATATAATAAGAATATCAAATAAGCAACCTTCAATTCGAGAAGGCTTCATTAAATGTGGGGCCTAACGATTTTTATACAGATGCCACATTCATGACGTTCATTCTTGATTATATTTTCATTGACTGTCTAATCAACCTGGTTAATCTTTTTGGTTACATAATTCAATCCGTTTGCAGCCATCCCAGTTTATCAGATAGCCTGTCTACACCGAGGGCCTGGCTAGATCTTATCTATGAATATGTCCATACGTGCATGGAGTTTTATGTTCCCAACTACGTACCTTTATTGGACGAATGGTTTCACCTATATACCCGAGTTTGCAAACTTTACAAAGTATCTCATAAACCTCTGATGTCTTGAGCGGTTCTATTTTTTCTTGCTAATTCGCTAGCTTATTGCCTATTGTAACTCATTGTCTAAACACTTTTCTTATGTTGTATTTCGTTATTAATGTCCCAATTTTTCTACTTAATCTAGAATCCGGTAGAACCAGAGTTCTGTGCCTATCTTTATTTTGCTTTTCTAAATCCCTTACCTGCTTTTCTTGGTTTATTTTTCTATTAAATCTCTATAGCGTCTCGTTTATGATTTTATCAGTCATTTTTTCCGGATAAAAATTAATTCTGAATTTTTCTTTCAATTTCATCATTTCTTTGTCTCTTTATTTGAATTCCACTATTTGAAGACCTCTTATTATCATGGATTTTAGAATGCCTATTTTCATCCCAAACGGGTGACTAGAACAGTAATTCAGGAGAATACCCGAATATGTATCTTTCATATAAATATCTTTTTCTAATATCTCATCCTTTTGATTTCATTTTACATCTATAAATGATAATTCTTCTTTTCCTTCTGTTACTAATATAAGTCTTAACTCTCCTAGTTGACTAGCTATATACGAAAATTCTCCAAATCCTTATCTCTATGATTCCAATTTAAGAAGATGTCATCTAAGAATCTTAAATATATGTTTGTTTTGAGGGGTGATCTGAACAAGAGATATTTCTAAATAATTCATATAGATATTAGCAACTGGGGCCGATAATGGGAACATCATTAACTTATAGGTAGAAATATTTTCTAAATATAAAGTATGTAGAGGACATACAAATTTTTAACATTTCCATAATACTACTTAACTAACTTCTTATTACTACCTTCTTATTTTTCACTGTATTCCGTTAAACAACGTTGGACACAGTCTACTGTTAGTTTACATCGTTACCACATCCAGGTTCGCCCTTTACCATTCTCTAATAATTTATATTTATCAATAATGTCAGTAAAGTGAAAGGTGTTCTTTAAAGTATAATCTAGAAAATAGGTGTATTTTCTTACTGCATGTCATAGAAATTACGACATTTTATAAATCGGATAATTCTGAACATTCGCAATTAACCTAAGTTGATTATCTTGTTTATGAATCTTTACTTTGAGAGGGAGTGTCTCTTTTTATTAATGATTTCCAAGTACTAAAGCTAATTCCTCAGACCCAATCTTTGGATTAACTATTTTTTTACCTCAACTTGTAACTTATCAGTTCGTTCATTATCTATCTTATGATAAACTTCTTTATTAATTAATTGCACATATACCTTATCATTATAATCTCTCTGATTTAATAACATTTTTGCTCCAAATTTATCTGCTTTAGGGCATATTACCTTATTAGATAACAAATTCGATCTTAATCTGTTCAAATCATAATTCAGGTTAACTTTATTATTTCTATGTTCTAAAACCAATTTGGCTACATCCAATTCAAATTTCATGTTATCTTTTTCTGTGAGGAATTGGGTGATTTTAACGGTCTCCGTAATAATTTCATTCTCAGATATGTATTCTATACGAACAGCAGTGTTCAGTCCCAGGTTAAGTATTCTCTTTTCATTACTTTATCCGATTATCCCACATTCCTCACCCAAAATATATAGTGTTTGAAGAGCGTAATACCGGCTCCTACTGATGAGTTTCCAATAAACACGAAACGAATGTGCATGAGATTATACTTTCCGTTCAGCCTTTCTTTGGTTTATCCTTCTGGTCACAACTGAACTAATTTGTTACTAGGTTCGCAACACCTAATACATACTAGCATATATATTAGAGCTCCGCAACAAACAGTATTTAACTGTTATATATTAAATTCAATGATGTCATGCTTACCGGAAATGTGATAACTGATATCGATCAAGGCCAGAGTGTATGGATTTACTGGAGTAACAGGTGTTCAGAAATAGTTGTAATTCTCAATTTCGGTGAACTGTAGCATAAATTGATATCCATCATGTTGGTATCATGTACCGATTCGGCAACCATAGTGTTAGTACCATGTAACTTTTCGGTACTATAATGTTGGTATCGGTTACTAACACAATAGCCATAGTGTTAGTATTCTTTACAGACTCGGTATATATATTATATAGAGTGAGTTAGCTTGGAAGTCGCATTGTCGAGACTTTATATGATGTTAGCTTCACTACTTTAGGTTTACACATTCGTCTAGGAGATTGTATCGTCCTATTATCCCACATTCCTCGCCCAAATATATAGTGGTTAAAGGGCGTAATACCGGCTCCTACTGATGAGTCGCCAGTAAGCACGAAACGAATATGCATGAGATTATACCTTCCGTTCATGCTGTCTTTGGTTTATCCTTCTGGTCACATGGTACCTACCTTATAACAAGTTTGAAAGCTTGATATAAATTCCAATCCAATTTGATTTAATCAGTTGCGCAATAGCATAAATAAAGCCAGTCACACGAACCGGCACATTCTGAAATTCTATGATAATTATTAGAGCACGACGGTAACCTGATTAGCGAGGATCGAACCGTAATGAACATATGAAGAAATGAAAACGAATATGCTGCTCTTAACTCTAGTATTCTGGGGCATATTGTACTTGATTGGAAATATCAGATGCATAACTTCTATTCGGTCACGAATATTACCTTTTTCTCACATTTTGCCATATATATTAGTTATATAATTAAAACATCATTAATTGCACGCATGTTGATAACAATTCTTTAAATCAAATTTGCTAGCTTAAGATAAACGCCACACTAATTTCAACCAACCCGTCGTACTAACGTAAAACTACCACTGCCGTTTCAGAAATACTAATTTACTCACATATTAATGTTATGCTTCCAGTAGGTTTTTTAATGGATATATCTAACATAAATAAATTGCTTGTTTAAAATGAAATTTTAATTAGATAGAAAGCGTTCTTCCCAATTAGGCTTACCGAAAAAAATAGGAACGGTTTTCCTTTATTTTTATCTCTAAACATGCTTTCACGGCATTGAATAAATGTTTCATCAACAATTTGACATGAAATATGTTCACATGTCCCAATTATGTTACTGGAACTCTTTTCTGATCTTCTTCCTATTTAACGAACATGTGTTGCGCGACCGGTGATAAAAATTACTTCAATCAAGTTTGCGATCTCGTTATAAACAACTGACCTATTATTTACAAACATTTTTCAGTATAAACTAAGTATTGTGTAGTGTAGAAAAGGAAATTCATTCAGAAGGCCGGTTTCGTCTTCGTTGGGAACTCATCACGTACTGCCCTGAATTTGCCGCGGACAGGGCTCGAACTTGGGCACGTCCGCTTTGGAATCGGCTGCCCTAACTACTGAGCGACCTTGCGCACACCACGCAAAATTCTCAGTTATAAACTAAATAATGCTTCATGGTTAGCTCTTCCTTTATGTGGTCCTATATGGCATCCGTTTAGACCTGAATTTTCAACTTACTATCCCTAATTTGTCATTATAGGACAGATAACATGCTACGTAGGGAAGTGGTATTAAAATTACCATTTTTAAAATTAAACAAACATTGTTTTGTTTTTATTGGGAACTCATCACGTACTAGCATTAATTTTCCGCGTCCTTTTATTTTGATGCTACGGTTCGTCTTTTGCATTCGCTATTGTCCTTCTTTTCGCACCAGATAAGCATCTGCTAGAAGTATCAAGAATAGCAGTTCAATTCACAAAAAGACAAGTTGATACGACGATTAACCTGGGTGCCGATAGCAAAAGAAGATTGCCCAAGTACAATAAAATTAGTCTTGCAATAGGCAAACATTCACATTTGTTATCCATACTAAAGCCTTGGTGCTACATCTGAACTAGTATGCCGATTTAATATATAGGCATCAATCCCGTGACTGACGGAACATTCTATTTGGTTTTATACCACTGGCAATGTATAAGGTCATTAAATTCTCGCCGCTGTTTTCTTGTGTGGGACAATTGATAACATTCATAGATCGGTAAATTCTTGAACCCTTTACATTTCCAGGTTCATCGTTTTTGGCCTTGAATGATGTGTTCTCACTTGTCCCTTCACTCTGAAGCCCTCCATCGGTTGCATGTCTGAAAATGACGTTGGAACAATATTTTCCACACATTTTCTTCCGAATTTTTGGGACTTCATTTCCAGTCCCATCTTCAGGGTTGACACCATAACACAGGAAATAAAATTGTGGCAAATGTGGTATCCCAAATCAAGACAGATCTATTTATATTTATTTTAATTCCTAAAGTATTTTTTATTGCTCTTTATTGCTTATATGATAAACTATATATGCATAAGATATATCGTGTAGACATACATATATATATATATATATATGGACATTTATATATAAGATGTGGATAGAAAAATATATAAATAAGATAATAATAAAATTTAAATAAAAAATAAAAATATTGCTAATATATTATATACCCAAATCATCAGGGTTGACACCATACTCCCAAGAAAATAACAAATTGTGGCAAATGTGGTATCCTCAATCAAGACAGATCTATTTATATTTATTTTAATTCCTAAAGTACTTTTTATGGCTTTTTATTGTTTATATGATAATCTATATATGCATCAAATATATCGTGTAGACATATATATATATATATATAAATGGATATATATGTAAATGGATATTTATACATAAGCTGTGGCTATAAAAATATACAAATTAATAAATAATAAAATTTAAATTTAAATTAAATATATTGTTCATATATTATATACCCAAGATGATTCGTAGGAAACCATATTGTTTCGTAAATGTAACTTTTTATATATACATAGACGTTTAAATGATTTGGACAGAGATATTTAAATGAGAAAATTTAAATTTATACAGGATATGAGTATAAATGTGTATTTGGTTGAGATAGCATTCGTTAGTGTAGGCTCCGTATTCAGTCTTGACCAAAAACTATATTCTTTCAACAGTTTTACTAACCTTTCTCTATGGCCTATTGCACACATGATGATATTAGGTAAACAGGTAATTTGAGGATTACTGCAATATGATGAAAACAAAATATTTGTTGATCCTTCTACGCGTCCGGAAAAGTAATCGAGACATCACGGATAGGCTTGTATGTCAATCCATAGTGTTTGCTTATAGTTATTCTATAAATGTCACTTTAGATTAGAGTACAAATATGTGTATACATAGGCTGTTGTGTGCGTGGGAGGGTGACGTGGATATGTTTGTGTATACATGGGAATATAATAGAATAGGTATGAAGACCGTATATTAGGACAGATAATAAAAATACTTTAGGAATTAAAATAAATATAAATAGATCTGTCTTGAATGAGGATACCACATTTGCCACAAGTTTTTTTCTTTGAGCATGTTGTCAATCCTGAAAAAAGATGGGACTGGAAATGAAGTCCACAAAATTCGGAAGAAAATGTGTGTAAATGTCTTGTTCTAACGTCAGTTTTTAGGCAAGCAGCTGATGGAAGACAAGTATGAACCAATTTATAAAGGCCAAAAATTGGTGCACTTGCAAAATTTAATAATTCAAGATTTTACCGACCGATGAGTGCTCTCAATTGTCCCGAACAAGAAATCGGCGGCAAGAAACCAAGCAAGAAGGACAGTACTGAGTAATTAACACAACGTATAATGTGATCCTTGGCTATCTCAAATTTGGAGAATTTATGAAATAAGTTGCTATAATCGCCTTGCAGTTATTGATTACTTAAAAAATATCAAACGAAACATTTGAAGCGAATGTGTTCACACAATTTTATTTCTTCTACCTCGATAGCCTCAAACGAGGTTATAATTTCTTTAAAACAAGAGGAATATTACAAGTAATTATTATTGCTAGTTGCATAGATAGAAAGTTCGTTATTAAGCGGCAAAAACATTAAATTTAAATCCGAGTTTGTCCGATGTTTAACAAAGTATAAAAATGTAAATACTCATTCGAATGTCGTCATTAAGCTATAAAAATATAGAGTAAGTGGCCGTGCGAATTTAAACCACACTATATAGGGGAATTGGTTTCAGTATATGTCTGTTAATGTAATAGAACTTTCCAAACAAAATAAGCTTTACAAAACGAATGCATGAGCAAAACTTAAAAATTTCACGGGAATTAATATGAAATGTTATTACGAACATTAAACGAATGAATAACATTTTTTAGCTCATTGATCTCAACTTCCAGTTTTTCATTTTCTTTACGTATTAAGTCCTTTCTGACAAGCGTGTTTATAAAATAGATATTTTTTTTATTTTTAAAACGGTTTAAACTCATTTAAAATAAGTTTTTCTCTTGTGCGATGTTTGAGCATACAAATAAATGACTGAAAATAATTTGTTATTTGTTTGTTGTTGCAATGATAGTTACCTGCAATATATTTCTTGTTTTTAAGAAATTGTTGCCAAGTTTTGAGGCTTTGGAGATAAAATCAGTATAGAAACAATACAAATAGTATTCGGTGTACACCCTTTTGACATTTTTGTATTTTGACATGCGTATGCTTGTCAGTTAAGCTGATTCTAACTCTAAGCGAAATTATTTTTGTTTTTTTTAACAATTTCAATATCTATTTAATGTTTCTTGATCAAATAAAATAATAAGGCGATTTTAACAAATTGAATACTTGTATTATAATTTGGTTGCCACTTACTCCTTATATAAACCAGAACTCATCTCGAAGCCAAAACTTTATTTAGGTAAAGTTTATTATGGCAAAACCAAATTTACCATCAACTTTTTAACATTGCTCGATTGACAATTCTCATTTGGAAACTGACTAAAGATGCCGATAAACATTGTTATCATTTGAATGAATTATTTAACTTATGGGTTTTGTTGAATGATAATGAGTCTTCTTTCAATATAAGGCGAGGATGAAAATCAGTGATTCGTGGAGTATTTATAAAAATATTTAAACGCGTGTAAAACTTGCTACCCAAGAGAATGTGTGGAAACAAATGATTAGATCGCAACATCATTTAGTGTATTATCGGTACTAACGAAACATTTTCAATGCAAGATATATGATAAATAGGTGCTTATATGACAAATTTTTATGCTGTTAGATTAATAAATTTTGCCATCCGTGTTGATTGTCTGAAAAGAATATGAACAAACGTTTTTTCCGCAACAGAACGGAAAACATTTTTCACCACATAGCCAAGTTTTAAAATGCAAAAATACAAAACCAGGCTACGAACGTCGATCATTACATCACCATTCATTTTTAAAACAGGATATATGCCAAATGACTTGACTAAAATTTGTGAAAATGTAAAAAAAATTTTTCATAAAATATTAAGGCATCAAGCATAGACAAATTATTCATGAGTATTTTTTTGTTGATATCCTGTTTATATTATTATCAATTTGTAGCGTATATATCTTTTAAACCTTACTTTACTAGCTTTTACGTGGCTGTCATATGTGGTGTTCTTTCCTACTGAAAATTGAAAGTTTTACTCTTACTGATTTTTGGTATGTCAGCCTTGTACCACATAATCTATTTTTTTCTTTCGTTCATCCATTAAGGCAATTACTCAATGTACGGATGGTGGAAGTAAAAGTGTTATATAATATAACGATCATGGGTTGCGTGGGCGATGAAAGCACTTATTTAAATCAAGGTTGCGATCTTGATGATAACTTTGACTTAAATAATTGCTAAACGTTTGACTTTAATAGGACTGATGTTTACAACAAGATTGCAACCTTGATTTACATACCAAACATGTTAATCAAATTTGCGGACTTCAGGTAAGCAATCTCATTCTTTCGACCAGGCGCTAAACAAAGCCAAACTGGTGGTGATCACACGAACCCACCTACCTTGACCGCATTACGTATATCGTATATTGAGAGTCAACTAATTCACTTGCATTGCTTTTATTAATACACACCTCTTTAGCAAATCTCTAATCACTCACAAGTATTAACGCGTTTCCACCTTCTTTGATAATGTACATAAAATGATTGCAAACAGACTAACAAGGGTCAAACTGCATATTATGTATAAACACGAAAAAATTGAAGATGCGGCTTTCACCCTTAGCAGTCTTGCCTATATTGCAATGGACATGAATGCCGCCTGCACAATTTCTATTCAGTCATGCAATAATACCTATTGACAGCTTTCGAAATGCAAAAATAAGTCATACAATTCAGTAATCATTGATTTCACAGATGTTAATGTCAAAACTATTCAATTTTGAACACCAAAAATATGGACCAACACTATAATCTTGACAAGTCGTGTAACATAGTAAAATTAACGTGAGTCACAGTTACTTGGGCGTATTAACCTCAACACGTATGTATTCTAGACTAAGCAATTTGGTGATACGTCCTCTATCAATAAAATTCTACATAGTTTTATGCGTTTCAAAAGCTCAAGTGATTAATTAGTTATATATAATTAACACACACAACTTTAAATGCAAAATACTAGCATATTAAGATAGTTTTCGAGAATAGTTGTTTAAAAATCAATAGAATCAGTAATTTTTTATAAATTTAAAAGAATATAGGGAAGAAATTATGCTTTTCAAACACAATGCGGAAGAAGTTCCATTTGTAATTCTAGAAGGCCTTCAATAAAAACGATTTTTATTCGTAGACTGACGATTATATAACTAAAATATATTTACATATTTAGCTAAAACTAAATTTTACATAGGAAAATTATAGAGGTTCATTGCCATCTTCCTAGGCTAAAAAAAGAATAAATTTTGGCAGATAAATGACCCGTTTTATAATCATTTTCACTTTAAGTATATATATATATATATATATATATATATATATATATATATATGTGTGTGTGTGTGTGTGTGTGTATTTGGCGTTATAAACTATACACTGCATCAGGCAGAAAAGGCAAGTCATCCAGTAGACCGATTTCATCCTTATTGGGAACTCTTCAAGTACTGTCCAGAATTTGCCGCGGACGGAACATGAACCAAGGCAGATATGCTTCAGAGTCTAAGACTCAACCCTCCGCGCCACCCGTGCAGCATACTACACAAAATTAAATGTCATATGCCAACCTATCTTTTCTGGATAGTCTTTCCTTCAGGTGGAAATCATTTAATAAATGAATTTTTAACAAACACTCCCGATCTGTCATTATGCAACAGACACAATTTCACTTTGGGAAGTTTTATTGAATCGAAGTTTAATGGCAGGATGTTTATTCTATTTATTTTTTCAACATAAAATTAAAAATTGCATCAGGTGCAAAGGTAATTCATTCATCATATCGGTTTTTTTTCTTATTGGGAATTCTTCAAGTACTGTCTAGTATTTGCCGCGTATGGTAATCCAATCAGGACAAATTTTAGAGAGTATTTGATGATTTCATTTTGTTTCTTGATGCAATGTAAATTTTATAATGACAAAATAATTTTAATCAAAATCATGCCATTAAATTTCAAATAAATATATCTTTCGTAAAGAGCATTGTGTCTGTTGCACGATAACAAATTGGATGGGCTAGGTTGAATGTCATGTATAAGGAGATTCCTAATTGATTCCACCTGGCGAAAAAGCTAACCAGAGGACAAATTAATATATGACCTCAAATTACGTATAGAATTTAGTACGAGTGGCACAATGGGTAGGGTCTCCGAAGCATATGTGCCCTTTTTATAATCAAGGTTGCGGTCTTGATATAAAAACCTGACCCATTAATTACTTACATAAGTCAGTATAAACTAATAATTATAAGTGTAGATAAGGCAATTCATCCAGTAGACCGGGTTCGTCCTTATTGGGAACTCATCATGTACTGGCCAGAATTTGCCGCGGACAGGACTCGAACCTGGGCACGTCTGCTTCGGAATCTCGTGCTCTAACCACTGAGCCTTCCTGCCGCACACTACACTGCACACAATTTTTAGTTATATACTAACAAATGTAATTTGGTTAGTCTATTTTTCACTTCCCGCACAAACAATTTTCGTTTAATCATACATATGTTCCCTTGTCGAATTCCGACCGCGGCAAATTATAAACGGTACTTAAGTTGTTCCCAATAAGGACGAAAACGATTTACTAGATAAATATCCATTTTGATCTAATTAAATGTTTAGTTTATATTAAACAATAATTGATTGCACAGGTGGTGGTAACAATTATTTAAATCAAGTCTGCGAGCTTCAAGCAAACAACAATCCCTTTGTATTTAACCAGTCGAACAATATAACAAAACTAACGCCAGTCGCAAAGCACTGACGCGCTTCGACCTTCCATGATCATCATCATAATACGACGGAAAACTGACTATCGAAAATCAAACCGCATTGAATATATATATATATATATATATATATATATATATATATATATATATATATATATATATATATATATATATATATATATATATATATATATATGAAATCAAAAAGTTAGATATCCGGTTCTCAAATCTAGTAGTCTTGCATACATTGTCATGAATGCGGATAACTCCTCGATAGTCAGTTTGCCGTCGTATTCTGATGATGATCATGGAAGTTCGAAATGCGTCAGTGCGTTGCGAATGGCAATAGTTTTTTATGTTGTTCGAGGACTGGTTTTGTACAAGGGGATTGGTGTGTACTTCAGGCTAGCAAGCTTGATTTAAAGAATTGCTACCACAAACCGCGCAATTAATTATTGTATAATTGTATTGTCTTTATATATGTGAATGGCGAAAGCTACAAACATTTAATGTTCGTGATTGCATAGAAATTGTGCAGCCGACATTTCCAGTCACGTACAATGTATGCAAAACCACTAGAGTTGAGAGCCGCATAGCTAGTTTTGCTTTCCATATATGTGCAATGCGGTTTGATCCCCGCTAGTCAGTTAGCCGTCGTATTCTGATAATGATCATGCAAGGTCGAAAGGCGTCAGTACGTTGCGACTAGCAATAGTTATGTTACTTTGTTCGACGAATTGTTAAATACAATGGGATTGGTGTTTACTTCAAGCTAGCAAGCTTGATTTAAAGAATTGCTACCACCAGCCGCGCAATCAATTATTGTATAATTGTATTGTCGTTATATATGTGCGTGTCGAATGTTACAAAATCAATACTCCACGTAGTGTGGTGTCTGTTCAGTAATGACAGATTGGGGATCGTTAGTTGGAACTTTGGGTCTAAATGGATGCCATATGAGCTCAAACTTAGGGAAAAATAGACTAACCAAGTTACATTAGTTAGTAAATAACTGAAAATTGTGTGCAGTTTAGTGTGCGACAGGATGGCTCAGTTGTTAGAGCACCAGATTTCGAAGCAGACGTGCCCAGGTTCGAGCCCTGTCCGCGGCAAATTCTGGCCAGTACATGATGAGTTACCAATAAGGACGAAACCGGTCTACTGGATGAATTGCCTTTTCTACACTATACAATTCTTAGTTTATACTGACACATGTAAGTAATTAATGGGTCAGGTGTTTATATCAAGACCGCAACCTTGATTATAATAATTGTTATCACCACCCGCGCAACCAATGTTCGTTTAATTATATAAATGTTCATTTCAATACCAATTCCCCATGTAGTGTGGTGTCTGTTCAGTAATGATAGATTGGGGATGGTAAGTTGGAACTTTGTGTCTAAATGGATGCCATATGAGCTCCACCTAAAGGAAGAATAGACTAACCAAGTTACATTAGTTAGTATATAACTGAAAATTGTCTGCAGTGTAGTGTGCGGCAGGATGGCTCGGTGGTTAGAGCACCAGATTCCGAAGCAGACGTGCCCAGGTTCAAATCCTGTCCGCGGAAAATTCTAGCCAGTACACGATAAGTTCCCAATAAGAACGAAACTGGTCTACTGGATGAATTGCGTTTTCTACACTATACAATTCTTAGTTTATACTGGCATATGTAAGTAATTAATGGGTCAGGTGTTTATATCAAGACCGCAACCTTGATTATAATAATTGTTATCACCACCCGCGCAACCAATGTTCGTTTAATTATATAAATGTTCATTTCAATACCATTTCCCCATGTAATGTGGTGTCTGTTCAGTAATGACAGATTGGGCATGGTTAGTTGGAACTTTGGGTCTAAATGGATGCCATATGAGCTCCACCTAAAAGAAAAATTGACTAACCGAGTTACATTAGTTAGTATATAACTGAAAATTGTGTGTAGTGTAGTGTGCGGCAGGATAGCTCAGTGGATAGAGCACCAGATTCCGAAGCAGACGTGCCCAGGTTCGTATCCTGTCCGCGGCGAATTCTGGCCAGTACTTGATGAGTTCCCAATAAGGACGAAACCGGTCTACTGGATGAATTGCCTTTTCTACACTATACAATTCTTAGTTTATACTGACATATGTATGTAATTAATGGGTCAGGTGTTTATATCAAGACCGCAACCTTGATTATAATAAGAGATCGACGGAGTTCGGAAGCCTATCAGTGTCTGTTCTTTAATGACAGATTGGGGATAATTAGTTGGAACTTTGTGTTTAAATGGATACCATATGAGCTCCATCTAAGGGAAAAATAGACTAACCAAGTTACATAAGTTAGCATGTAAGTGAATATTGTGTGCAGTGTAGTGTGCGGCAGGATGGCTCAGTGGTTAGAGCACCAGATTCCGAAGCAGACGTGTCCAGGTTCGAATCCTGTCCGCGGCAAATTGTGGCCAGTACATGATGAGTTCCCAATAAAGACGAAACCGGTCTTTTGGATGAATTGCTTTTCCTATACTATACAATTCTTAGTTTATACTGACATATGTAAGTAATAAATGGGCCAGGTGTGAGGCCTGCATATCTAATTTTGCTTTCCATATATATTCAATGCGGTTTCATCCTCGCTAGTCAGTTTCACGTCGTACACTGATGATGATCATGGAAGTTCGAAACGCGTCAGTGCGTTGCGGCTGGCGGTAGTTTTGTTATGTTGTTCGAAGACTGGTTAAATACAATGGGGTCGGTGTTTACTTCAAGCTCGCAAACTTGATTTAAAGCATTGTTACCACCACCCGCGCAATCAATTATTGTTAAATTGTATTGTCTATATATGTATATGTGGCGAAAGCTGCAAACAGTTAATGTTCGTGACTGTATAGAAATTGTGCAGCCGACATTTCCAGTCAAGTTCAATGTATGCAAGACTGCTAGAGGTGAGAGCCGCATATCTAAATTTGATTTCCATATATATTAAATGCGGTTTGATCCTCGATAGTCAGTTTGCCGTCGTACTCTGATGATGATCATGGAAGGTCGAAACGCGTCAGTACGTTGCGGCTGGCGGTAGTTTTGTTATGTTGTTCGAAGACTGGTTAAATACAATGGGGTCGGTGTTTACTTCAAGCTCGCAAACTTGATTTAAAGCATTGTTAACACCACCCGCGCAATCAATTATTGTTAAATTGTATTGTCTATATATGTATATGTGGCGAAAGCTGCAAACAGTTAATGTTCGTGATTGCATAGAAATTGTGAAGCCGACATTTCCAATCAAGTTCAATGTATGCAAGACTGCTAGAGGTGAGAGCCGCATATCTAAATTTGATTTCCATATATATTAAATGCGGTTTGATCCTCGATAGTCAGTTTACCGTCGTACTCTGATGATGATCATGGAAGGTCGAAACGCGTCAGTGCGTTGCGGCTGGCGGTAGTTTTGTTATGTTGTTCGAAGTCTGGTTAAATACAATGGGGTCGGTGTTTACTTCAAGCTCGCAAACTTGATTTAAAGAATTGTTACCACCACCCGCGCAATCAATTATTGTTAAATTGTATTGTCTATATATGTATATGTGGCGAAAGCTGCAAATAGTTAATGTTCGTGACTGCATAGAAATTGTGCAGCCGACATTTCCAGTCAAGTTCAATGTATGCAAGAAGGTCGAAACGCGTCATTGCGTTGCGGCTGGCGGTAGTTTTGTTATGTTGTTCGAAGACTGGTTAAATACAATGGGGTCGGTGTTTACTTCAAGCTCGCAAACTTGAATTGTCTAGGATAGTCATTCGATATTAGATAGTTTTTTTGCTTTGATATAGGAACCATCTTTATTATATAGACTAACCGATCTTTCAAATTTTTCAAACCAACCGCGAACATTTTATATTTATTAATGAAATAAAACAAGATTGCTAGAATTAAAATATTGTGCAGAACAGATTTATAGCTGGTATCCATTTTTTTTAAATATACTATTAATCTCGCTTTTAGTACATCCAAGAACGGTAGACAATCTTCACTCTTTTTCAATAACGTGAATCCTATTGAAATATTAAAGCACTGTTTTTGACTGAAACTTACTTTTAAGGAAAAGTAAATTGTCATAAATGTGAATTTTTACGTATGCTTTTCTTAAGTGATGTGTTCTCAATTTGGTTTAGGACAATTTCCATTAACACTGGAGAGGAAACGCTCCTTATTTCTACATCCTGAACCTGTGTATCGATACTTCCATTGAAACGAAAGCGTGCATCTTTCGTTTATACCAATAGAAGTTTGCGTAGTTTATAACCATAGGACCGCGGTTGATATTTTCTTTTATTCTAGTGCTAGAAATATAATATCAGTCGTTTCGTCATTGAGAATATTCACATCTCAAGACGTCACATAAAGAGACAAAATGATCTTAATGTAACATTTTTATCTTGAACTCTGTTAAATGACTCAAAGTAATCGACAATCGAATAATTACCTAGCAGTCTACACGGACTAACCATTTACCCAATGCATGGAACAGAGGATTGACGATTTATAATACTGGTCTCATCGGACTAACCTTCTCATGTGTTTCTGGTAGTCCGTATATTGCTGGTGTAGACAAAACGGTGATGTAGAAAGAAGCTGTTATTTTATCTGATAAAATTGCTTTTTACCTTCATACACGGAAATGGTGCTCTAAATTTCATTAAAGCCCCCATTCTGAAAGAAAAAATGCAGTTCACGACTAGAGCATCGTTTAGTTTGTACTGAGCAACTCCTCAATATGAAGAAGAAGATAGTTCAGCGCATCCGTTTAACTACGTATCTACCGCGTTGTATGCACTAGTAAACTATAAAATCAAACTGCGTTTTACCTGGCTTCAACCTCAATTTGCTCGTTAGCTTTTATTTCAACATAAGAATCAAATTCGCCTTTGTTTTGAAATGGAATCTTACGTTTTTACTCAGGAATTAACGTAGTAGGCATAATATATCAATCAAGCGTTCACTTATAAAAAATATTGGGCCGTTTGTCATTCTAAGCTGTTAACTGTTTAATGACAGCATATATTCGAAATATTATAGTTTTCATATTCCCAGGCAAATTGTAAAATTATCTTTTTATCGAATAATTTGCCACTTGTAAGCAACACGTAAAAGATATTTGGAGCATTCTTACAGCGTTCTAATTTGAATAATAATGTAGCATCTTTAGGATGCAAATCATATTCAGTCGTACAGTAAACACAAATATGACACAATTTTAAAATAGTAAAGAAACTATATAAAGGGCACTAAATGCGTAGGCTGAAATTTCAAACAACAGTACCAATTGAAAATCTAACATATCGTGAACTTTATTTGATCGATTCTTCGTTTTGCGACAAAACTCACTCACAAGTTCTTCTTTAGATTTATTGATTAAAATTTTTAGAAACACACCGGTTGTCTTTTTCAAAATCAATGCTCCTCTTATCAATTAAAAGGATCAGATTAAAACGTAGACTAACGCAGAACTGTGTTAGTTGTGGTATAGATTTTTGTAATTTGTTGACAAGTAGAATAATTCATACATCATTAATCCACCACAGTCGATTCTTAAAACATCCACTTTTCTCAGGGTGGCTTTGATTCATTTTTAGTAGACTGCCTTTGGAGGAAGAAGAGGTAAAACAACTCACCCCAACTTTCGTCCTTATATTTCTTGATGGACATTTCTAGCATCAATCAAATGGCCTATTTTAAAATCAAAGATCCTCGTTTAAACTACACCGATCAGATAAATAACAGACTAACGCAGAGTCGAATCAGATGCAGTTTAGACATTTGGAATTTGTCAAAAACTGGATTAATTCATGCCCCATGACGTGTTAACAGTCAATTCTGTAAAGATCAACTTTTATCAAGGTGGCTTTATTTCAACTTTAATAGACTCTTCCTTTGGCAACAGAAGAGATATAAAAACTCACCCTAAAATGTTTTATCTACCTTGTTTAACATGCATTATTCCAATTCACAATATATGACAAAAACCCAAATTTCACCTGATACGACTACATTTATGTTTAAACGAACATTGGTTGCGCGGTGCTCTAATTGCTGAGCCACCCTACTGCACACTACACTACCACAAAATTTTCAGTTATATACTAACTAATGTAACTTAGAAAAGGCAATTCTTAGTTTATACTGACATATGTAAATAATTAATGGGTCAGGTGCTTATATCAAGATCGCAACCTTGATTATAATAATACGTTTATGTTTGGTTTCTAGACTTATTGGTGTAGCTGAAACGAGAAGCGCTCAAAATATCAATCAAAAAATGTCAAGACGAATTTTCGGATAAGTTTTTATCGTTCTTATGCTACAAAATGAAGTGTCTATTAAAAATGACACATACACGCTCTTTATAAGTGGATATTTTAAGAAACATTAATTTTTGTTAACTAAACTAAAAAATTGAAGACTTTTCTCGCGAGATATCAGCTATCCTAAAACAGAGAAGGTATTACGTAATGGCTACCTTACAATTTTTATGCTATAGAATTTCGCAATATATATATATATATAGTATGCATAAAATTGTCGTTTCTTTACTTTGATGCGAATATTTTAAATCTGAAACCTTCGATAGGTATTAAACTATGAATGTTTATTATGATAATTTAAGAACCAAATTAGTAGACTTTTATACATCGCATACGCACTACAGTCGAACCGTTTCACTGCGTGCTAACGGTGGGGTTTTTGGTTAATCGCTTAAGTAAAATCGGCAAAATAACTTATTTTGTACTTAGTCGTGCCCAACGCATAACTTCTTATTTTTATTTCTTCGCAGTTACATCAGCTTTTAAAGACAATCCTAGTTTAGCCTTTAAGACTTCTGAAATAAAATATTGTAAAGAACTTTTGGTCATAATTTTATTCCTATGTAGTAGTACACAAATAAGGCTTGGTATATATATTTCCAATTGTTTTTGTTATGGCATAATTAAGGTAGTGTGTGAATGTGTGAAGATTAACTTTAACGATGGTAATACCATGATGTTAAAAAAGTCAGTTTAAGTTTTCTCATAATAAAATATTATGATATATTGCACAAACGCATATTTGGCGTTAAATAAACTTCAATTAATTACAGTAAAATTTCATCGTGGGTTTATTGCTACTTAAAAGGAAAAACGTTATTATTTTTTGCTGAATCTAACTATGTGTATCTGTTCGATTGTAATATACAGAAAATTAACGCTATTCCGTTATTTTAATAAGTTTGTTATGTATTTTATAATATATAATTAGTATATAATCTTTAAATATATTTAAAATTTTTTGTGCCCTTGGTAAAATTGATTAATCTATAGCTCTTGTTTTTGTGGCACTAATCGTTATTGGTATGCATCTTTAACACTCTTTAGTCCCATTTTTAACAAGTGCAAATTTATCTATGATTTTAATATCTTTGTTAATGTCATTGAATGGCTATATATGTTTAAGTTCGATTATTCTCACGCGCTGAAGGAAGGTTCTTTTGGAATCGTTAATAATTAGCATTTTAGCATGGTCAGATGTTTTTTCTTATCAAACTTGTATCTTAAGCAAGAAAATTTCTATTTTACAAAAATTAGCTGAAGTTAGAATAATCTCAAAAAGAAAAAAAATTGATTAACCATCTCAGCAAAAAGCTGTTTGAAAGTCATTCTTAATATATGGATTCCTAAATGATGCTATTTTAAATAGAAAGCAATTAAAAAACTCCACTCATAAATATAGTTTACTTATATGAACATTTTTTGTGATTTCCAATTCTTATCGACGAATTATTCTAATTTTCGTTTTTTTCATATGAACTGCATTTCGTATCAAATTTTTGTCTCATCATCACTCATGTTTTAGCGTTTTTTGAAATTACTTTTTGTGTCATTGTAGTATTCTAACACTCACCCAGCGCAAATAGATTTCAAAAAACGTTGAACCGTTGGTTTTGCTAGTTAAGAAAATAAACTTGCAAATTTATTTGATTTTAATATGTGCACTTGTGTGTTTATATGTTTTAACAGTCTTTTAATCGATAAACCAATAATTTAATTGCCGGAAGTACAAGTGATAATCGCTTATTTAATTAATGCTTGTATAAAAGATTAAACAATTTGATTCAGACCTAGAGAATTCTGTACTTGTTTACCTATAAAATGTCATAGATTGGCATATATCAGAAAGAGTTTATAATTTAGGCAAAACTATTCGTAATATAAGAAATGTAAAAAAACGTCTATTTTCTAATTTTAATTAATGTTCAATATATAAACATCGTGCAATGCAATATTATTTTATTATAAAGTAAGTTCATACAGCACTAGCCTATTACTATCTAAGCGAATGCAGATACATTTTAGATTACATGTAGCTGGTAAAGAGGAGACTTCGTTAATGGAAAAGAACACATTGTTTACAAAACCATACGCAAATCTGGCGGATACCCAGGTAATTTTAAGAATAGGAAAACAGTCATTTTTCCATCTTGTCTCCACAATTAAATTAGCTAAATTAATTGGTGTTGAATAATGTGTGTATTAAATCTAGCTTAATTCCCCTTAGTATTAAGTATTTACTACGTTATGTCACAGCTTTTGCAATCGGGTTGAGCTCTGGCGAAAAAGCTAGATCTCTTTTGATTTTGTTTGTATGTTAGTATCATAGAAAAATTATGTTTTCACGTACATTGTATTTTTATATTTACAATCCTAATAAAAAAAATAAAAGCTGAACTTAAAATGATATGTTTGAAGTTTTTATTTTTATTAAACAAGAATCAATAATGCAATTAATTAATTGGCCTATTTGTATGCCTCTCACACATTTATCCATGAAATCGAAAACCAAATCCCTTTTTTCTGTTGAGAGATGATGATAATAGTCAAGGTGCGCCAAAAATGGTACTTGGCGTGATTAAACGAGCATTGGTTGCGCGGGCGGTGATAACATTTACTATAATCAAGATTACGAACTTGATATAAACATCTGACCCATTAAATACTTACATTTTCTCATTAAAAACTAAAAATTCTATAGTGTAGAAAAGGCAATTCATTCAGTAGACCGGTTTCGTCCTTATTGGGAACTTGTCATTTACTGGCCAGAAATTGCTGCGGTCAGGGCTCAAGCCTTGGCACGTCTGCTTCGGAATCTCGTGCTCTAACCACTGAGCCATCCTGCCACACACTACATTGCATACAATTTTCAGTTATATACTAACTAATGCAACTTTGTTAGTCTATTTTTCCTTTAGGTGGAGCTCATATGGCATCCATTTAGACCCAAAGTTCCAACTAACCATCCCCAATCTGTCATTACTGAACCGACACCACACTACATGGGAAAGTGGTATTAAAATGAACATTTATATAATTAAACGAACATTGGTTGCGCGGGTGGTGATAACAATTATTATAATCAAGGTTGCGGTCTTGACATAAACACCTGACCCATTAATTCCACCTGGCGAAAAAGCTAACCAGAGGACATAAATTACTATATGACCTCAAATTACGTATAGTATGTAGTACGAGTGGCACAATGAGTAGGGTCTCCGAAGCATATGTGCCCTTTTTATAATCAAGGTTGCGGTCTTGATATAAACACCTGACCCATTAATTACTTACATATGTCAGTATAAACTAAGAATTGTATAGTGTAGAAAAGGCAATTCATCCAGTAGACCGGTTTCGTCCTTATTGGGAACTCATCAAGTACTGGCCAGAATTTGCCGCGGACAGGATACGAACCTGGGCACGTCTGCTTCGGAATCTGGTGCTCTAACCACTGAGCTACCCTGCCGCACACTACACTACACACAATTTTCAGTTAAATACTAACTAATGTAACTTGGTTCCAGATTCTGAAGCAGACAAGCCCATGTTCGTTGGCTTTTTCGCGGCAATTTCTGGCCAGTACATGATGAGTTCCCAATAAGGACGAAACCGGTCTACTGAATGAATTGTCTTTTCTACACTATACAATTCTTAATTTATACTGACATATGTAAGTAATTACAGGTGCTTACATCAAAATATTGAGTATGTAAAGGTTAGAAAACCAACGTTCCTGAATGCATGTATTTTTAAATTTGAGAATTTATTCTAGCAATGTAATCATGGATCAATTAGGCGAAAAATACCGCTAATCGCCTTATTTTCTATTTTTTATACGCACTTTGGGGATTCATTCCGCTGTGTAAAATTTTCGTCGTGGTGTTATTTTAGTTAGGAATGTTGGATATAAAATCATCACTGCAAAGAATTGCATGAAAGTGAAAATAATAATTTAACTAAACATGCTAATTCTGCTTGCATAAATCCATTTGCAACTCCCTTCTGCTAATGTATTTAGTAATTATCTTAAATGCTACGTCTGGAGAACGTAAGTTTGAGGTTTCAGCGGTGTTGCGCAATTGCAGACGTGTATTCACCTGCATTAAAATTTCAATTTTCTCTCATTCGAGAAAATACTTGTCTGGTCGATCGGCCTACGTAAGTTGATCGAAAACTTGCGCATGTATATTGGTAAATAATATTTTATATCGACATTAACGGCTGTTTCTCTTTGATTGCTGGTTAAACCTTAAATAACACTTGTTGTTTAGCTGAAAGAGAACATTGCAACATAAATGCCTGTTTTAAATCAAATTGTAAATACAAGTCTGCAGTTGCGCTACACATCGTTGAATCCTCACACGTATGTCCTTCAGATGTAGCGTTTAATTATTTACTAAATGCAATAACTGGCGAGAGTTAGCCACATACGAGACTTTATGGATTAACAAATTTCAGCCGGATATTCGCAAGCAAAAGAAACATGATCATTCATTGAAATTGAACTGGTGTTGACGCACGCAATTGATTGGTTGTTCCATTTTTTCACACTCTCTCCATGTTTAATTTTTTCTATCTTGTTTTGTTGTTCAATTTATTTATAAGAAGATGTTCATTTGTAGATACTTGTGAGGAAAATGAGAAAGAATCGGTTCTTGTATCATTAAGACTCGCATTCCAAAAGGACATATATATATATATATATATATATATATATATATATATATGCATATTAAAGATATTGTTAATCGCTTTTCATAATTGGTATTTAATAAGAGAGTTTACGAATTCATGCATACTCATATGCAATTATATTCCCTCCTTTTCTAATTTTGATCGGTCACATAGTTACTTCTAAACGTACATAGTAACATTCCCGATAACAAATTATATAAACTATACATATTTTTTAATTTTGATTTCTACAATTTCATTCGGAAGAACGCTGGTTAAAATACATGTGTTCGTTATAATATTTATTAATTTTTTAAATTTTTTTCCTTCTGCAATACCTTTTGGAGCGGAAAACTTATAATTTTAGCCTATTTAATACGGTTCTGCCGCACTTGCTCATCTGAGTAGTCATAACTGCGTTCAACACGGGTACTAACACTTTAAGAAGATATTCATTAATCATAAACATTCCTGCCAATTTCCTAAAATATTTGGTTCTCGAATCAAATGCTAAAGTCATGCTTCTTTGTAAGAGACGTATCATTGACTTGTGATGTACACAGCAACATATGAAAAATCATAAGTAGAGCGGCGATAACTTGTAGGCATTTAAAAAGTCACAAACACACACTTGCGGTCTTATAATGTAGCACCTATTTTGGTAAATAATAAACATGAATTGCAATATAATTAAATTGATCAAATTTGTTTCATTTGAGCTCTTTGCAACTCTGTTTTGTTGACTTTCACTTTTCGTGTAACAAAATGAAGGACCGTGTTCCTTTTAAATTTACACTATAATTTCGGAAGGATATTTATTTCATGCTTGCTAATTATGCTAATAAGTTTAATTCAGTATGAGTTATTTTTGATAAGAAAAAAAAATTTCTACAGAAATAGATTTAGAATAATATTATTCTTTTATTAATTAAAAAGTGATCAAACAATATTTCGTTTAATTATTTTTATCTATGCAACACAGGTGTGGGTTTTAACGGGTGACAAAGAGGAAACTGCAGTTTCAATCAGCCGTTCTGCTGGTCATTTTAGTAAAGATATGGGAATTATTCGATTAACCAAATGTACCTCACTAGATGATACAGCTAAGCAAATTTTTCTTCAATCAGAGGGCCTTGAGGAACGGCGTCAAATTTTTAAATCAAACCTTAAATCACGTCGAAAGCGAATCGTCAAGTTTCTTCGCAAAATGGGGCCGCATAAGGTAAAATCTATTTTCGTTTGTTAATATTTGTCTGTGCACGAGAATAACATACATAAAAATTTATTTTAGGCATGGTGGGCTAAGAAAATTTTCAGTTTTAAAATAAGCTATTATCAAAGCGATGTCGGCTTCATCGTTTTTCAGTTTTTTACTTTAAATAAAATTGATGCAAAACTATCGGATCCTCACATTTTTACTCAAGTTATGTGAAACAGAATATCGATAATGGCAAATATGGGACAGCACTTACTCTTCATTCACATTCCTTCTCCACTTATAGTGTGTTTTAGGCTATACGAATGCACAAATGTCGGTTTCGATCACAGTATAATACTATCTAAATAGCAACGACCTCGGTAAAGTTCTTTTAAATTCATTCATGATACATTATAGAATTTTAAAACACATTTTTAATGTTCGGAGTTTATTCGCTCTTTGGTCAATAACCACCAAATGCTTTAAGTAAAACGAACATTAATTGCGTGGGCAGTGATAAATATTACTATATTCAAGGTTACGCCCTTGATATAAACACCTGACACATTAAGTACATAAATTTATCAGTATGAACTAAGAATTGTATAGTGTAGAAAAGGCAATTCATCCAGTAGACCGGTTTCGTCCTTATCGGGAACTCATCATGTACTGGCCAGAATTTGCCGCGGACAGGACTTGAACCTGGGCACGTCTGCTTCGGAATCTGGTGCTCTAACCACTGAGCCATCCTGCCGCACACTACACTGCACACAATTTTCAGTTATATACTAACTAATGTAACTTGGTTAGTCTATTTTTCCTTTAGGCGGAGCTCATATGGCATCCATTTAGACCCAAAGTTCCAACTAACCATGCCCAATCTGTCATTACTGAACAGACACCACATTACATGGGGAAGTGGTATTGTAATGAACATTTATATAATTAAACAAACATTGGTTGCGCGGGTGGTGATAACAATTATTATAATCAAGATTGCGGTCTTGATATAAACACCTGACCCATTAATTACTTACATATGTCAGTATAAACTAAGAATTGTATAGTGTAGAAAACGCAATTCATCCAGTAGACCGGTTTCGTCCTTATTGGGAACTCATCAAGTACTATACAATTCTTAGTTTATACTGACATATGTAAGTAATTAATGGGTCAGGTGTTTATATCAAAACCGCAACATCTCATGGAAGTGGGTGAAGGGACAATGGTCAGTCCGTTAGGAAGTCTACTAGCTGATGCCTGCATATTCTTTATAGAATCATTAAAAATCGAACAACTTACTCAAAATTACTGGCTTACATATCCGAGGTACGTTGACGACACTTCGAAATCATGAATAAAGATGCCGAAACATAATATGTTAAAGATTTTTATAACGTGGACCATCGCATACAGTCTATTTGCGAGTGCGAAATTCCTCAGTCTAACGCAGGAATTAGGCAATCTCAAAGCGAAGATATACCGGCAACATATACAGGACAGTACATCTATTACCACAGCGCTGTACTAATTTTACAAAACAGAAACTTGATACACAATTTATCCGACAGAATAAAGAAATTCTTTCCTTATGACTTAAATTGTCAAGAAATGTCAGTACGAAAGACAATTGTATTGTAAAACGGATACCTCGGAAATTTCATTGAAGCAAACATTAAACATAAACAACGTAAAAAACTAATGCAACCGTACCCAACCAAAAGGAAAATTTATGCTAATAAACATTTTTAAAGTGGATGCACCCTCCGAAAGATTACTCGAAGTATTTCAAAAGCAGTGACTTCGCGGATGTTTAATTTATAAATTATATCTGTTTAGACTACAAAACGCCCGCGAAATTTAAAAGGAGAAGCTCCGTGGAACCCGACAGGCCAACATTGTTTATTCATACAAATGCTACAGCTGCTCAGGAAGCTATTTAGGCTATATTAGCCGATTACTAAGGTAACGAATTCACAAACATTACAAACTTCACACAGATGACATAGAGGAGAACAATTCCGAAAAAATTTATTTATGCATATCACACCAAAAATCAGGCGGATTTACAAGTATTCTTCAAAGCAAAGCAAGAAAATATGAATTACACACAGTTGAGGCAGTTTTATGCAATATTTGTAATCTTCCGCTAAATCAAAAAAGGAAATTCGAACATATTTTGAACATAAACCGGTAATTATTTGCGCGTGTGTGTATGTGCGTACGTGCGTTGTCAAGCATGTACGTGTCCTGATTCCTGTCTATCGTGAAATATGTGTGTTTAATCCACCATTTTCTCCTTGCTTTTAAAATGTGGCTATATGAAGTACCAAATTTTATGGTGGAGTTGTGTTCTGGCGAAATGAAAATAACCTTTTATAACTGTGTTGTACATGCCTGTTTTATAATATATGCATACATCCACACATGATTTATTTCTCAATCAACATTACAAATGTATAATAACGGCTGAAATTAAAATTATACACGAGCTATACCATTATATACATGTAATACCAAGTTTTAACACATGAGCTTAAATAACCAAGCAACAATAATGATGAAGATTATTACCATGGTTTCAATCCGCTATATATTTTAACTAATTTACGCTTATGTAAACAGACGGTTATCTCTGTTTGATTGCACTACCACAATTAAATTCTAATTTCGGATACATGTTTACCGAATTGAGGCATCAGACCAAGAATTTGGCAGCATTATGCAGGTTTGGTCAAAGCCAGATTCTACATCTGTGCCTTTTTAAAATATTTTTTTACTCATTAAAAATTACATAAAACGTAGTTGTATATATATATATATATATATATATATATATATATATATATATATATATATATATATATATTAGTTCTCCGCCACCAAGAATATATTAGTCTAATCTTTGCATTAGATGTGTTGGAAAGAGGACGACACATAAGCATAACTCGCAACAGTAATTAATATACGCTATAAACAAAAATTAACTTGTCCTATATTAAAGCTTATGTTAATAATTAGATATTGTTCGACAATATAATTCACATCTTTCATTGTTATGTTACTTTGTTTTAGATCGCTTAGGCGAAAATTAGTGTTAAGATCGATTTTGTTATATATTCTTTGAATATCTGAGCTAATTTACATTTACTGTGCCTTATTTTAGACCGCCCAGGTTATGATTTTTCCAAAATCCAATTAGGTTTTCATATTTTACTTTGGACTATATGTATATATTTGTTTACTTTATTTAAATCAATTCATCAATAATTGCCCACAAGTATGTGTTAGGTGTTGCGAACCTAGTAAATAAATAGTTCAGTTGTGACCATAAGTATAAATCAAAGGCAGCATGAACGGAAAGTATAATCTCATCCACATTCGTTTCGTGCTTAGTGGCGACTCATCAGTAGGAGCCGGTATTACGTCCTTTAACCAATATATATTTGGTCACATTATATTTGTCTGCACTCGTTTGAGCACAGCTGTTATTATGAATTATTGTCATTTTGGTTAAATAAGTCTAAAATATTTAATTATCTTTGCCTCTCAATCCTATTAATATTGTTGTTACTCTATTTTCCCGATTTCTCCATGCAAAATGATAAGTCGGCTATGGTATAATGGAGCAAATTGTGATGTTTCAACAGGCAAAAATCATTATTATAGTAAAGTATTTTTTCTGATTAAAAAAATATCATATCATATAGTTTGTAAATTGTATTTACCTTTACGCCTACCGTACTCTCAGCCTGGGTAGATAATTGTACCTGGGTGATCTAATTTTTTTAAATATATAAATTTATTTTTCTCGCTTTAAATTTAGTAACATTTTCTCTCTTTTTTGACAGGTTAGTACCACAATCGTTATTTTATCAAGTACAATTTTACCTTCTTGATTATATGAATCGGGTTATTTTAGAGAACGCTTCAACATAAGAGTATGTCAAACAAACATCTATCTACTATATATAACAGTTAAATACTGTATGTTGCGGAGAACTATTATATATACTAGTGTGTATTAGGTGTTGCGAACCTAGTAACAAATTAGTTCACTTGTGACCAGAAGGATAAACCAAAGACAAGCATGTACGAAAAGTATAATCTCATGCACATTCGTTTCGTGGTTACTGGCGACTCATCTGTAGGAGCCGGTACTACGCCCTTTAACCACTATATATTTCGGTGAGTAATGTGGGATAATAGGACGATACAATCTCCTAGACGAATGTGTAAACCTGCCATAGTGAAGCTAACATCATATAAAGTCTCGAAAATGCGACTTCCACGCTAACTCACTCTATATAATATATATACCGAGTCTGTAAATGATAATTACGCTATGGCTATTGTATCGGTAACCGATACCAACATTACAGTACCGAAAAGGTACATGGTACTAACACTATGGTTTCGGAGTCGGTACATGGTACAAACATGATGGATATCAATGTATGCTATAGTTCACTGAAATTTATAATTGCAAATATTTCTGGATACCTGTTACTCCAGTAAATCCATACATTCTGGCCTTGATCGATATCAGTTATCACATTTCGCGGTAAGCATGACAACATTGAATTCAATATATAACAGTTAAATATTGTTTATTGCGTAGAACTAATATATATGCAAGTATGTATTAGGTGTTGCGAACCTAGTAACAAATTAGTTCAGTTGTGACCATAAGAATAAACCAAAGACATCATGAACGGAAAGTATAATCTCATGCACATCTATCTACTATACTGTAGTAACTACCCAAAACAGTGAGCCACTTACACGTTTTGGCTGCCATTCACAGATTTCAAAAGAAGTAGAAATCACGATCATGAAAATAAATAAAGTATTTCAAATTTAATTTACTTAAAACAACGTGCTATGAAAAATAATCATACTCAATCAGTTAATTTTCTATATCATCAACCTGAAGCTGGAACTTGTAACAAACTAAAGGCGTAATTTTGTTCAATCCTAACGAAACTTATCACAAACATAAACGCTGCTTTGGTTGTGTTTACATGTACAAAAAAATGTACTCGGTTCATTAAAAAAACAAACTGACATCTGATTTTAGCTCCATATAATTTCAGTAAAAACATAAAATTAGTTTGCGACACATATATTTTTGTTTTAACGCTTGTAAATCCAATATTGGCTACGCTTTGCACTGGGAATTTTTCTCCACATTTTATTTCGAAATGTTTTTTCATAAAAAAAACAATTTAATAGGACTCTTTTTACATTCATTTGGGAAATTCTCACGTTTTTGTCAATTTTAAATAGTTTTTATACTTTCAAAGCAGTTTTAGTTCACATAAGAACGATTTGCGCTTTGTGTACATCACAGTTTAATCTTTAGAAACGTTTCATCACCACACGTTGCGAATTCACTGTAGGCAACCGAAGAAAACTGTGATTTCCGAATAAGTCATGTTGAACCAAGCACGTCTTAATGATGAACGTGTGATTGAATGTTGAAACACTTAACTTGAATTTTTATAGCATGAATGCATCAGTCAAATTCACGAATCGTGACATCAACAAAACATTACTCATTATTTCATTAGGAAGTCTAGGAAGTATTCAGAAATTTATTCACAAATGCGTCAGAAACTAGAGGCTGCTTACAAGGAAAATTTGGGTATGCATAAAAAAACAAAAACCATGGAAATGAAATATTATCCTTGTATGATAAAATTACGATAATTCTGTTAATATAACCGACAGAACCTGCATATCTTCCAAAATTTCAAATAAAATTTTTTTACGGATTTTATTACAAATGCATAAAAAATACACATATAATAGTACTTTTCTTAAGCACACAAAACAAGTATGCATTTCTGCGAGATTTTTCAGTTTTCTGTGAAAACAATTTCGTTAAATCCCACGCATAAAATTATTTTTTATTCAAAACTCCTTTTATAAAATTGTGCATAGACTTGATGTATAAAATTAAATTACTAACAAAAATAGTTATTTTTCTTTCATTTTCCTACTTACAGTACAGAATTAGTTGTGGCTTAGACGATGGGTCGCAATTTTGATTAGTTTTGTTAATAACAATTTGACTATTTAAAAATTAGAAACTCTTTTTTTAAGTTAAGCATGGTTTATTTATGAAAAATGTCACGAAACACCGTGGCTTTTTATGATTACTCATTT
Organism: Eudiplozoon nipponicum; assembly: GCA_029291075.1. Taxonomy (NCBI): domain Eukaryota; kingdom Metazoa; phylum Platyhelminthes; class Monogenea; order Mazocraeidea; family Diplozoidae; genus Eudiplozoon; species Eudiplozoon nipponicum. The sequence goes on from JAQBSW010000210.1 coordinate 247,474, forward strand.
TAACTAATTAATTAGGATTTCTATGAATTCATTAAAAACTGACACACGGTAATTTTGATAGCATGCTTTTTTTAAATAAAACCATTCTGCACCGAGTACGATAAATAAAAAACGCTTTGATATAATCTAAAGTACGCAACCCATATTCAGACGTACACAAGATTTCATTTACACATTACCTACTCTGATAAAATCAATGGGCGCTCAGATCTGGTACTTAGGTTAATACACAAGTTGAATTTTAGGCCATAACACTGTTACAATATAAAAACCTCAATTCAATAATTGCCAAATGTTACATTTCCCAAAAACTCATACTCTAACCAAATAGATTTACTTTTGAGCTATAGAAGAAGAGATCTGTGTTATTTTCTTTCATGGTTGCATATGATGAAGAAACGTTTTCATCTGGTTAATATTTCAATACGAAGAGACAGTTGTATAACATAAAATGAGTATTGGGAAAGAAATAGCTATGTAGCCACACTTATTTCGAATACGTGTCGCTATAATTTATACGCCAATTTTTATGTATTTAATATTTTATTCTATTTAAACATATCTTAAAAAATAATATTTTTCTTTAGTTGTAAAAATATACTTGAAGCGTGAATATATATAATTGTTTGTGAAATATGTTCTTTTTTCTTCGTATTTGAAGTTGTTTTCTGTGTTCAAGAGCAAATCACTTTGTCAAAAGTTTAAAGCTTTAATACCGCAGTAAAATACTTGTCCAATTTTATTTCTTTCTGGTAGCGTTATAATTACTGTTCAGATTACTAATCTGATTTCCACAAAGCGACACTAATCATCTTCTATAATGAGTTCTGCTTTATAGAAGATGTCTGATAGGAGTAACCGAAATATTTTCACATTTGATTTATCATGTTGCAACAAGAATAGAAGACATAAAAAATATTTCAATGGCAATGCAAGGATTAATCAACACCAATCTTGCCACAATGAAAGATGATTTTTAACATATTTTAAAATCTTTGCTTGTTACCGTACCGAAATAAGGATGTATTGGCATTTCATTTTTTCTTAGGGATTCACAAACGCAGTGGTCAACGTCGAGAATCCCGATACATTTGAACCTGAGCGGCTGCCCATCAATGAAACAGACATGAAGATAGACACACAACATTTATCATTACCACGATATTCTAAACAATATGGGTCAAATTTGTTTTCTGGTACTAAGTAAGCATCTCGCTTTGCCAAATCGATATTGTTTTTTAATTAATTTCTGTGCGTTTTCCCATTTCCGCAAATTTTAACGTTTCTATAGAAGTAACGCAAACGTGCTTAAACATGCGAAATAATAAAAAAGCATCTTGGGAAATCGTTCTTCTCTTAAATTCTGTAATTTCGGCATTCAACATTTTCTTTCATTCTACCACCATCATCATCATCAAATAAAAGAAACATTTATTTCCAGAAATTATCTTTGAAATCACTTGATATGTTATACAGAAACGCTTGCATTCCATCATTTGCCAGATAAATAGAATTTAATGATTAATTTTGTGTTAATAAAAATAATGGTCCACATATAAATTCCAAAAAATATATACATATTAGTCCAACTAATTCAAATAAACGAATCATAATTAAAATCAGTTTCTCATGGAGTTAGTACTGCCAATGAACTAAAAATTGCTTTTATTTGTGTAGTTCTGGCTACGTCCATTTTTTACTACATTATCAAATGGATAAACATGCTCACATAACTTATCTTCAAATTGAAAAGCGGTATTAGCATGCTGCATTTTTCAAAAGACATATTGTTTTCTTATACACGTGCAAGCAACATCAATCTTATTTTTCATACACTAAGTTGGAATGTGCTCCGACAAGCGTGAATTCAATTTTACACCATATCTGACTACTTAGGTTTCCCACTTTCTACAATTCCAAACGTAGACAAAGATAAATTCAGATAGAAGCGGTTATTTTTCAACACTAGGAAGACGAAGATTGATGGTAGTTGTAATCAAATCTATTTCAGCTACAAAATATGAGAACGCCAATACTGAATGCTGTCTATATCCAATACACTTCATTGGCTCTTGACATTTAGAATGTGGGGAAATTGTAACCGGTTTCTTATCAATTTTGCTCAAATTCAAAATAAAGTATGTTTTTATATACATGTGTTTAAACTCGTCGATAAAATTTGGTGGATAACCACTGATTACATGAATATCAGTAAACTGTCACACGGACAAATACGCGACGCCTTATTACACAATAACGTAACTGAGCCTCTTTTCTACTTCAATGGCAATAGTTTGTAAAATGTAGATATTATACTGTCCTAGTTTTCTGATGGAAGACTGATCTGCACGATAAGCCACGAGTCCTATGTTTGAACAATACATCAGGAAAAGATGAAATAACATCCTCTTTGTCATCAGGAACGTGGTTAACATGTATTAAATTTATTTAGCAGTCCTTCTGCATGCACACGGGTATCATCCACAAAAAAGTCGTATATTTTCACTTCCCAACATGAATTTAAACATACCGGGCATGATCTTGGCTAAAGCCGAAACCATACACAGACAATATTTCCTCAGTAAAGTTGAGCATTTAAAATTATTTGAACATCTAAGCAACAAAAGCAGTCATCTTTTGAACTACACCTCACTCAGTTTAAAATGGGTGAAATTCTCCAGGAAAAACTGAAACACAAACAGAATATTTCCAATAAAGATTTATTAGTAAATAGTGACCAAATATCAAACAAATATATCCGAAGAATTTCATTTTTTAATTTGTCTAAATTTCCAACAGATTCAAATAATCATTTTTGCTTTATTGCTACACCACTACCGCGGAGAATTGGAAAACATTCAACAAACCCATTTTTAGACAAATATTTTTTCACTCCACCATGTAAACCGACCATTATTTCTAAAGATATGATTTGAAGGATTGGGGTGCAGAGCGAGCTCCAAATGTTGACTCTCAGCGAGTTGCGTTCGCGGGTTGTTACTTTGCAATATCAAATTCGTAAAATCCGATCGATTCCCGTTTTCAAGTACGCGTCGGTCTGGTCTTCGTTTTAGCTGGGTGCAGATTCGTCCCTTTATTCCGAAGGTTTCAATTATTTTATATCTTTATAATAAATAAATAATACGATTAAAATTAATATATAGATTAAAAATTTATATATTATATATTATATATTATATAAGGTGTGGTAGAAATATAAAAAGAATATATATATATATATATATATATATATATATATATATATATATATATATATATATAAACATATATTTATCCAGGGGGGTAAAATTATATATATAGTTTACATGTGCTTTTTGATAAATGTATATAATTACTAAGATAAATATATATATATACATATATATATATATATATATATATATATATATATATAATCTTTATAATGTCCATGC
>JAQBSW010000211.1:0-250721 GCA_029291075.1 Eudiplozoon nipponicum
GTTAGTGCAGGACATTGCGGACTTGAACTTAGGAAACACAAATAGTAATATAAGCCTATCAGACTCTACTGTGAATTTTAGGACTTCAAGCGATCTGGGAGCTATGGGGCTTTCAGACTCGAATAGGTGAGGGGCCTCAACAAAATTTGGCGACCGCGCCAGTCCAAGAATTTTAAGTCTACCACAGTACAAATCAGGAAAACATTCAAGTTGGGTAGGAGATGCCCAAATGATATTTAGTGCTTATAATATCGTAAACCCTATGGAGAAATTTGTTGCAGCATGGATGGCATTGCCTGAAAATTTCCGAAATGCCTTGGAAAATTTCAGAGACAGAACTGTGGAAGAAAAGCCATACAATGCATTTGAGTTATTAATGGCTGAAATTCAACAGAGATATCAGCCTGGAAGATCAGCGCAAATGCAGGACATTGCGGAATTGAATCTAGCCTATGTAAATGTAAATATAAGCATATCAGACACTACTGTGAATTTTAGGACTTCAAGTGATCTGGCATCTATAGGGCTCTCAGACTCGAATAGGTTAGGGACCTCAACAATATTTGGCGACCGCGCCAGTCCAAGAATTTTAAGTCTACCGCAGTACAAATCAGAAAAACATTCAAGTTGGGTCGGAGATGCCCAAATGATATTTAGTGCTTATAATATTGTAAATCCTATGGAGAAATTTGTTGCAGCATGGATGGCATTGCCTGAAAATTTCCGAAATGCCTTGGAACATTTCAGAGACAGAACTGTGGAAGAAAAGCCGTACAATGCATTTGAGTTATTAATGGCTGAAATTCAACAGAGATATCAGCCTGGAAGATCAGCGCAAATGTGAGAATTATTACACTTAGAAAAAATGGGGCGTTAATTACCGTCCGAAATTTATGAACGCCTTTGCACAAAAGCTTCCAGGTTGAATATATCTAGAGATGTAGTCAACTCCATTTTCACAGCTGAGCTACCAATTAGGATTAGAACAACATTGTAAGTATTTGACACAATGAGCATTGATTGGCCAACTAAACTCAGAGGGTTAGACGGCGTGTATAAACAGCAAGAACCACAAGTACATGCTGTAATAGCAGATTCTGTCACGATGCAGCCAGTCAGGGCAGATGCCGAAAACAACCTGACTATACAAGAAACCTTGCGTTTCTTATGTAGAGAAGTTGCTAGCTTACGTCAGGATAGACGTCGAGGAAGTCACTCGCGTCAACGCTTCGAAGGGCCACGCGGATGGTGTAAGGCACATTGAGAATACGGACGCAGTGCGAAATGCCAAGGTTAAAATTGGATATACCCGCAATTAGGTGGACCGAAATGGAAAGGAAGCACAAAACCGGTAGAGAGAAATCCATCACCGGGAAAAGGACAAAACCCCCGCTAGTAGGAGCCGTAGGTGGGGTTCCATTGCAAAAGCTCCCAGATATGCCTTTAAAAGGCATACTCAAAGCAAAAGATGCGACTAGATCAAATAGCACCGAAAAAGAAGGCAAGAGGGTTAGATTCTTACTAAGCGGAGATTTGGAAAACATTGCCGGATTGTCCAGCAACAAGTTCATTATTAAAGATGAATTATCTGGGTTAGATTTTCTTATCGATACGGGTGCTGAGGTAAGCATAGTTAGGTCAGACGTGGTGGAAGCAGATTGCCCCACATTTGATTATCAACTATGGGCCGCTAACGGTAGTCCGATAGGAGTGAAAGGGATGAAAGAAATGTCGGTAACTTTAGGCCAGAAATCTTCCTTTAGATGGAATTTTCTAGTAGCCGATGTCAAGGACCATATCATTGGCATGGATTTCTTGACACATTTCAAGCTGACATTAGACCCCAAGGCTAGGAATATTGCAGAAGGCGAAGGAATATCAACACCTACTGATTCTAACACATCGGCAGTTAGAACGGTTCTTTTACCTCGTCCAACGGTCGCACATGACGTTGCCGATATAATCGAGAAGCACCTAGCAGTGTTTCAACCTTTCAGTGCCAAAAGGATAGGTTTAAAGACAGGAGTAGAACACCAAATAGAATTGGTGGCTCCGTTGCCTTGTTCACCAAAGGCTCAACCATTGGCACAACACAAGCAACAAGTTGCTTTGTCAGAATTTCACCAATTGCGCGAAGAGTGGATTTGTAGAAGGTCAAGTAGCAATTTTGCTTCCCCGATAGTGGTAGTTCCCTACCCTGAACCGGGTCAATGGAGGTTTTGTGGGAATTATCGTCTATTAAACTCAGTGACGAAGGGTGATTCTTATCCTCTCCCTAACCAGAGTACCTTACTCCGAGATATAATGGGATATGAGGTTTATTCAACTTTAGATCTCCAGAAAGCGTATTATCAGGTACCAATGGAGGAAAGTTCGATACCACTCACCGCAGTCAGATTTCCAGGAGGGGGATCGCATGAATTTCTTCGAATGCCTTTTGGTTTGAAAAATGCCAGCCAGACATTCCAGCGTTTGGCTGAAGAAATCCTTCAGAATTGTCCATTTACGAGGGTATATATAGACGACATAATAATTTTTAGTCGCTCCCGAAATGAACATCGTACGCATTTGGAAACGGTTTTGACCAGGCTGGAACAATATGGATTAGTGGTCAAACCTAATAAGAGTAATATAGGTTGCTCTTCAGTTAAATACCTTGGTCATATACTTTCCAAAGACGGAATTAAACCTTTGGAAGATAATATCCAAGCTATAAAGGACGTAACGGAACTCCGAACCGTACGCCAGTTGCAAAGGTTCTTGGGTATGATCAGCTATTACAGTCGATTCATTCCAGGTCTAGCCGGAATTCTTAGATCGTTAACACACCATCTCACTCGTGAAAAGAGCACGATCAAGAAGTCTTGGCCTATAAACTTGAGTCCAGAAGACCGAGAAAATTTCCAAAAGGCCAAGGATATGTTAAGTGACGTAACCACATTAGCACCTGTAGATTGGGAAAAACCTTTCGAACTAATCACAGATGCCTCAGATGTTGCATTAGGGGCAGTGCTACAGCAAAGAGATGAGAACATAGTAAGACCGATTAGGTTTTATAGCCGTAAGCTTAATGATCGAGAAAAACGTTATGATACGTTTGGCAAAGAGCTTTTAGCAGTATAGGCCGCAGTGCTACACTTCGAGCATTACTTAGATGGTCACAAGTTTAAGTTATTGACCGATCATAAGCCATTGATTAGCATACTTGGTAAAACAGCTAGGTTTAATTACTCTCGACCAAATGAAGCTGATGTCAAGCTGTTATTTCAAGTTCTATTAAAGAATTTAGACAATTCTATGCCTGATTTAGTTAGACAAATCAAGGAAGCGCAAGGATCGGATCCCTTTACATTAGTTTTGTCCAAAAGACCAGGATATGTTCGTAAGCTCATAAGTGGCAAGTGGTTGTTATGTTACATGACATGGGTCATCCATCCATTAAAGCCACCATTCGATTGATCAACGACAGATATGTATGGCCGCATATGTCAAAAACATACGGGTATAGGTAACACCATTTTATAAAGGACCATACAAGGTGAAGAGGATGACTGACAAGAATGTCATCATAGAAATAAGTGGCATTGAGGATTGTGTTACGTTGAATCGTTGCTTTCCCCAGTTTATCTGGATCGACAGTATCACTGAATTAACAGATGCGTCGAATTCCATTCCATGGGCGAATCTGATGTGTGCAATCCCACCATACAGGCACATAATGAAATGCAGAATTTAGAAGACGTGTTGTCTAATATAGCAAAATCTTATTCTACTGAATCGCAGCATGAAAACTATTTGTCAATACCAGATGATTTTGAATAACCAGTAAAAATTGTACCGGGCGAGATGACGACGTCAGGGGCGCCATTATGCACAACTCGTTCTGGAAGAGTGCCACGTCAGCCGAAGAATTATGAAAACGTGTATTATTAGCCGTCGTTTTTTGAGAAGGTGGTGTATGTGGAGGAAGTTAAATCCTCTGCCTTATGTAAAATAACATTTACTGATATATTTAAACCACCATGGCTGATTGTAACGAATTTTATTTAAAACGAATTTATTCTTCTTATTTTCCAGAAAATTCTTTTTTTAAATACTTGATTTTGAATAATGCGCCATTTTCGAGTATCTCGTTCCTTGACTGGTCTTGTTAATTTTGGTCTGCTGCATTTTAACATTTTTCTCTAGTAAACGAATACATTTCATCGAATATATTACTCCATCTATTGCCTTTGTTCTAATATAATACAATATTGAGAAGAATCGTTCTGGAAAAAGGTAAATTTTGATTCATTCTGCTGTTCAGGTATATCTCTTTCCAGATTATTTGTTGGGGAGTAATGCGTTCCAACTTTCGCATTCCGATTGCCTAACATTAGTGTCGATTTAATTGCTACCATTTCGACATGAGACCGATAGTAAATTTTTAGGACACAAGTAGGTAAGTGCAGGACATAGCGGACTTGAATTTAAATGACACAAGCAATAAAATAAGCATATCAGACTCTACTGTGAATTTAAGAACTTCCAGCGATCTGGCATCAATAGAGCTTACAGACACTAATAGGTTAGGGGCCTCAACAAAATTTGGCGACCGCGCCAGGATCAAATTTTGTTGAGGCCCCTAACCTATTCGTGTCTGTAAGCTCCATAGATGCCAGATCGCTTGAAGTCCTAAAATTTACTGTAGAATCTGACAAACTTATATTTTCATTCGCATCTGCTAAATTCAAACCTGCAATATCTTGCACTAACATGCTAGTGTCCTCAAATTTAAGATCAGCATCCATTTCTGCGAAGTTTCATTATTAAATCGACACTTAATTTTAGGCAAATCGGAATGTGAAACCTGTCTCGTACAAAACACCCAAACAAATAATCTGGAAGGAGACATACTTGAACAACATAACTATTAAATTACCTGTTCCAGAACGTCCTTTCTATGCGTGCTTCAATAAAAAATACAAGACAGTATAAGCAGATATATATTGTTTATGTTGATCAGTCTTTAATGAAGAAAATGTGATAATTGCAGCAGACCGAAGGAAGATACAACCAGTCTTGGACCGTGACGCTCGAAAACTGAAAATGGCGCAGAATTCAAGGTCAAGTATTTAAACAAAGAAAGTTCTGGAAAATAAAAGAAAAATTCTTTTTAAATAAAATTCGTTACAATCAGCCAAGGAGGTTTGAATTTATCAGTTAATGTCACTTTAATTTTGGCGGAGGATTTATCTTCCTCCACATACACCACCTTCTCAAAAAATACGGCTAGTAATAGACGTAATCATAATTCTTCGGCTGACGTTGCACTCTTCCAGAACGAGTTGTGCATTATAAGCCCCTGAAGTCGTCATCGCGCCCGGTAAGTTGACACTGGTTCTTCCGTATCATCTGGTATAGCCAAACAGTTTTCAGGTTGTGAACTGGTAGAATAAGATTTTACTATATTAGAAAACACGTCTTCTGAGTTCTGCATTTCGTTATGTGCCTGTATGGTGGGATGGCACACATCAGATTCGCTCATAGAACGACGGTCATTCAACGCATCTGTTAATTCAGTTATACTGTCTATCCAGATAAACTGGGGAATGCAACGATCCAACGTAACACAATCATCAATGCCATTTATTTCTATGATGACATTCTTTTCAGTCATCCTCTTGACCTTGTATGGTCCTTTGTAAAATGGTGTTAGGCAATTCATCCTATTTTTATTAGTTATATACACATGCGAAGCCGATCTTAGATCAGAGGACACATAGCATTTGGTTTTTGCTTTTCTAGTCTTGGTCGGAGCCAAACGACCCATCTTATCTCTAATTGCTCTTACGAACCAAACTACATAACTAGAAGCCCAATCAATACTACTTGAAGTTTCTATTAGAAGATCTCCAGGCAACCTTAATGATTCTCCATAAACCAGTTCTGCTATTGAAGTACCTAATTGTTCCCTATATCTGTTGCGCATGGCGAGTAGTACTATAGGAAGATCGTGTATCCAGCTTGTTCCATCGTAAACTTTAATGCAGCTTTCAGTTCCCGATGTAGCCTTTCTACCATCCCATTCGCTCGTGGGTTATACGCGCTAGTATGTAATACAGTGGTTCACATGATGTTGAGGGATCTTACGAAAAGCTCGGTCATAAATTGACTACCGCGATCACTAGTGACCTTTTCCGAAACACCATAACGCGATATCCAATTATGTAAAAACGGGATCAAGACTTCTTGTGCTGTCATGTCTTTTAAAATTGCCACTTTGAATTGACGACTAAATCTATTTACCATTGTTAGCAATTATTTGTTACCATTAACCTCAGGCATCTCGACAATGTCTATGTGTACGTGTCTGAACCGTCCAATTGGTATCCCAATATTCTTTATCTCGGTTCTGGTATGTCTCCACACCTTACAAGTTTGACACTTGGCACAGGCTCTTACCCATACCCGTATGTCTTTAGACATGTGCGGCCATACGTATCTGTCGTTGATCAATCGAATAGTGGCTTTAATTGATGGATGACCCATATCATGTAACACTTGGATAATCTTGGCCCGTAACTCCAAAGGAACATATGGTCGTGCTTGACTTCTAGACGTTTCGCATAACAACCACTTACCATTTATGAGCTTACGAACATATCCTGGCCTTTTGGACAAAACTAATGTAAAGGGATCCGATCCTTGCGCTTCCTTGATTTGAATAACTAAATCATGCATCGAATTATCTAAACTCTTCAACGGACCTTGAAATATCAGCTCGACATCAGCTTCATTCAGTCTGCTAAGTGCATCAACTACCACATTCTCCTTACCAGCAATATGAGACACATTGAAATCGAACTCTGCTAACCTGGCTATTTGGGAATTTACTCTTCGAGAGTAATTAAGCCTAGCTGTTTTACCAAGTATGCTGATCAACGGCTTATGATCGGTCAATAACTTAAACTTATGTCCGTCAAAGTAATGCTCAAAGTGTAGCACTGCGGCATACACTGCTGGAAGCTCTTTACCAAACATATCATAAAGTTACTCTCGATCATTAATCTTACGGCTATAAAACCCAATCGGTCTTACTACGTCCTGATCTCTTTGCTGTAGCACTGCCCCTATTGCAACATCTGAGGCATCTGTGATTAGCTTGAAAGGTTTCTCCCAATCTACAGGTGCTAATGTGGTTATGTCACTTAGCATTTCCTTGGCCTTTTGGAATTTTTTCTCGGTTTTCTGGACTCAAGTTTATAGGCCAAGTCTTCTTGATCGTGCTCTTTTCACGAGTGAGATGGCGTGTTAACGATCCAAGAATTCCGGCTAGACCTGGAATGAATCGACGATAATATCTGATCATGCCCAAGAACCTTTGCAACTGGCGTACGGTTCGGGGTTCCGTTACGTCCTTAATAGCTTGGATCTTATCTTCCAAAGGTTTAATTCCGTCTTTGGAAAGTATATGACCAAGATATTTAACTGAAGAGCAACCGATATTACTCTTATTATGTTTGACCACTAATCCATATTGTTCCAGCCTGGTCAAATCCGTTTCCAAATGCGTACGATGTTCATTTCGTGAGCGACTTAAAATTATTATGTCGTCTATATATACCCTCGCAAATGGACAATTCTGAAGGATTTCTTCAGCCAAACGCTGGAATGTCTGACTGGCATTTTTCAAACCAAAAAGAATTCGAAGAAATTCGTGCGATCCCCCTCCTAGAAATCTGACTGCGGTTAGTGGTATCGAACTTTCCTACATTGGTATCTGATAGTACGGTTTCTGGAGATCTAATGTTGAATAAACTTCATATCCCATTACATCTTAGAGTAAGGTACTCTGGTTAGGGAGTAGATAAGAATCAACCTTCATCGCTGAGTTTAATAGACGATAATTTCCACATACCCTCCATTGACCCGGTTCATGTTTGGGAACTACCATTATTGGGGAAGCAAAATTGGAATTTGACCTTCTACAAATCCCTCTTCGCGCAATTGGTGTAATTCGGACAAAGCAACTTGTTGCTTGTGTTGGGCGAATGGTTGAGCCTTTGGTGAACAAGGCAACGGAGCTACCAATTCTACCTGGTGTTCTACTCCTGTTGATAATCAAATGTGGGGCAATCTGCTTCCACCACGTCTGACCTAACTATGCTTACCTCAGCACCCGTATCTAATCCAGATAATTCATCTTTAATAATGAACTTGTTGCTGGACAATCCGGCAATGTTTTCCAGATCTCCGCTTAGTAAGAATCGGACTCTCTTGCCTTCTGCATCGGTGCTAACTGGTCCTGTCGCCTTTTTATCCTTTGCCTTGGGTATGCCTTTTAAATGCATATCTGGGAGCCTTTGCAATGGAACCCCCCCCCCTACGACTCCTACTAGCGGGGGTTTTATGCTTTTCCCGGTGATGGATTTCTCTCTACCGGTTTTGTGCTTCCTTTCCATCTGGGTCCACCTAATCTTGGGTATATACAATTTTCACCTTGGCACTTCGCACTGCGTCCGTATTCGCAATGTGCCTTACACCATCCGCGTGGCCCTTCAAAGCGTTGACGCGAGTGACTCCCTCGACGTCTATTATACCTATCCTGACTCTGAAGTTGTTCAATGTCACTACGTGAACTAGCAGCTTCTCTACTTAAGAAACGCAAGGTTTCTTGTATATTCAGGTTGTTTTCGGCATCTGCCCGGACTGGCTGCATCGTGGTAGAATCTTCTATTACAGCATGTACTTTTGGTTCCTGCTGTTTATACACGCCGTCTAACCCTCTGAGTTTTGTTGGCCAATCAATGCTCATAGTGTCAAATACTTCCAATGTGGTTCTAAGCCTAATTGGTAGCTCAGCTGTGAAAATGGAGTTGACTACATCTCTGGATATATTCAACCTGGAAGCTTTTGTGCAAAGGCGTTCATAAAATTCGGACGGTAATTGACGCCCTATTTTTTCTAAGCGTAATAGTTCGCACATTTGCGCCGATCTTCCAGGCTGATATCTCTGTTGAATTTTAGCCATTAATAACTCAAATGCATTGTACGGCTTTTCTTCCACAGTTCTGTCTCTGATATTTTCCAAGGCATTTCGGAAATTTTCAGGCAATGCCATCCATGCTGCAACAAATTTCTCCATAGGATTTACATTATTATAAGTACTAAATTTCATTTGGGCATCTCCGACCCAACTTGAATGTTTTCAGATTTATATTGCGGTAGACTTAATATTCTAGGACTGGCGCAGTCGCCAAATTTTGTAGAGGCTCATGACCTATTCGTGTCTGAGAATCCCATAGATGCCAGATTGCTTGTAGTCATAAAATTTACAGTAGAATCCGATAAGCTTATATTTTTATTCGCATCTGCTTAATTCAAACCTGCAATATCTTGCACAAAATTGCTAGTGTCCTCAAATTTAATATCAGCATCCATATCTGTGAAGTTTAATTACTAAATCGACACTTAATGTTAGGCAAATCGGGATGTGAAACCTGTCTCGTACAAAACACCAAACAAATAATCTGAAAGGAGATATACGTGAACAACAGAAATATTAAATTACCTGTTCCAGAACGTCCCTTCTATGCGTGCTTCAATAAAAAATACTAGACAGTATAAGCAGATATATATTGTTTATGTTGATTAGACTTTAATGAAAAAATATGTGATAATTGCAGCAGACCAAAGGAAGATACAACCAGTCTAGGACCGTGACGCTCGAAAACTGAAAATGGCGCAAAATTCAAGGTCAAGTATTTAAACAAAGACGGGTTCTGGAAAACAAAAGAAAAATTATTTTTAAATAAAATTCGTTACAATCAGCCAAGGTGGTTTAAATTTATCAGTTAATGTTACTTTAATTTTGGCGGAGGATTTATCTTCCTCCACAGTCCTGTCTAGGGATTTTAAAAGACCGGTTTTTCCATTATCATAATAATTTGTCAAATTTGATTTAACATATACAGTTATAATTTTGCTGGATGCTCAGATTTTGATAAATCATATATCAAAAATCTTGAAATTTACTTATCTATATGTTTCAAATTAGTACAGTGCTAATATTTATCTGGCAAAGTGCAACTACCTCAGTGGACGTAACCGTGGGTTTCTATAATTTTATAATATTGAACTGAGATCGGGTTTTAGTTTTGTTTTTACTTTTAGATTTTCTAGATTTCACGTATGATCTCATCCCTGAGAAAATTGTATGAATGGAATTTGCTTATATATTTTGAGGATTTACATTTTACCTCATCGGAATTTTTATATAATGATAATACATTTATTTTGCAACAAAGGCTAACAGGCCCAACAGTTTAAATGATGACGTACAAATCAAAAGTGGGATATGTAGAGTTCAATGTAATTTTGACTAACAAAGTATTTAACATTAGGGAAGAAGGAGTTGTGAAAAAGAAGTACTTTCATCAACTTAGTGATAGTTCGCGATGATGAAAAAGAGATTTCATTTGACTAGGAAGGATCGACTTCAGTATAAATCATGAACAGTCTGAGTATCAGTGCAGGATTTGCTGGTGTCGCACGAACGAAATTGAGATTGAGTTAGAAGGCGAGGAAGGACTAGCTGCAAAATTCGACCGATGGCGTTCTTTGACGTGGATTTCGAGTTTCCGTAGGAAAGTATTTACTACGATGAAGTCAACTAGATTAAAGCTTGTGGAGAGTCCACGCGTCAGTGTCACGTACAGGGATCACTCGCTTCCGTTGAGCGAGGTTTCGACTGATGGAAGGCGTGGTGGAACCAATGTCAGATGGATGCCGTCGGACGGTCCAGTAGGCTTTTGGAGTTTCCGATTGTTTGCTGAAACAAAAATTAGAGATTTAGTGGAGCAAATTGTGGCACAGTAATCAATATTGGATGCGGTAGAATAGAAAGGAGAATAGAAATAATATCAGGGTATCCATATTTGAAATTTATAATCAGAGGTGAAAAGTTGAAATTGGTGACTAGCCAGAAGAGACTTCACGCTCCGAAACTAGATAATAGCCTTTCGATAAAAAGAAGTTTTATGGATTAAGGAGGAACCAGACGTCTCGCATATTACTTTGTTAAGTAAATGATTCTGAGCCGCCTTTTAAATTTTTGCTGGGATAGGAGCTTTATTTACGCGGAAATATGTTGAATATACTAGTGGCTTTGGAAAAGAGATAGATTTTGTTAAATATATTGGGAGTGTGGTTGGATTGGATTTAAAAGTTGCTATGGCGTGTAGCGTAGTGGTAACTTGAGTAAGCAAAGTTTGACACTGATTGGTTAGTTTTGATCTTATGAACTAAAGAAATGACTCGTAAACGACGGGTAAACCATAGCCGAAGAAGATAAGCAAAGAACAAGCGTTCCCGATAATTCTAGATGTGAGGAAAGACTCGCTTTAGAAATCTGGTAGAAATCTGTTTGATGGCGTAACAGGAGACTAGACTGAGAGAACAATAAAATTTGCTAGCGTATGATATGCGTGGTCGGACAAAGATCTTGAACAATGTGAGAAGATTAAACGGGCCCACCTGAAGAGTTAGAAGATAGTATGCTGAAGACGTGGAGAAAAGTCTAGCGATTAAGAAAAATAGATACCAAAGTGCTTGGTCGTGTCTATAAAATCAATATCAAGGGGACAATTTGTATCCGGTAGAGAACAGAATGGGTCAGACGTAAGTTTCATCAAACTAGTCTTATCGGGGTTTAGTTTAAATCAATTCTGCTAAACTGCGAATTTAGCCAGGATTAAAGCTGATTGATAAGAATAAAAGATGGGTTGGATGCTGTAGAGTCATCTGCATAATTGAACAGCTTGAATATGTTGTCTTCAACCTATTTTTTTTCTCGGCGTATTCTCTATTATGTTTGTTTCATTATCAAATTCCTCATCATGAACCAGATTTTGACGCCATCCTCCGCCACTCATTCTTAACTCAGAAGCTACTTTCCAATCTCTCTGACCTCCAACAACAATTACGAGATGTCGCAGGATTGCTCGGAGCCTTATCTGGTAATCTCTCAGTCTGCACAGTGCAGCCACATCTGTAGCGTAAGGGCCGAATAATTTTGCAATGGTGTTGAGACGGAGGCGCTTTGCAAAATCACAGCAAACGCGAATTTTTCCTTTGATCTCAGCATTCTCTACTCTCAATGAATGATCTAGTCTCGTATATAATCAATCAGTTGGGAAACAGTTTCAACCATCTCAAAAAGATCTCTCCTGGTAAAACTCGTGCTTTTGTGATTTCTTCCCACAAAAGACTGTCAAACGACGAGATTAATCAACTAAAATCTAAAACACTCTTTATGTCGACAAGCAAAATCACGTTGCGTTTTGTTACAGATGACAGCAGAGCTAGCAAGGACGTCTCCGCCAGACAACTCATTCTCCGCTGAAACTGGACATCATTTTGCGAAGACATCCTCGTTTGAGGCTCCTTCCTCTAGACACATCTTGAACACATCCCGATTTAAAAGGCTATCCTACACCACTAACTCATACAGCATGACTCCTAATCCCACCCAACAAACCAAAACTATACCGCGTCATCTTGGCCGACTCCGCCTCGTAAATACCCCCATTAACAGACTCCCTCCTCAAGTCTTCATCTCTTGTCCAAAATCCCCACGTAAAGTCAATATCACGACCGGTGCAATGGCTCTAAAACCGACAATATGTAAGAACCTCACGACCCCACGGGCTCCCGATTGATCCCCTATACCTTTCTCCTCTTTCAACGATACCGACACAGGACAGTGGAGATATAGTACCTGGTTCGACCTTGCCCACTCCCACCCCTGCAACGCTGCTTACGAGCAATCCGTCGAGTCCAGATAACCCGACTTCGTCCTGCATTCAAATCCTTCAATTACCTCACCCGCCTGATAAAAGTGAAACTACGGAAATGCACATCGATTCTGACCACTCCGTTCTCATCATTAAGTGACATTTTTGCACGAAATTCTAGACTACGCACATCATCATTTGTTCGCGTTCGCGCACTCCGACATATTGATTAGCTCATTAAACAGGTAATCAACAAAAAACGCTCAACATCGAAAGACAAACCCGAACACCTCTCAAATGTAGAACAAAATTTTCAATCATCATACATCAATTGCTACATAAGTCCAATTCTCAGACATAAACTTCTCTCTGTCAGACGACTCATGCTTTAGCGATGACTATCTAAATTATCTCGTAGACTATTTTTACATTCTCACTCCGCCTGCTGAGATACTCGATAACGGATACGCTGAAAACCTACGTTGGTTCGACATTTCGCCGGCCTCCGTCTTTAATCACTGCTATTCTAAAATTCATGAATGCACTCGCCTCTTCCTAGATATATCTAAGGCTTTTGATTCGTTGTAGTTTTCGGAAATTGAATCCGCCTTATTGAGCAGTTGTACTTCCGGCAGCGTCCTCAATCTTACTAGTTACTATCTCAGAAATCGTTACTCAACTGTAAAAGTCGGAAATAATCATTCGAAATGTGCCCTTATCGGATCAGGAGTTCCCCCAGGACTCCGTACAAGTGCAGGTTGAGGACAACCTATTCAGGAAGTTCAAATATGCAGATGGCATGGCAATAGTTTTCAGTAGCCCAACAGCATCCAATCTTTCCTCACATCTTATCAATCAGCTTTTACCTTCGTTACACTCGCAGCTTAGCAGAAACGATCTTTAACTAAACCCCGATAAGACTCTTATTATAATCAAGGTTGCGGTCTTGATATAAACACCTGACCCATTAATTACTTACATATGTCAGTATAAACTTAGAATTGTATAGTGTAGAAAAGGCAATTCATCCAGTAGACCGGTTTCGTCCTTATTGGGAACTCATCATGTACTGGCCAGAATTTGCCGCGGACAGGACTCGAACCTGGGCACGTTTGCTTCGGAATCTGGTGCTCTAACCACTGAGCTATCCTGCCGCACACTACACTACACACAATTTCAGTTATATACTAACTAATGTAACTTGGTTAGTCAATTTTTCCTTTAGGTGGAGCTCATATGGCATTCATTTAGACCCAAAGTTCCAACTAACCTTGCCCAATCTGTCATTACTGAACAGACACCACATTATATGGGGAAGTGGTATTGAAATGAACATTTATATAATTAAACGAACATTGGTTGCGCGGGTGGTGATAACAATT
Organism: Eudiplozoon nipponicum; assembly: GCA_029291075.1. Lineage (NCBI taxonomy): Eukaryota > Metazoa > Platyhelminthes > Monogenea > Mazocraeidea > Diplozoidae > Eudiplozoon > Eudiplozoon nipponicum. Next base: position 14,159 of record JAQBSW010000211.1, read on the forward strand.
ATTATAATCAAGGTTGCAGTCTTGATATAAACACCTGACCCATTAATTACTTACATATGTCAGTATAAACTAAGAATTGTATAGTGTAGAAAAGGCAATTCATCCAGTAGACCGGTTTCGTCCTTATTGGGAACTCATCAGGTACTGGCCAGAATTTACCGCGGACAGGATACGAACCTGGGCACGTCTGCTTCGGAATCTGGTGCTCTAACTACTGAGCTATCCTTGGAACTTTGGGTATAAATGGATGCCATATGAGCTCCATCTAAAGAAAAAATTGACTAACCAAGTTACATTAGTTAGTATATAACTGAAAATTGTGTGTAGTGTAGTGTGCGGCAGGATAGCTCAGTGGTTAGAGCACCGGATTCCGAAGCAGACGTGCCCAGGTTCGTATCCTGTCCGCGGCAAATTCTGGCCAGTACTTGATGAGTTCCCAATAAGGACGAAACCGGTCTACTGGATGAATTGCCTTTTCTTCACTATACAATTCTTAGTTTATACTGACATATGTAAGTAATTAATGGGTCAGGTGTTTATATCAAGACCGCAACCTTGGTTATAATAATTGTTATCACCACCCGCGCAACCAATGTTCGTTTAATTATATAAATGTTCATTTCAATACCCTTTCCCCATGTAATGTGGTGTCTGTTCAGTAATGACAGATTGGGCATGGTTAGTTGGAACTTTGGGTCTAAATGGATTGCCATATGAGCTCCACCTAAAGGAAAAATTGACTAACCAAGTTACATTAGTTAGTATATAACTGAAAATTGTGTGTAGTGTAGTGTGCAGCAGGATAGCTCAGTGGTTAGAGCACCAGATTCCGAAGCAGACGTGCCCAGGTTCGTATCCTGTCCGCGGCAAATTCTGGCCAGTACTTGATGAGTTCCCAATAACGACGAAACCGGACTACTGGATGAATTGCCTTTTCTACACTATACAATTCTTAGTTTATACTGACATATGTAAGTAATTAATGGGTCAGGTGTTTATATCAAGACCGCAACCTTGATTATAATAATTGTTATCACCACCCGCGCAACCAATGTTCGTTTAACCCGATAAGACTCGTCTGATGAAACTTAAGTCCGAGCCATTCTATTCTCTCTCGAATGCAAATTGTCTTCTTGATATTGAAATAATGGACTCGACCAAGCACCTTGATATATATTTTTTTAAAGCACAAGACCTATCTCCAAAGCTTAAACAAACTACTTCCAAACACTTTAAATGGGCACGTTAAATCTGTTTCAAGACTAAAAATCCCACCCTCTAACTCATACTGTTCAAGGATATTATCCTACCCCTCCTAGCATATACTAGCGAATTTACTGCCCGCTCATTCTAGTCTCTTTCTATGCCAACGAACAGATTTCTAAAGCGTGTATTTCCTTACAGCCAGAATTATCGGGAACGCTTACTCCTGTCTAACCTACCGCTATGGTTTACCCGACACTATTAGCAACTACTCAATCCAATTCAACAACACTCCCAATATATTTAACAAAATTGTTCTCTTTTCCAAATCCACAACTGAAAATAAAGCTCCCATCACAACATGAGCTTAAAAATGCAGCTTACATTCACTTCTTTAACAAATTCTTATGGTAGACATCTGATTGGAACGGCAACTAGTTTTTAGCAAGTTTCAGAGCGTTAAGACCCTTTTGGCTAAGCCTCAATTTCAAAAATTTGCATTTGACTTTAAACATCAAATCTGGACTCTCCAATACCATTTTTATCTATATTTTTAATTTTCGTTTTTATTTTACCGCATCCAAATATTCGGTACTTCGCCACAATTTGCTCTGCTAAATCTATTTTTTGTTTCAGCAAACGATCGGGAATTTGAAAAATCTGCTGAGCCTTCGAATAGCACAACCTCGCTCAACGGAAGTCAGTTAAACCTGCACGCCACTAGCTTCTACCTAGTCGACTTTCTCCTAGATAATACTACCCAACAGAAACTTGAAATCTACGACAAAGTTCTCCTTCGATCGAATTCTGCAGCTGGTCCTTCCTCGCCTTCTAACTCATTCTCAAATTTATTCGTCCGACACCAGCACATCCTACACTGATATTTGGACACTTCACGTTCTTTACTCTAGTCGATCCTACCTAGTCCAATGAAATGTCTTTCTCATCAAAACGAACTACCACAAAATTGATGAAAGCGCTTCTCTTGCTTATAACAATTTAATGCAACTCACTATACCCTACTTTTGATTTGTACCTCATCATTTCAAATGTTGGGCCTGTTGGCCAGTATTGCAAAACATTTTTTAATTATTATTCGAGACGTAATTTACAAAATTATGTGATGGGTTACCTTTTATATATTATACATTTTCTAATATTATAATCTATTTGATGGAACCTGTGTGGTTTGAATCCAAATATAGATATTCTATTCTAATCTACTCTCTTCTAGTTAGTAAAACAAATGTAAAACTTATTACAGATCGTTGCTAGGGTCATAGACTCAGGCAGAACGCTTAGCGATCGATCTCCGTGTATAATCTATGCCAAAGAAACAAAATCACCCAGCACACTCATACTAAATTGGAATATTTCCCAACAAAGTCATGCCTAGCCATTGCTCACTTATTTGAAATAATTCAGGCATTAGCTACCTTTTAACTATGATTGATACATTCACCAAAAGGCTTGCGGCTTTATCTCTTGGCACCTTTTTTAACAGATAAAGTCACTATTGGTTTTTTCTCTATATGGTGTTCCTAACGAGGTCATTTGAGATATAGGTGCATACTTTTCATCCGATCATTTAAAAACCACCTTGCGTTTAATGGGATGCACTTTACGCTAGACGACTACTTACCACCTACAATCTAGCGGTATTATAGAAAAAGTGTATAGGTAACTCACAGCAGCTTTAGCATTCTCGTCCATTAATGACAACCGGATCGATTCATTGCCTTTAGTCTCCTAAATTTACTACCCGCACAAGAAGACCAAGACTTAATTTCAGTAACATGTCTGCCCAGCAGTCAAGATATGCTTCTCGGCCTGTTATTGACCATCTGCAGCTTCATACCTGCGAAAATGTTACCTTTCATAACGACGCTACTTTTGCACCATTGCAATCTAAGTGTCGCGTTCCTTACTCGATTTTGTTCATGCATCCAACATATTTTATAACCGTGCAAGATGCGACACCAACATCGGTAAGCATAGACAGGTTTACCGAACAGCCCGATCCTGGCGATATACAACCTTCTACGTGCATACAATCTGAATCAAGTAAAAATTACTTTGAATAACGAGTAACTGATAAAATTTGTTTCCATGAACTGTTCATTTTTCAACGCATAAAATATTAATTTTTTGCGCACCACTTGCGCCCTATTTCACGAGAATTGATCACCTCATAAATCCATACGATTCTTTTTTTGTATTCATATGTCTCAAATGATATAACCAGCTGTTCTTAGCTAACAATTTTGTAGTGTCTTGGAAAAGTTCTTTGGTTTCTATGCCATTTCTGCGGCAATGTTCAAGTACAATTCTTTTGTTTATCATTTGATTTTGTATTTTATTTATACACCATAAATTTCCATCGTATGGCTCACACATGAACCTATACTTGCTTGTTGTGATATGTCCAGCTAATAAGAGCTAACGTTTTGTATGGAAACACAAATTTGCCACATCATTCATTTCATAGCATAGGCTATTATAACGCATACCGTAAATTCAAAAGTTATTGAGTTACATACGCATTAACGAATATCATGTACCACAACTTTTAGCACATACTAGATCCTTTGGTCCTATCAAACACTCAAATACAGTGGTCCAGCCTGCGCAGTTAACAAACTTGTACTCGGCATTTTAGTTGCAATGTACTTTACAATTTTCACGCTTTGATTCTCAAAACCTATCAACACTACTCTTTTTCGCGTAATGTGGTATGACTGTCCTCTATGGCTAACAAATTGTGTAACAATTACTAGTGTTTATTTGACATAATATCGTTGTTGTATCAAATAACCGGTATGCACCAGCCCAGAATCAGCACATTGCAATATATAAATTTTGTTTACCTATAGGCATAATAATAACCAGTTTCTTAACAGCGTTCGAGCTCTGCTCTACAGTAATAATCAAACCTCTCCAGGAGGATATCTTTCTTTCCCTTTTTATTTCTTGGCGAGAAAATTGATGTAACGGCTCATATTAATTCGCCGACATTTTGTCAAAAATTGGTTCAAAATTTAATTAGATTGACTAATGAGAAAGCGGAACATTCCGATGACGAATTAAGTGCAAATCCGCACCTTTATAAACTCAATGCAATTGCCATAAAACAAATTCTGCTCTGCTTATTGGCTTCGATTGATGGGTTCTCACTTGTCCCTACTTTTTGATCAAAATTCTGTTCTTTATGCTACCTGTGCTTGCTTTTGACTTCTCTGCTACATTGACTAGTCTTCAGTCATACCAAAATTATTGTTGCTGCGCATCCAGTCATTCGTGATCGATCTTCTATAAATTTTATTTCTACATGTGTCAGCTATCTCCGCAGACCTTCAACAGGACGGGCAAATACATTTAAACAAAAACTAACACATCCTGCTTCGTCAATCCTGCTTATTGACGTGCATCGTGACATCCACGCCTGCAAAGTCTCACTAAATATCGTGATATTTTCTCTTGAAAATCTCCCTGAACATATTAAGAGCCGCCAACTGTAACTGCTCCCTCTGAATATTGTTTTGTCGTATTGGTAACGTTGAACAGCACTCGAGCCGATTTTAGTGATACCACTGCAGGATTTTAAAATGTTTAAAGTCTAAAAATAATGATGTCTGTTTATTTATATGTGATTATTTTACCTGACCATACGGCTTAACATGAACATTTATGTAATGCGACGTTTTTATTGTAATAATTTTATAGAACATGTGTAGATTATATCCAAATGAGTACATTCCATTCTATTCTAATTCATTTAAATCTCTTAAAATCACGGTATTGTAAACGCCCCAGCTTAAATTAAATGCCATACGAAGTTACAAAGTCAGTTATGAGCAAAGGATGGCTGAGATAGTATTGTTGATGGGGCCCTTATTAGGGCCAATATTGCGTTACCCGACATATGCCGAGAAGGTCAGTTAGTGTAGCAATGTCTAGAAGTACTCCTAGGCACTTGAGACTAGCTCTGGTTGACTTGAGTTGTTGTTCCTTCTGCTGTGGCGTTGACATCCGTGGCGAGTGACTAGCTATGTAATCTCGTTGAAGTTATGCTGTAACTGAAAGGATCAACTGTAGATATTGCTCCGTCTCATTAGCTATACAGCAACCTGATTGGCGTGACTGAAATTGCCAATGTGTGTGAAGCAAGCCCAAAAATTAGTATATGTGACAATAGCAGACAGCAAGCATACGTAACGCCTAGCAGAAGGCAAACGCGACAACTGACTTGCATGATAAATTCACCGTACTTAAATAGCCTTGATTTGACTGCTTCATACCATTGGTTTACGGGAAATTTTGCTTTTTTCTAATTGATGCCGCGTAAATTGTATTGAATTTAATTTACGCAATATGTCGGCGAATTGTTTTGTGTCGTTACATAATTTTCCTCTCTGAAAAAAAGAAAAAAAGGAACTTTCCTCTGGGCGAGACTTGATAAGAAATGTATGGCAGAGTTCGAAATAAATTAAACAACTGGTTATTATTCTGCCCAAAGCTATAAAAATGTACCGTCAATGCTGGGCTGAAGTATGCTTGTTGGCTGCTTCAACAATGATATGATGTCAAATAACCACTAGGAATTGTTACACAAATTGTTAGTTGTAGTGGCCAGTCATACCGCGTGAGTTAAAATAGAACAGTGTAAGATTTGAGAGCCGCAGCGAGAGGATTTCAAGGTAGATTGCCACTGGAGTAGCCAGGTTTAAGTTAAAACCTGGGCAATCTGGATCGCCGTCAATGTGTTTGCATACGACTAAAGGAGCTAGTGTGTGCTCGACGTTGTGGTCATGATATTTGTAGAGTGGTCTCTGTGCAACTGATAAGGTTGAGATATGCATTTAAAGTGACCTGTACCATGATATGAGGCTAATAACTACTTAGTGTTGCTACACAAATGTGTTAGCTCTAAGTAGCTAGTCATACCAAAATTGGCAGTGTGAGCTCAGATATGAGCCATACATTATAATGTAAAAATATATACATGAAAATAAAAATGTAACTGTATAAAAAGGTACTCGAACATTGTCTCAGAGATGGCATAATACCAAAAAACTGTTCAAAAATGCTACACAATTGTTAGCTAAGAACAACTGATTATACGACGTGAGAGAAGTGAGACCGCGAGGAAAATAAAATGAATCCTGTGGATTCATAGGTCACGTTGCGTGACATAGGGCTCAAGTGGTGCGCGTAAAGTTAAAAATTTTGATACGTTCAAAAATGAAAAATTAATGTTAAAAATATCAATTACGCGTTATGCAAAGCAAACTATTACTAGGTTTAGATTGCAGGCAGATGGAGCCTGAGACGTGTGTAGAAGGTTGAATGCTCTCAGAATCAGGCGGTTCGATAAACGGTTTCAACCTCTCTATGCTTACTGATGTAGGTGTCACATCTTGAATGGTATTGAAGAATTTTGGCTGTCTGAGCAAAATCGGGTACGTACCGCGATATATTGGTTGTAGTGGTGCAACAATAGTGTCGCTGCGAACAAGTACTCTCTTGTATCTGTGGAGCTGCGAGTGAACGAATACTGGGAGAGGTGTATGTCTCGGCTGCTTTTCAGACATGTTATCGAAATGAAGTCGGAGGAGGGTAGCTTTGTCTTGTGGATCATCCTGTGCGGGTAGTAGATGTGGGAGCTGACTAGGCAGGCGTAGATCCATGCCACACAAGAGTTGTGACGCAGACGTTTTAATGGATTCACGAATGCGGGAACGCATGGCAAGCAGAACTAAAGGTAGTGCATCGACCCAGATGCCATTATTGGACGAGGATGCTAAAGCAGCTTTAAGTTCCCTATTCATTCTATCTACCATACCGTTAGACTGGGGATGGTAGGCAGTCATCTGGCGTAAGGTGCATCCCATGTACCGCAAGGTGGTTTTGAAACGATACGATGAGAAGCGAGTGCCACCGTCAGTGATGACCTCATTGGGAAAACCATAATTGGATATCCTTGCAGATATAAAACCGTTAGTTACTTAGTCTGAAGAAATGGTGCCAAGAGGTAATGCCGTAGGCCATCGTGTAAATCTATCAATCATATTTAAAGGGTAGCTGAAACTTTGAACCTTTGTCAGATGAACTATGTTGATGTGGATGATGGCTAGGAGAGATATATTTCAGAGATGTTGCATTTTAGAACGAGTGTGACGTGTGATCTTGTTTTTCTGGAAGATGACACACTCGGAGACACACACTTGAGCGTTCTGCCTGAGCCTGTGACCCCAGAAACGATCTGTGAGAAGTCGGACAGTCGCTTTGCTTCCTGAGTGAGAAATTGAGTGAATTGAGTCGAAAACGTTTCTCTGAAGGCTGGTCGGCAGAACTGGTAAGCCTTTCCAGAGATGGCGTATGAACTTCGTTGGATGACGGGCTACTGATCATTGAATGTGAATGGCACCGTGCTGTTCAGTTCGCAGGAGAGACGGCAATAGTACAGCTTCATTGGGTGTCGCTGAGTTGACACTGAATGGCGACGGCTAAGGTGGTTGTATCGAGACATCTGGCCTGGAAAAGGCATCTGCAATGAGGTTTTGTTTGCAGTTGACATGAAAGATGTCAAATTGTCTTTCGCTTAGACGTGAAAGCTGTCTTTTTACTCTGACAGGATACATTGCGATAATTGAAGTCGCGTTTCGAAGTGCGCTAACTAATGGTGCATAATCTGTGAAAAGAACAAATATGGAACTGCCAATGAGGCTGATAAAATGACGCACTGCGTCGTGGATGGCGAGGAGTTCTCGACCGAAAGTGTCGTATCTTGTTTCTACTGGTTGGAGAGTACGCGAGTAGAAACTGATAGGCTCCAGAAATACGTCGATCTCTTGCCGTGAGTAGAAATGGTCTTTAAAATTCTGGATGACTTAGCATAGTAGTATTTGCTAACGAGTTGATGGCGAGTCGAAGTAATTCCTTGTCTTCAGATGACCAAGTAATGATGGAATTCTTGCTAAGTCCCTTTCGATTCCGCATGTGCCTGCGCAAAGGATTAAGTTATGATGAAAGGGCGGTAAGGAACTTTTGATAGTAGTTTTAGACTCCCAACATTTTCTGCAACTTGCTAACAGTCTTTGGTGACTTGACATTCCTGATTGAATTCGCCTTTGAAGGCAAAGGTTGAATACCTCGTGGCGTGATACGATGCCATAGGAAGTCCACTGATGTAGTTGCAATCTGCGTCTTGTCACAGTTGATCTTGAATCCGTGGTTGGATAAGCGTGAGAGGACATTTTGTAGATGCTTGGCATGAGATTCTAAGTCTAGACTGAATACCATTATGTCGACGAAATATGACATACATTAAGCGGCGTCGTCGTGTAGTATATTGTCCATGAATCTTTGAAATATCTGTGTGGCACACTTAAGTCCAAAAGGCGTGTAAATATATTCGAAAAAGCCAAATGAAGTGATGACCGCAGTCCTTTCAATATCTTTTGGTGTTACCGTGATGTGGTGGTGGGCTTGTCTGAGATCGATCACTGAGAAGAAATTGCTGCCGTTGTGTCTTTCAATTAATGTGTTGGTATTTGGAATAGTATATGCATCAGATTTTGTCACTGAATTTAAATTGCGGTAATCTCCGCAGGCTCTGTACGTTCCGTTTGATTTGGACACTAAGTGCAGTGGTGACACCCATCGACTTTTCGATGATTTGATGATTCCCTCTTCCAGCAGCCTTGAAAATTTCTCTTGTGCAGCTTTCAGTTTTGCAGGGGCTAGTGGTCGCATCTTGAGTGCAATAGGTTGTCCTTCTGTGACGATATGGTGCATCGTGTTGGAGACTCGTAGCTCTGACTTACTGGAATAAAAAAGCGATATTTTTCTCGAAGTGCTGCTGATATTTCTGCTGAGTGATACACTGGGGTTGGTTGAATGACCTGTAGCTCCAAACGCTCGGAGCAATTGTCCAAAAATTTTGCTGAAATCTGGTGCAGGTTTAAATGATATTTTGATTGGCAAGATCGACAATGATCCGAAATTTCAAAATGGAATCAAGGCCTATTATATTGTGTGAGACCTTGGCGACGATGAAGTTGTGAGTAAATTCACGCTGTAAACCTATGTTAAGTGTGCGATACTGGCAGCCATAAGTAGGTATGGGCTCGCTTGTAGCTGTCGTGAGTAGAACACCTAGCGGAATCTTGGCCATTTAATCACCCTTGATAACTGAGACTCCTACAACTTTGTCTCCAATGAATACTTCGCCAGTTCTATAATCAAGAAGGTGCAGAATTTCGTTGGGCTCTTTGGCCATGTCATAATAACAAGTAGGCTGGTGATTGCAACTGACAGTGTCCGTTTGGCTATCTATGTGAAAATTTCGGCGTGGACGTAGAGTCGATAGAAATGTGGCATTATAAATGATTTCTTCCTTGTGGTGCCGTTGATGCCGTTGATCTGTGGAAAGTACGGTCTTCTACTTTCTGCGCCATACGTTTCCTGATCCTGATGCACCGCTGCGCCTGTTTTCTATTTTACTGTCATTTTTATTATTTTATTTATATTATTTTACGTGTCAACTGTGGAAATCGGCATTCATTCGGAAATTCTTCAGGACGACAGAGACAGACTTCACATGAATGACAAAAACTTCTGATGATTATAGCACCAGTTCTTTGGGGCATATCTGTTAAATGATTGCAGGGATCTCGATCGCCGCCTATAGTTATAGGTTTTTTGGGCGTAAAATTTGATCGAGAATTCACCTGATTCAGCTCGGATTTCCCTATGGCCTATCCTTCAAGCACTTTAGCAATGTTTGCTACTGTCCTCTCTAAAGAGGAGAGCCTTGCATCCTGCGTGGGTGGACAGAAGGATGACGAATTTAACTTAGGTTCCAAAACACTAAATACTAACTCACACCTCTCAGATAAGCCATCTATAGAGAGAATGTTTGGGAGCTGTCTGGAAAATAATTTTAGTGATTGTGGAAGATTGTTAATAAAAACAACCTTAGACTCATGGTCAGAAATATTGGTTTTACACCAACGTTTCCGTAATTCTCTTAAAATCTCGATGGGGCCAAGATTTGGCATGTCTAACTGCGTATAATTATTTATTATCTGCTCAGTTTCTGTGGGACCCTGCAAAGATTCTACTTCATTTTGCAGGCCCTAAATAATGATTGGGTAGTTTCCTAATGGCCTCAAGCTTCGGATAATTTCGTCACTGCAATGTTTTATGTAGTTTTGCAGAAACATTTGGCAGGATTTGATGACTGTCATAATCTGGAAACGGGAGTCTACGCGCATAAAGAATAGTTCGCTATCACCAGTTCAAACAGGAACATCAATTTGGCAATGGCCACCTTTAAGACAAATAATGAACAAAGGGTCTTATCTAGGGCAGACATTATTTCAACAGAAATTCCTCGCAGAAGCGCCCGTATATGAATGAAGCAGTCAGCCCAATGAGAAAAGCAGACTTCGAGCTGAAGTGAACATAAATTAATTAATGTGTAAATTTGTTTTATTAAATCGATGCTCGTTGTGCGAGCAAAATTCTATATATAATTGAGTAAAAATAAAGCATTTGTGGTACATTTAATATGTCTTCTGATGGGTTGGAAACGTTGATTCAGGCATTGACTTCTCAAATGAATAATTTAACTGCAGAATTAGGCATAATTAAGGCTCGTCTAGACGATACACTAATAATAAATACCGAAGACATACAAATACGTGGACCATCCAACATAGGTGAACAAAACAATGGCGACCGCGGCGAAGAGGAATCAGGAGGAAATATGCCGGCGTTTTCAGCCGAATCGACGAATTATTTCAGACCGTCATCAGAGTTTAAGCCACTAGATGGCGGTGGTGTCACCAGGGCGTGGTGGATTTCCGACCGGCAATCGGATCTCCTATAAAATACCACATGAGCCCGACGACGGCACCATGACTCGGCGTGTGTTCTCCGCCACAAAAGGGTTCAACAGCCACAGGATTACATGGACTCCTGGACAGTACCCCGTACTTCCGAATGGCGAATGAGCTCTCAACAGCCACCGGCAACCATGCAACTTACTGCTGCCTTGCAGACTGCGCTTGAATGTGCAAAGGCTAGAGGTGCGTCCTCGATCAAAAAGCCGAGTGGTGAGGGGACACCACTTGTACCAAATTCCCAAGAAACTCCATGAAATGTCACTGTAGCCGGCTTATCCTCCAAAAGGAGTCAGCCGCAGTAAAGTAAAAAGTAAAGTAAGAAAGGCCACAGTTGTGGTTCGAAAAATTTAAAGCATCAGTTCGAGCTCAAGAATTTACATTGGAAGCACCTATTGTGCGTGTAGCTGTCCAGGAATTAGTGGACCGGACAGTAGCAGTCCAATTGGAATTGCTGGTTGACCTTACGTATGAAGAATACAAAAGACGCGTGTTGGATCATTTCCGGGCTAGGCCTCAGGAAGTGTTCTTAGAATTATACAGCCTGAAACCATTAATGGGTGAGATGCCCACGGATACCATGGCACGTATCAAGCGGTGGTTCTCGAAGCTTACCGAGTCTTTACCCGGCTTGCAATCACATGAGGCCATCATGTTCATGCTGCTTGATCCTACCAGATACGGTGAAATATCCAGCGCCCAGGGAGGCCTTGAAGAGAGACTTCAGGCTCTTCAAAGTTCGGCCATAATGACAAACAAAGTGGCAGCTGCATCTCCACGCATGGGTCCAGTTACGACATCTGACAGGAGCGACATACCGTATTGGAATTCTTCGCGGCATAATAAGCAGTTCCGCGACAGAAGGCAACAGCCAGTGGCCTGGAAGCAAAGTCAGTATATAAGGACTCCAGCTCCGACGAATACGACGTATAAGCGTCAGCAAAACCCATGTACTGCTCCTCGAGAACGGCCAGTGCAGTGGGGCAACAGGGTGCACAATCTCACAAATAAAGGTGGGAGAGAGCAGGGCACAAATATTAATCCTTTGGTGGCTCCGACGGGTAGATCGAATGAAGACCAGCAGAACAAACAAAAAAGTGGTCCGAACCAGATGGCCTTTGAAGAAAAGGAAGTGTGGAAACATTGCCAAATGTAAGAATTTTCATTAAAGTTAAATTTTTAGAACTCTTTAACGGACAGCCAGTAATAATGCAATTGGATACTGGAGCTGATGTGTCGGTACTACCATTGACTTGGCCATTGAACAATGTAAAACCTACGAAAGCAAGTTCATGTCAGGCATCGGGTGCATCAATGGTGGCTGTAGGCGAGTGGGACACGAAGTTGTTAATAAATGAAAATGTCTATCATATGTCTTTTGTTGTTACGAATACGCAAACGCCCTTATTGTGACTTGATTTCATTAGAAAATGGGTTAAGACGATAGACTGTCAAAATAAACGTGTATGCCTATCGCGGCCTGAGGGAATAAGTTCAATAAAGTCTATATGTACCCCTAAGATGCAGGAGGAGACCAGTTGTCTGCCTGGGTGGTGGAAGAATCTTCAAACCCAATATAACATTATATTCCAACTGCCTGATTGTAGCGAGCGTCCAGGGCCGACGGTCGACCAGTTTAAGCTATGGCTAGAACTAAATGACGGTTACGAACCACCAAAAGTATATGGTGCTCCTCCAAAGAAATTAGCAGCAGCGACTCGAGCAACCCAAGAAATGATAGAAGCTGGCGTTCTTGAACCGTCAACATCTGTTTTTCGTGCTCCGATGGTTTATGTTACGAAAAAGGATGGTTCGCTCCGACCAGCGGCTGATTTTAGGCAATTGAACTCAGTAACTAAACCGGACCCGTATCCCATGCCGGCTCTGCGTGATCTGTTCTTACAGCTAGCGGGAGGCAAATGGTTTGCCGTGCTTGATCTTAAACAGGGATTTTGGCAAATAGGCGTGCGGCCCGAAGACCGATGGAAGTTAGCGGTACAAGTACCCCAAGGTCATTTCCAATTCACCCGGGTACCATTTGGCCTTAAAAACGCACCGAAAGTGTTCCAAAGAATGATGGACTCGTTCGTGTCTGACTTAACTTGTACAACAGCTTACGTAGACGATGTTATTATATGGGCCACTACTGAACACGAATTACGTGTGAGGCTGCAGAAGATGTTGGCCAAAGCTGTAGAATGGCGATTACATTTTAATCCAGAAAAGGTACAGATAGGTCAAGAAGTGCGGTTCTTGGGGCACTAGTCTCAGCGGACGGATGCATGCCGTTAGATTCGAATGTACAACCTATCAGGGATTATCCGGTGCCTACCAATAGAAAACAATTGCGCCGGTTTATTGGTATGGTGAATTTCTATAGACCATACCTCGCAGGGATGGCGGTTACGCAACAGCCCTTATCTCAGTTAACTAGTGCCAAGATACCATTTCGTTGGACGGAGGAGGCTCAACAAGCGTTTGTGCTATGTAAGCAGAAATTAATAGATGCAACTATTTTGACTTTCCCGGTAGGTAATATGTCAATTGTTACAGACGCGTCAGATATTGGTATAGAGCGGTGTTACAAGCTGACGGACGTCCTGCGCAATATATAAGTCGCACACTCACTAAGGCGGAACAGAACTATACAGTCACAGAAAAGGAATTACTTGCCGTACAATGGGCGCTGCGGAAGTTTAGATATTTTGTCATCGGGGGACACGTGGACGTCTTTACCGACCACAAAGCGCTAGTGCATTGGAGATCACTATGTATTGAGAAGAAACGTGTACATCGAGCCATTGAAGAACTAGAAGAGTACGATATATCAATTCATTATTGAGCAGGAATCGAGAATGCGGCGGCCGATGCGCTCAGCAGAATTTCCGCTGTGCGGGTTTCGCCACTTATAAAAGTCTCTGAAGAACAGGGAAGAGATGCTGCATGTCAGGAAATAGTCAATCAATTAAAAAACGGCACAGTAGTGTCTGCACCATATAAAACGTTGAGTCTACAGAACGGCCTGTTGGTGCGGGAAAGAAGGACAAACAGTGCAATGGTTTGTGCCAGAATCTATAAGAACAGCATTAATGGCCTTTTGGCATGAAACGTTAGGACATCCCGGCGCTGGGCGGCTCATTGAGACATTGCAGTCACGATTGTATTGGCCTGGCATGTCCAAAGAAATTCGTAGCTATTGTCAACAGTGCACTACATGCCAACGTTGTAAACCACAAAAACGAGAAAAAGTCACTCCGATTGCTTTCAATGCCACTGCACGGAACGAGTTTCTGCATATCGACCTGGTAGGTCCACTGCCGGTAGCTCGCGGCGGCGTGTCCTATGTGTTTTCCATGGTCGATAAGTTTACCCGATGGGTCGAGTTTGTACCACTGAAGAAGATCACAACAGAAAAGATTATAACGTGCTTAGAAGAGCGATGGCTCAGTCGATTCGGTGCACCACAAGTTATTGTTACCGATCAAAGCGCACAGTTTGAGTCGAAAGAATTTAATCAGTGGTGCAAAGACCTTGACATAAAGCATTCCCGCACAGCCACTTATCACCCGCATTTCTAAATTTGGACCTGACATTCTAACAATCTTACGGGATCTTAAAAACCTCAAATTTATAAGGAAGAGGAAAACGTATAAGACTTTGAACGAAACGATTACCTGCAAACGGCTTCCACAGTTAAAACAATCTTCCGCAGTTGAATCTGCTGTGATGAGCACAGAACACAGATGAAATTAATTCATTTACAAAATCACAAGTACAATCAATGTTCATTCACAGATCACCAAGTTGTGCAGTTTTGTACGTAGGAAAAAATTATTGAATAGAACACCTTCCTTCAAAAATATATATACCCTTGACTTTAGAGAGATTAACAACCAGAGTAAAACGTCTACGCAAATGTCAATTTACTGTAATTCCAAATAAGAAAAAGCAACACAGTATATTGTATTCATACCTAAAGTTTGCTAATGTCTAAAAAACAGTACAGTACTCGGTATCCTGGCGCGGTCACCAATTTTGTAAACGCCCCAGCTTCAATTAAATGTCGTATATGAATATTTATGTGATGCGACGTTTTATAACTATTGGATCTTTTCTGAAATTGTTATAATTTTATAGAACATGTGTAGATTATATCCAAATGTTGGTTCTTGATCGCGTACGTAAACTTTCGGATCAATGTAGTGGGCTCCAGTTTTTCTTAATATTTCACTCCTTCGTTGGCGGCACAGGGTCTGGCTTCACCTCCCTGTTAATGGGGTGATTGAGCGTTGACTATGGAAAAAATCTAAATTGGAGTTTTACGTATATCCAGCGCCCCAGGTTTTACTGGAGGAACAATATAACTCTATTCTCACCACGCATACGACGCTTGAACATTCGGACTGTGTTTTTATGGTTGATAATGAAGCTCTTTATGATATATGTCAACGCAATCTCGATATCGAGCGATCATCTTATACTAACCTGAATAGACTGATTGGACAAATTGTGATTTCAATTACGGCCTCTCTTCGATTTGATGGCGCACTGAATGTGGATTTAACTGAATTTCAAACAAATCTGGTTCCTGTGCCTTCTAATTATTTTCCACTAGCAACTTATTCTCCCGTCATTTCTGCTGAGCGTGCGTATCACGAAAAGTTGAGTATATCTGAAATCACGAATGCTTGTTTTGATTCGGACAATCAAATGGTGAAGTGCGATCCACGGCACGGAAAATACATGGCGTGTTGTCTGCTTTATCGTGGTGATGTTGTGCCGAAGGATGTAAACGCTGCCATAGCATCCATAAAGACAAAACGGAGCATTCAATTTGTCGACTGGTGTCCTACTGGTTTTAAATAGGTATCAAATACAAGCCGCCAACTGCCGTTCCTGGTGGCGATCTGGCGAAGGTGCAGAGAGCTGTGTGTATGTTGAGCAACACAACAGCCATCGCAGAAGCTTGGGCTCGACTTGATCATAATTTTGACCTGATGTATGGAAAGCGAGCATTCGTGCATTGGTATGTTCGTGAAGCAATGGAAGAAAGCGATTTTTCTGAGGCTCGTGAAGATCTTGCAGCCCTTGAAAAGGACTACGAGGAAGCAGGTGTTGACAGCAACTATGGTGATGGCGAGAATGAAGGTGAAGAATATTAGGAACCTGATATGCTATGCGCAATTTTATCTCATTTTTAATTCAAATTTCTGAAAGCCAGTAAAAAAATTAGTACATACCATTCTATTCAAATTTATTTAAATATCTTAAAACCACAGTATTATAAACGCCCCACCTTCAAGTAAATGCCGTACGACGTTACAATGTCAGTAAGGAGCCAAGGATAGCTGCGGTAGTATTGTTGGGCGGCCCTTTTTATGGCCAGTATTTCGTTCTCCGGAACATGCCGAGGAGGTTAGCTAGTGTGGCAGTGTCTAGAAGTACCCATAAACACTAAAGACCAGCTCTGGTTGACTTGGGTTGTTGTTCTTTCTGTTGTGGCCTTGAAATCCTTGGCGAATGAGTAGCTATGTAATCTCGTTGAAGTTCTGCAGTAACTGGCTCACTGAAAGGATCAACTGTTGATTTTGCTCCGTCTCTCTAGTTGAACAGCAACAAAATTAGCGTGACTGATATTGCCAATGTGTGTGAAGCAAGCCAAAAAATCATTGTAGGTGACAATAGCAGACAACACGCATACGTAACGCACATCAGAAGGCAAACGCGACAACTGACTTGCATGATCAATTCACCGTGCCTAAATAGCCTTCATTTGACTGCTCACACACCATTGATTTACGGCAAATTTCGCCTTTTTCTCATTCGTGACGCGTAAATTGATTTGAATTCAATTTATGCCACGAGGTTGCAGTCAGTATCACTGCAACCTATATGGTTTCAGAGGATGTGCTATTGCATAAAAGTTTTCCATTTGAACCAGTGGACTGGTGCCTATATGAAGCCAATAAGAAAGAGTCATGAAGTTGGAACTAGATCTGGTCACTTGGCAATATCTCCTCCTTTGGTGGGGAATGTTGCGAGCAAGTTATTCTCTT
This sequence comes from Eudiplozoon nipponicum, assembly GCA_029291075.1. Classification (NCBI taxonomy): domain Eukaryota; kingdom Metazoa; phylum Platyhelminthes; class Monogenea; order Mazocraeidea; family Diplozoidae; genus Eudiplozoon; species Eudiplozoon nipponicum. The sequence continues at coordinate 31,326 of JAQBSW010000211.1, forward strand.
TTTCAAAAATCTACAAAATTTATAATCAATTACCAAAGGGGCTTAGAGAAATGCCTCCATCCAAGATGTCTTTTAAATTTTTATCTACTGGACTAGAAAAAGTCTACAATCCTGCTGATATTTTTTCTTTTGATTATGATAATACATTCTCATGGCTGAATAAAAGACATGGATAATTGTTAGCAGAAACATAATTTTTTGAGATTTTTATCTCCAAGTTTTAGCATTATTCAAATCGAAAGGTTATACATTTTATCATCATGCTAGTCAACAATACATACAATCAATTGCTAGTCATGGTTCTCATTTTTTTGCACAATGTTACACTCGAATTATACCTTGTTCCTATGATACAGTACAACTCAGTCGACCGATTCGTACTGTATGTCACAGTGAGACTAACCTTGCACATGATTTATGCCTGATGCGAGTGATCATTTTTTTTCTATATTGTACAATTTCCAATTTTATTATTTGATGGAATATGTGTGGTTTGAATCCAAATAAAGATATTTTATTCTATTCTATTCATTCACTTATCTATTCTATTCTATTCTATGTACATGAGACTAATTGTACATATTTATGTGATGCGATATCTTTTTTTCTATATTGTACATTTTCCAATATTATTATTTGATAGAACATGTGTGGTTTGAATCCAAATAAAGATATTCTATTTTATTCTATTCTAAAATATATCGGCGAATTTTTTTGTATCGTTACAGTATTTTTTGTTTAACTGTTACACTGGTCTTCTTAAGAGATCAAAACATAAAAAATAAAAGGCAGGCATCTCTTTTATGTTTTCTGTATATCTCACTGGTAATCATTACACTTGTTTACATATAATTATTAATTTGTTTTGTTTTGCTAATATTTTTAACAACAATTGTTAAATGACATCACTGGTTAATTTAAAATGGCTGATATCGTTCCATCTGGTTCAGCAGCTATATTAGAAGGTTTTAAACTGTAATATGTGATATTTTAAAAGTAGAAATTGGATGAACCTACGTGATGCTGAATCAGGGAAAATATTGTGGCAGGGAAATGAGGATCTGTACGTGCTTCTTTTGATTATTATTCAGATCAATTCCGAATGTTGAGCATGAAGGTAATATGAAAAGCTTTATCAAAGCTAGCACTTATTCCAAAAAATATTCTCAAATGTAAATCTGTTTCACGGGAAATAAATTTTTCTTCAAAACAGTTAATGAAAAATTTCAGATTAGAGCAGACAGTATTTTTGAAAGATAAACCAATTGAAGGTAAGAAACTAATTTAATTTTTGTATAACTTTTAACCTAGATTCTTTTTTTTGTAAATTCGCATTTTTTACTTTTGCAGTGCTCATTAAAGTACACAATTTTACGCAATGTAGAGTTCATTCCCCTATTATATGATGATATCCTCAAACATGCCAAGCTCGTATCAGTCTTTGTGTATTTATAGGTGTCTGATGGTTGCTGATAAATAAATGAGCTGAAGCTTAATGGGTTGATCATTTCCTTTAAGTCTATCAGACTCATACCTGCGACTCATCCAGCGACGTCATATGTGTCCTCCAATTTAAGATAAACCTCTATGTTAAAACAATTATATCTACTTAACTAAGTAATGGACTGAGTACTTTAAACGCAACACTGCACATAAACCGTTTTATCTAAAATCATATTTGTCACTACATCAGAATAATTAAGTTACATGTTACTAACTGTTCCAAAAAAGATCGAATAACTAAATAAGTTAGTAAGATTATATTGTGTAGAAGATCAAAATTGCATTTTTTATAAATATTACAAGATGATAACCTCACGTCACCAGATTAGTTCACGCAAATCAGGCACAAAATACCGAAGACAGCAATCAAGCAAAATTCAATGAAACTATTTAAATGAAAAATTTTATAGAATCTAAACAAATACATTTCTCTTTAAATAATATTCGTTTCAATCACAATCTCGAGATCAAGATGGGGAATTTAGGCACCGAAGGACTCGCTCGCGCCAGCTAGTGAAGTATCACACGAATGGTGGTAGACATTTTGACAATATTGATTGAGTTTAAAAGAGAAGACTGCCTCTCTCAGTATATTGGTGGGCACAGATTTAAAGGCATTACCAAAACGGTTGAAATAAAAATATTCTTTGTAAGTGTATATTTTGTAGAAAATAAAAATTGCAAATGTTGCAAAAAATACAAGATGGCGACGACGTTTTAACAAAGAATGTGATTTATGTGGAGGAAGTTATATCCTCCGAAAAAACAAAAGTAACTATTTATTAATAAATTTAAACCACCGTGTCTGACTGAAACAAATAGTGTTCTTGTTCTTATAATATTTTCTTCAATCAGCCACTGTAGTTTAAATTTATTTATAAATTTTTACTATATTTCTTTTGAGAAAATATCTTCCTACACTAGCAAAATGTATAAATAATATTTTTTTAAATTATTACTAATATTGTTGTTGTTATTATTTCTATGAGTTTTCATCAGCATACTTTGTCTTTATTAAATATGGCAATAAGTTATGTACACCTTAGCCAACGCAAAGTGAACGAATTTAATATAAAAATTAATTCGACACGGACAAAAAATAATTAACTTACCTTACCTGATAGGCTTAACGTGTTTTAAAAAGGAAATTAACTCATCATATTATCGTGTATCAAGGAAAAATAAAAAAATCAAACCGTAATTTAACTAATGGTATAAATGTATGTAAATGATTTAGATAAATTTTTCAGAAATTGTTATATGTTTTCTTAACAAATATTATTAGTCTAAGCCAGTAAGGGGGGTTTAAATTTGTTAATAATAATTTGAATTTTTAAACAAGGCCTTCTTACCCGAAAATTAAAAAGATCCAGATAAAATTTAAAAGTAGGATTATATATAGGTGAGCAAAATAGTAATTAACTTTTTTATCTATAATGATAACGGTGGGAAAGGTAGAAGTTGCAAAAATAGAGTGCTCTCAGCAAATTTATGACAGTTTTTCTGCAAAAAAACAGGATATCAATTCTCTCTGCAGAATTTGTTGAATTCAGTTGCACGAATATAGCTAGCCTTGTTTCAGTGAGCACCACAATAGGGCTAACAACATCAATTTTGTTAGTGGGAAGGAAGAACGAGCACCAGGTTTGTAGTTGAAAAAACATCTACTTTAGTCAAAGAGAATAATAATAAGATAAACTTTATTTGATTATATCCAGACTTCTGTTCCACAAGCATGTTACACACAAGTTCAACACTGAGATAGAATTAAAAAACGTGCTCACTCTTTATCTGAACGAGTGTTGTGTTTTTGTACATTTTGTGTACATATTGAACATATAAATTATGAGCATTAGAAACAACAATGCTTATGTTTATTATAAATTTATCGATTTTACACATAAAGTATCCCAGCGGCTTTTGATGCATTAATGAAATAGTCACAGAATTTTTTATCACATTTTTTATATTTGGCTAGCTAAGCACAGGCATTATCTATTAATAAGCATGTGGCTATTTGAAGTGTTTGGCATGGTTGCGATGGCTGCAAATCGTGATGTCTTATTTTGCTTATCAAGGGACTACTTCCAAATTTTGTAAAATTTCGTATTGAGTCATAACGTATGAGGCAGCATTATTTCCTTGTTGATGTTGTTGAGCTCTTGATTGTGAGGAATACGATTATGTATTATACCGACGAATTATGCAGTAAAGTTGCTTTACATGATTGAGCTGTACAAGATGAATTTGACTCGATGTTATGAATTTGACGATTTTATTTTGAATTTGTCTGTACATTTAGATAGAGTGTAGTTATGTCATGAAAAAATTTCCTATTTGTTATTTATCAGAAATCGCTAGATTATTTGATTACCATTCATGAACTCACAAATGGCTTTTGATTTGGCACGCTTCTGTGATATTGCCAAAATGAACCAAATAAGCTTTTGTATATAACAATTTAAGAGTGTCTGAGCAATGTTTGCCCGTGTCAATTAGAAATCGGCTTGATAAGTCAACGTGTTTTAAGAAAGGAAGCATATTACCAAATAAGTTATGGAAACAGAGAGATAAATTTTGAAATCACAAATTCACATTTCCTTGAAATGCAACAAAACTTTAGTGGTTGCAAATTAGCCTGAATAGGATATTCTGAGTTCGACAGTTTGGAATACGTGTGCTTTAGAAAATAGGTTTGGAGACCTTCCGCTTTGTCAGATAATTTATTGCTATCTAGATTAAAAACAGGGATTATGGATATCAAAAAAGGTCTTTCATGCGTCGTAAAAATGAGGCTAACCTTTGTGGACTTTGAATAATTGTAAAACTGTTAGAGTGGAAAATTACCTGACCTGTGTTTTGACTAAAACAGGCTAAATTCCAGTTAATTCGTTCCTTGAAGATATTTTGGTGGCCTTTGGCGGCCAATCAATCATCATCCCAAGTTAAAAAAACAAATCCAGCATGCTGTTGACTTTGTTTACCTCAGTGTCAAGTTCATTAATCTCTAGGATTTGAGAGTAATATTATGAAAACGTCACTTAATTATAAGAATATCTCATATGGTTTATAGTGCTACCGAATTTTAAGAAAATTAACTAAGATGTGCTGATCCCAAGTTATATGTTTAAAATATTATGTGGAAACTTTTGACATCTTTTGGAGTATTTTGCAGCGATTAAGCATTATTGTACAGACTGGATAAACTTTTGATGTGTCATCCGCATACTAAATAAACCAAGTCATAAGTTTGAAACTTGTAGAATTCCAGCATTGATGAGCAATAGAAGAAATGAAATTACGTCTTGTTTGATGACGAATTATCTTTGCAAGAGTTAATTAAAGATGAATCGTTATGTATTCTTGTAAATGTTTATGTTAGCCCCGTCGGTAAATCGCGTGAATGATGGAATGCCCTCTCTATGGATAGAAGATAAAATAGGAATTAGGAAGGATACCTGACAGTGAACGAGATTAGGGAAGAACTCCCGAGATTGGCCATTGGTCACATCTTTGTTGGAAAAGAAGCAGTCAAGTTGGTTTTCCCCTCGAGTAGAGAAGTGCACAAATTGATGTAGTAAGTTATTCGCAAAGAGCCGAAGCAACGGGTGATTTTCAGAAGTTAGATTTTGACAGTTTGCCAGAGGGAGGTTGAGGTCGCCCACAACGATGTATCGATTGGAGTGCTGAGAGAAAAAAAGTGGACATAACTTGAGCTCCAGCAGTGTCATCGAGGATTGAGAGATTGGGGGATCTGTAGACAACGCAAACAGATACGCTTTGGTTAGTAATCAGTAGCTAAAATGAGAAAAGTTCTAATCCTAGTGAGTTCAGTATAGACAAACTTTTGGGCATGGGAGAGGATCGGACAAAGGCAGCCAGCCCACCCCCTAACCGACAGTTCTGTCACTACGAAGGAAAATGTAACCATTGATTAGGAAAAGGTCATCGCAGTGTATGATAGGGGATAGCCGTGTTTCAAAAGGAAAGCACATGTCTAGCTCGTTAGAGGAAAGAAATGCTCGCAGTTGTTTGAGTTTTGGCGTAAGCGATCTACAGTTAATAAGAATTGCTGAATGTGATCCATGAGAAGGAGAGTTAGATCGGGGAGGAGAAGCGGGCAGGAGCTTACCGCTGGCGATCGGAGCGAGAACGAGGGCTGGTGAGGGTGACTGTCCGCTTGCTGTCGAGAATGGAGTGGTCAGCGTTGATTTAGATCTTCTTAGTCTGACTTTTGTCAGGCGAGTGGGGTAATTGGAGGAATTGAAAGCAAGAAGCAGGCGAGTTATCAGGGCTCGTGGAGACGCTCTGGAGCGGCGTTACGGGGATGGGCGGGAACAGGATCTGATCAGGGGCAGAGACAAAACTATCCCAGGTGAAGTCGATGTAGTTGACGAAAGAGGAAGTTGATGAGGCTAAATCATGGGTAGGGTCGATGTAGTTGACGGAAGAGGAAGTTGAAGGGGCTGAATCGATATCCCGCTTGGCCGTGGACGTCTTACTTTTTGTCGGTTTCAGGACCTCTGCACTGTTCGTGATAGTGACATGACGAGAGGATTTTGGGCCGGCAGTGGAGATAGAAGGAGGGGATCCATTATTTGGGGTCTTTACGCGGCGCGGTAGGCCACGACTACGCGGTAAAGCTTGGGTTTGTGGGGAGGGATCGGTCATGGAGTATGGGCTAGTGGTGAATGGGAGCCATTCAAATCAAAAGGAGGTCAACATGAAGGGTCCAGTAGAAAGGACGTCACAGAGGATGCCGCCGAGATCTGATCGGCGTTTCTTTGGGTTGATCCAGTCCTGCTATGCGTGTCTAGCTTCGTGAGAGGAAGTGGTGGTCGGCGAACGGGCCCAAGCGTGCTCTATTGTCCTTTGTAGCAACGTGCAATCACGCTTTAATTTGAATTTTCCAATCGATTATAAGGGTGATTGCGATTTGAGTTGACTAAGCTCATAGTTGGACAATCTTTTGTGTGAAGACAGTACAAAGGATCAACCTTTGCCGGAAGAGACCTCTTTGAGGTGGTTGAAGTTGCCCTCCAATTGCCTGATCAGATCTGAGGCCAGATCATCCTTGGCGAGTGGAGAGCGCGGAGACCAGTAGAAGAGGTTGCTCTTAATGTAATTTCGCAAAGCAAACTCCCTCGCAACACCGTTCAAAAATTCGTCAGCCTGCCGCAACAGGTGTGGCTGCACGGTGAAGATCAAGAGTTTGTCAGTTAGAGCTCCGAGCAGTTCCGTGACATGAACCATTTTTTGCTGGAGGTCAGCGAGATTGGAAATTAGCTTCTGGGTTAACAACGGAGTGGTGGAGGCGGGCGATAAAATTTGGTTCATGACGGAGGAGTGAGATAGAAAAACAGATATAGTGTAGACTACGACTAGAGAGAAAGAAATAGACATTTATGTAGGTAAAAACGGTAAAATCCGATGAGATAAAAGTACGTCCTTGAAATATGTAGGTAAATTCCAAATAAATTATGTAAGTTAATTCCAGGTGTATCCCAGAGATGAAATCAGACGAGAAATATAGAGAATATAAAAACTAAATGAAAACCGATCTCCGTTTCAAATAAAATAATTATAGAAATCCACAAGCACACCCACTCTGGTTGTTGCGCTCTGCAATACATCTTTAAAAATATCTTTATTGTGTGTATTAATACCATATTCGTCTAGTAATCTTAGAACTTCACAATTATTCAAAAGCAAAATATTGCGTATTTCGTATATCTATCTTATCTTATTTGTGGCACGTGATCAATTTTGGCTAAATCCACGTAGATGGTGGTCTATAGACAAATATAGTCTTTTATTGTGCTAAAACATGATAGTCTAAAACTTGAGTAAATGCTTTAAATTTAGCTTTTGATATTATATCTTTTTCCTCATTTTGATTTTTGGTTTTAGTCAATAATTTAACATGTTTTGTTGTATTTCACTCGATATATGTTGAAGCGTTCATGCCTTGTAATTATAGGCCAACAACTTTTGTCGATTTAATTAATAGAGAAGCATGTTGGCGGACATATTGGATGCATCCATTCGGTGTTTTTATCTGCTGGATTTCATGGCTTCCTCTAACGTATTTCCTAAGATTTTTTTCGAAATTTAAAGCGTTTAAGTGGTTAAACTGTGGTTATACTGGTGAACTGGTTGTATTTTTATCCCTTGATCTGCAAGAAGCTTTAGAAAAGCTTCATTCTACGTTTCAATACTGGTAGTGCATGATTAATAATGTGATGCTTAAGCGTCATCGTTGATTCTTCAAAAATATTTTTAAGCATCACCAATTACTTAAAGGTAGTGTATTCTAGATTGTAATGAACATGTTGTCCTTTTAAAGAAACAAGCTGCGCGACAGGAAATAGATTATTTACATGATTTTCGGATTGCGTAACAAATTGTTTGAATCCACTGTCTTCATAATTTCGCCATATATTTCGATCTCCGGGTATGGAGATCTTTTTCAATGGTAAGCACATCAACCACTAAGTTGAAAATCAATATGACAAGTAGAAATATTAGTTTAAACTGTCCCATTCATACTTTTTGTTAGATCTCTTAAGCATAACTTGTTTTTTAATGCTAGGAAAGTGTATGTCAAATTGGTTTGTTTGCATGTGTACACTCTTCGAAATGAGATTACAGTGATTTTATGACAATTACTGACAACTCATTAGATAAGCGTACGTCATGCCTGTATGTATGTGTTCTCGTTTGTTTTGGATTGAAGAGTAATCAATTACTGCACGTGTGCACTCATTCTAGTGAAATTACAGCGATTTGGCAACATCTGACTATTCACTGGATAGGCGTGTTTGTGTGTATGTGCGTGAGCGTTTACTTAAAACTGAGAGCTTATCTATTACATGTAATTACAGGCACGTGTAACGGTCATACAAGTAAAACTAAAATGATAACTGTCATTTCCTAACTGCACACGTCAGACCTAGTTTTACACATACTTTCCTAAATGAAGTAATTACGAGTGGCATTCCGGTGTGGATGGGGCAAGATACTATGAATACAGTAATTAATTAAGAGTTAGCAAAATTAAATTAGAAACGGATAAAGTGTTTAAATAGGGTAGAAAGTTAAATTAAAACGGTTCGTAAAAGAATTTTTTAAATTGCCTGATAAAGAAAGATACTAGTAATAGTGCAAAGAAAATTTGGCTTTTTTTAAAAAATAAACCCTCCCATCATGCATAGATAAATGTTTGTTAAAAGGCGCTACACTAACAACAGAACATAAGATAATAGATAAAATAAGATAACAAGTAATCAAGAATGAAATTATAAGTTAATCAGAAATAAATTAGGACATATTGAATCACTCACCCTCCACTTCTGTAAGTTTATATCAGTCCAGTATTCCTATTCTTTTACTTAAGCGAGCTTCTGATTCTGATTCGTGCAATCTTCGTTTCCTACCATTATTTAATGCTGTATTCGAAATAGGACCTTGTGATTTTTCTATGGCTATTTCCTTCATGATGTCATTTCTCGATTTAATTTCGATGGGTTCTCCAATCAGTCTAGTAGATCTGCAAAGACCACAAATTGATATCCGTCCGCACCCATCCCAATTAATTAAGTGTCCCACCTCTACTGTATGGCGTGGAAGATCCGATCTATTAACATGGCCATACTGGCATGTGGTTCTATGTTCCCCTGTACTTACCCTAATTATATTTGTGTAAAGAGTAGCCAGTCTATATATCTAAATCGTGTAAAAGAACCTCTAATTTCATTACATTGATTATTGTTGCAATAAAAGATATGCGTGATCGCATTGCGTCATGTAGCTGTTGTGTATAATATCGATTTCAATGTTTTCATCAGCAAGTACGTCATGAAGGCAGCTCTGTTCACTTTTTGACAAATAATCTTTTTGTATAAGTCAAGGTTAACTTACGTGTTACAAATAGAGGTTTGGATAGGTATTTGACGAAGTTAAATCTCCGACAATTACTAATGTTATTGTTTGTTATATTATCCAATGTGCTGGTTAATGTAGTATTATTTTCGTATATTTTGAGTGTTAAAGGTGATGATGAAACGATAAATTTCTTAAATTTAGGTAATCAAATGAGCCAACTTTAATTTATTCTGAAAAGGGAATCATCAGGTTATTTACAATTGTGGTTAAAAATTAGACAGATATTTTTAGCAAGGATGCTTTTTCGGGAATTCTTCTCAATTTCAAATCCAATTACCTTTATCGTATGAAAATCGGTATCTTAAAGTCATTAACATTAAGAAGTCTCAGATTAACAGATATAAAGCATAGGATGATAGTATTAGATCGACTGCGCGATATATTCATGGCTAATAGTTACCCTCTTCATTTAATAGAAGCAAAAATGATGAATGTCGGAAGAAAATTTAGTTCTCATTTGACGCAAAAAAGAGATAAAACGGAGGAATAGAATGAGCTCATGGTATTACCGGATTCTATATTAAGTAGGAAACTAAAATCAATAGAATTAAAATACAATATATGGAATAGTTCCATAAACTAGGCACTGTATTCCATAACCCAAAGGAAAAGATTGAACCCTTGGAAACACCAGAAGTGTATGAAATCCCATGAAATGATTGTTGTCTCACGTATGTTGATGAGACAAGGTAAGAAGAGATAATATATTTCTATATATGATCTTGCTCGTCATGCAGTAGAGACTGGACGCACTATTAACTGAGATTATAGAAAATGCATAGCATTATTTATTCGTAATAGGGTGACGAGATTGACTATAGAATCTATCGAAATTGAAACTAGAGATAATATTATGAATGAAACAGCTGATGAGAATTCGTTAGGTTTGATTCGGAATACTACATTATCTAATGGCAGGAAAAGACGATTGCATTAATTAGAACCCGAAACTAGCACCAGTAAAAGATTAAGAATATCGTATTAAGACTGACTTATTAGTTGGCTTATTATTTAATTAATGACTAGTCAATTACTAAAAATATAGTCATTATAATTTTGACCCCTAATTATTCGTTTAACTCTTAGTGATTTTAACGCTTATTAAAGGGCATTCAACTTATTTCTTTTCACTGATTATTCTTTCTTTAAATAACTTTCAACATTTATTTTCTGACAATCACCTATTTTATTTCGTATCTTAATAAAGCTTATCAATTTATTGAATAGGATTTTTGTGCCTTGCCTCCACCCTACCTATTCATATCATTCCAGTAATCCGGCATTTCAAATGTTACGAATAAATAACTAGTCTAACGCGTGCAAAAGGTAAATTAATTTCTATTTACTGCAGTTTTAATTAGATACACGTCCATTTGTATTAGTTATATTTAACTGAATCTTTTAGATATATATACGCATGTACATTCTCATACGTGACATGCGCCAATTTAATTATATGACAAGAACTATTATTACGCAAGCCTACTCTGAGTAGAACTTGAGTGGTTTGAATTAGAAATTAACACGTGCATTAGGCGTTCTGATTAATGAATCTACCACTTACAACGGAATTTGTTATGACGAGTGTTTCTGATATATTAGTCTCCCCCCACCCGAAAATGTTAGGGCAATCTCAATTACGTTATTTACATGGAGTGTATAAAACAAATAGTCTAACGCATGCAAATGGTTAAGTTCTTATTCAACTACTCTAGTTTCACTTAGTTAGATGAATATAACAGTTACGGAAATGCTGACACACACAAATATGATACGCTAATTTCTAGTTAACGGTTAGTCTAAAGTATAAATGATATGGCCACAGGAAATATCATGCTTGCTTCATTAGTTTCTTTTGTTAAATTGGTGAAGAAGGCTATCGATAACGGCAGCCGCAATATTTTTAAGACAGAAAACACCTGGAATCATGACTGCGTTTATCAATACGCAGATCAGGTAATTTCGATTAATCCAGTTTCAGAAAAAAATTTCATTTATACAGTAATTAAAAAAAGTTTTCGACATTAACTCAGCTCATCTATTAAAAAGCAAAAGCAAGCAGTTTATGGGGTGAAATCATTTAAACGATTTAGAGTATAATGTCGTTTTATCATCAAGCTAGACTAATAGTTAAATACTGTTTGTTGCGGAGAGCTAATATATATGCAAGCGTGTATTGTGTTGCGAACCTAGTTACAAATTAGTTCAGTTGTGACCTGAAGGATAAACCAAAGACAGCATGAACGCGAGATATAATCTCATTCACATTCGTTTCGTGCTTACTGGCGACTCATCCGTAGGAGCCGGTATTACGCACTTTAACCACTATATATTTGGGTGAGGAATGAGGGATAATAGGACGCTACAATCTGCTAGACAAATGTGTAAACCTGCAGTAGTAAAGCTAGCATTATATAAAGTCTCGAAAATGTGACTTCAGTTAACTCACTCTATATAATATATATATATATAAATATTCTCGGAGTCTGTAAAGGATACCAAAACTATGGCTATTGTAAAGAAAATCGATACCAAATATTTTAGTATTGAAAGGGGCTACGCTACTAGTGACATTATGAGTTTCTCTGAGTTGAGTACGTGGTACCAATAACATGACAGATATCAGACAGCTTAGTTCTCACTGAAATTGAGAATAACAACTATTTCTGAACACCTGTCCAAGCCTTAGGTAATTCATTACACTTTCCGGTCTTTTTCAGTTAGTCATTATTTCGCGGTAGGCATGGCTCATTACCTGGTTTACTCTAACAGTTAAATACTGGCTTGTTGCTGAGAATCCATTATATATATGCAAGCATGTATTAGGTGTTGCGAACCTAGTTAAAAATTAGTTCAGTTGGGACCAGAAGGATAAACCAAAGACAGCATGAACGGAAAGTATAATGATGAGTCGCCAGTAAGCACGAAACGAATGTGAATGAGATTATACTTTTCGTTCATGCTGACATTGGTTTATCCTTCTGGTCACAACTGAACAAATTTGTTACTAGATTCGAAACACCTAATGCATACTTGCATATATATTAGTTCTCCAGTATTTAACTGTTAAATATTTAATTCAATGATGTCATGCTTACCGCGAAATGTGATAACTGATTACGATCAAGGCCAGAGTGTATGGATTTACTGGAGTAACAGGTGTTCAGAAATAGTTATAATTCTCAATTTCGGTGAACTATAGTATAAATTGATATCCATCAGGTTGGTACCGTGTACCAGCTCAGAAACTATAGTTTTAGTAACATGTACCTTTTTGATACTATAATTTTGGGATCGAACAAATGTGAATGAGATAATGCTTTCCTTTCATGTTGTCTTTGATTTATCCTTTTGGTCACAACTGAACTAATTTATAACTAGGTTCGCAACACCTAATACATGCTACGCTAGACTAACTAGAACCCATTTAATTTCATATTACTATTTAATATCATATTTCTTGAATTATTGCACAATGCGAGCGGTAAGTTTAGAATATCCCCGATTTTCTTTCGTGGGGTAGGCGCTTTGAAATATCAGTGCCACATTTGCTTAAATCTGTTATTGTGAGCATTTTGACTGTGTTTGTAGGTGTCTGATTAGATGCCTGATTACGTTCCTAAACATTATCTGTCAACAAAGATTAGATCGTATGTCATTTCCACTCGTTAGTACACATGATGTTGCAGCCTTTTAAGGAAATGGAAAAATCGGCAAACAGCCATCACGAAGACGAACTCGGTGCGTATTTGAAAAATGGGGTTAATCGGATCTTTGCGAAACTAATAGTGCAAATCGATAACCCACGAAAGCAAATCGTGGATTATCTAAATTTTTAAAATCATATTTTTTATACTTTAAGCATAATTTGAAATGCTCATTTTACTAGTTCAAGACGAAAAATTAAGTTCTATACAGTAAATTACCATGCGGTATAAAATTGCTTTTAGTTGCAAGTTTGAGCATTACACTTTCTGCGTCATACCAATTGGCTTAGTATGACATTAATGAGCCACATCTGCATTCCTCTTGCAAGTCTAATTGAATAAAACCCGTCATTGATCCAAAAAAACATGTACAAATATAAAAGTAATGCCATGTCTAATAACTGTAACTGTGCAAAAAAGAACTATTGATTATAAGGATAAGCTGAGATATGTGACTCTCGCATAGGGTGCTGCATAAGGCTTGTGAGTATATAGTTTTAAAATGCGGGCTCATTCACTAAATCACTATCGGGCTAAATTAAACAGCTTTTAATCTATTAGCGTTTAATAGCGAGAAAAATGCAAAAACGCAAAAAGGTATTGTCACGAGTCAAATTCTATTCGACCATCACTGAGCTTTTAAACACCACAAAGAAAAAAGAAGATTGGAATCGATAGAAACATTAGAATTATTATTGAAAAACAAATCAGGATTATAATATCGAAATAACACGCTGAGGAAAGGTTGGGAAACATACTAGCGTTACAATTAAAAGGAAACCTTTGATAAAAATCAACAGTAATTAAATATTTTGTTATTTTTAAAGCGCTTAATGCCAACAGACCATATTAGCTGTTTTAAAAACACAATTTGCATATTTTTTTAGTTTGGTGCTTCGAATTCGGATTCGTAATTCCGGACTCAACCAACAGTTGGCAGTCACAGATAGAAGCTGCACCAGAAAGTCAAATGGTTCCATCATCAATTTTAAGGTAATTTTAGCTCTCGTCAATAACCAGTACAATTTTATCTCGAATATCTTTCTGTACAGACAAAAGACATTTTTGTACAGAGATAATTCTAAATGGATTAAACAATAATTGATTGCATGGGTGGTGGTAACAATTCTTTCAATCAAGTTTGCGAGCTTGAAGTAAACACCAATCCCATTGTATTTAACCAGTCGTCGAACAACATAAAAAAACTACCGCCAGCCGCAACGCACTGACGCGTTTCGACCTTCCATGATCATCATCAGAGTACGACGGTAAACTGACTATCGAGGATCCTCGATGGTCAGTCACGAACATTAACACTTTGCAGCTTTCGCCATATATATATATATATATATATATATATATATATATATATATATATATATAGGTAATACAATTAAAGTATCATCAATTGCGCGGGAGGTGGTAAAAATTATTAAAATTAAGTTTGCGAGTTTGAATTTAACATCAATCCCATTGTACTTAACTAGTTTTCGAACAACGTAACAAAACTTCAGTTTACCGTCGTTTCCTGATGATGATCCTGGAAAGTCGAAACGCGTCACCGCGTGCGATTGACGGTAGTTTCGCTATGTTGTTTAACGACTAGTTAAAAACAATGTGATTGATATTTCCTCAATCTCGCAAACTTGATTTAAATAATTGTTTCCAACGCTAGTGGAAAAAATATCAGTTTAATTGTTTTACCGATACATTAGTCGCATTAGCTACACAGAAATTGTGCAACCGACATTTCCAGTCAAGTACAATGTAACGGCGATTACTAGAGGTGAGAGCCGCTTACCTAATGACGCTTTCCATGTGTACGCGATGCAGTTTCATCGTCGACAGTCGGTTCGCTGTCGTGCTCTGGTGATGATCGTAGAAAGTAGAAACGCTTCAGTGCGTGCACACGGTAGTTCTCCATCTTAGCTATGTCTGGCTTTGTTTTGAGCAATATAGACTACTTCTTTTGCGTAACGCCATATGGTCTGTCACCACTTTGATTTTTTTGTGTCCGCAATCAATGGTTATGTCGTATTTTGCGCACAGGTATTTTGATTTCTTCCAAATAGATTTGGATTTTCGTTGCTTCAAATTATATTCGATAAACCAGTCGGTCTAGCCATTATTTCTCAAAGTTTCTGGAAGCAGGTTGATCTCTAATTCAATGTTTTTCGATGCGCAAATCCTGCGTATTCGTGTGCCAAAATTGATTATGAGGCAGATAATTAAGTGCACATGAGTGAAGAGGAATTAGGTAAACTAACTTTTATACATTTTACCGGTCCTGTGCACTGAGACAGTATTTACAGAACTTATTTTGCATCATCAGGCGAAACAATACTTAAAATTGTTTCCGTAAATATATGGAAAATCATTTTGCCATCATGACTTCAAAACCATGGGAACTCGAACTCATCTGCATGTATGACTGACGATATTTAAGCTGTGCTATGCGACTGGTTAGATAAGATTAAATTTATGCTTATCTTAAGCTCGCAAACTTGATTTAAATCATTTTTATTGCCGCCCGCTCAATCATTGACTTTTTAATGGTATAAGTTATTTATGTTTGGTGAAAGCTGCAAAACTGTTATGTTCTTGGCTCCATGCAATTGTGTAACCAACAATTTCAATCAAGTACAATGTAAGCGAGACTTCTAGTTGTGAGACCTATATATCCGAGCACTAGATTCCGAAGCAGATGTGCTCAGGTTCGAGTAAAGTATGCGGCACATTCTGGAAAGTGCGTTATGTTCCAAATAAGGGAAAAATCGGTCTACTGAAAGAATTGCCTTTTCCAAACTTTACAACACTTACTCTATATTGCAAATGTATGTGCATAATGATTCAGGTGTTTATATCAAGAACACAATCTTAATTAAAAGTACTAGGCAATTATTCGGTTTCTGATTCATTTGTGGTTGTTAGCAGAATTCAAAATACAAATGTTATGACTTTGTTTACAAATGTAGCAATTGGCAAAACCATCGATATTATTATCCAAGCTGTAGAACAAGCCATAATACCATCAACGGTGCCAGGTCACACATTACGCAAGCGTATCTTATTATGAACGAAAGATTTACAATTTCGTTTTAATGGAAACAGATTGATGGTGTGGCAATGGGGATCCCTCTATTCCCAGAGTTGGCTGAGATTTTCTTAGGCCATCTGAACAATACATCATTAAGAGTGACATAAGTAAACGAGCTTAATATATACAGTATATGGATGATAATTTCCTTGTCCTTAAAAGCAGGTCGCAATCACGATCGTTGCTTCAACGTCTCAATAAATCGCATAAGAATATCAGTTTCACATCAGAACACGAGAAAGATGCTTGTCTACTTTCCTTGGATGTACTAATATAATTAAGATACTATTGGTAAATTAAATAGAATAATTTACCATAAACAAATCTCGTCTGCACGGTATTTGAATTTCAGCAGTTTCGTGCCTTTCCAATTTTTATTATCAACAGGGTTACTGCTTTTTTAAAGAATTGTCAAGAGGATAAAGTTAAGCGGATAGAGGAGCTACAGTTCTGATGAATCAATCTGATTATAACAATAAAATGATAGAACAGTTAATTAATGCTGAAGTATACACTAAAATAACAAAAGACCCTACTGATAAGTTACAATGGCAAGTAAAATTATTAATCAATAATATGATTGCTGATGAAGAATTGTATTCGACGCATAGTAACACTCTCATTCAAAGAGATACGTTTGCACCCAGATTTTATGGCTTAGTTAAAGTGCATAAGCCGGGTAATCCTTTAAGAATTATACTGAATGTACAACACTCCCCAACATATAAAATTTCAAAATTTTTGTGCCGTAGTATAAGAAAATATTCCTATTTCTTAGAACATACCTTGCTTAACACATATCATTTGGTTGAAATTGTTGATAAATGTGTACTAGATGAAAAGGATAGATTAGTAAGCTTAGATGTAGTATCTATGTACACAAATATACCGGTACCTGAGGCTCTGGATTGTTTTAGACGTTTCCTAGTTGATCACCCATTAATATTAGGAAGCAAAATAACGTTAGGACACGTCATGGAGATGATGTGTATTTGTA
The DNA here is from genome assembly GCA_029291075.1 of Eudiplozoon nipponicum. NCBI lineage: Eukaryota > Metazoa > Platyhelminthes > Monogenea > Mazocraeidea > Diplozoidae > Eudiplozoon > Eudiplozoon nipponicum. The sequence goes on from JAQBSW010000211.1 coordinate 48,574, forward strand.
TGTCCTCCACTTATTTTAAATTTTGGAATGAATTTTATAAATAAATTAGAGGCGTTGCAATGGGACAACTTTTGTCGGTCCAAATAGCTAATATCTTTATGCATTTGGAGAATGATCTGTTGGATAAGACTCCATTGAAACCAAAAGTGTACCTACGTTTCTTGGATGATATATTACTGATCTGGAACCATGGTGATAATGAATTGGTAAATTTCTTAAATTTAGCTAATCGAATGAGCGAACTACAATTTACCTTAGAGAGGGAATTTTCAGGTGAATTACCATTTTTGGAAATTGGGAAGAGATATTTATAGGAAGGATACTTATTCAGGAATCCTTCTTAATTTCAAGTCCAATCACCCGTATCGTATGAAAGTCGGTATCTTAAAGTCATTAACATTAAGAAATCTCAAGTTAACAGATATAAAGCATAGGAAGTTAGAATTAGACAGACTACGCGATATATTCAAGACTAATGGTTACCCTCCTCATTTAATAGATACAACAATGAGGGACATGGTGAAGAAATTTAATCCTAGTTTGAGATACATAAAAGCGGATAAGGAGAAGGAAGAGCGGAAGGTCATGGTATTACCGGACTCTATATTAAGTAGGAAAGTGAAATCATTAGCTTTAAAATACAATATAAGGACCGTTTTAAAACAGCCCCTTACACTTGACACTATACTCCCCAACCAAAAAAAAGATTGAACCCTTAGACACTTCAGGAGTGTATGGGACCCCATGCAATGATTGTAGTCTCAAGTATGTTGGTGAGACCATGCGCCCAATAAAAGTAAGAAGAGTTTAACATAAAACTGCGTGTAAGTAGGGACATATTGCTAAATCAGATCTTGCTCTTCATTTAGTGGAGACTGGGTATACTATCAACTGGGAGGAGTGCAAACGCATAGCAATATGTAGTCGTAAAAGGGTGACGAGATTGATAAGGGAATCTATAGAAATTAAATCTAGAGATGATATTATTAACGAAACAGCTGTTGCAAAATCTTTAGGTCCGATTTGGAACACTGCATTAGCTAGTGGAAGGAAAAGACGATTGCATGAACTGGTAACTGAAGCTAGCTCCATTAAAAGATTAAGAACATAAGATTAAGATTGACTAATTAGTGGGCTTTTATTCAAGAAATGAATAATCAATTATTATGAATATAGTCTTCAAAATTTCATCGCTAACTATTCGTTTGATTTTAAAACAATAAGTGATTTCAACCCTAATTTTCTGTTTTGCAACCCACCCTACCTATTGAAATTATTCTAATAATATAATTTGTCTGACGCGTGCAAAGGGTCTATTGACTGCAGTTTTCATCTAGATGTACGTACATGTGTATAAAATATTATTTAACCAAGTTTTTTAATTATGCATACACATACACATGCACATGCGTGGCGTGTGCCAATAACTGTTATTAACTTGTCTATTTTGAGTACAACCTAGTGGTTTGAATTGTAATTTAACATGTACATTAGTCTTTCGGACTTCTGGTTTTATCACTCATGGCATGTTTTTATGACGAGTGTTTCTGAATTATGGGTCTCCCCCATCTCAGTTACGTCATTTACATTGAGTGTGTAAAACGAATAGTTATCGCATGCAATTGATAAATTATTATTCAGCCACTCTGGTCTAAATTAGTTATGATGAAAACAACGGTTATGAAAATGTACACACACACATATGTGACACGCGAATATCTAATGAAAGGTCAGTCTGAGGTATATAAATATTATGACTAGAGGAAATAACGCGCTTGCTTCATTTTTTCGTGAAATGCAACTGATGAAGACATATGGTAAAGTAAGTCGAAATATTTTGCTAAAAGAAAATTACTGTAACAATGAAAGCTGCGTTAGTCAAAACGCAGATCAGGTAATTTCAATTAATCCAGGTTCGCAACAAAGAAGTTCCTTCAATTGTCATATTACTTAGTCCGGATTCAAAAGGCAAAGCATATTCTAAAGCAATAAATTACTTAATGTCTATTCTAGACAATTAATTAAGTCATATAAATAGTGGGAGTCAACAGAAGCAGTGTCATCAATATTGATTCAGCAAATACGTATATTTATCAAGAATAATCAACCAGCTCATAATTGTAAAAAAATAGGACTACGGAGCGATGGAATTAATAATTCATTAGCTTAAAACGAAAATTAATGAGAGAAAAACAATGAATAAGAAGGATAGAAATCAAATACATTATGAATTTAATTAGGACCGATGGCTAACAGTTGGGCGAACTGACTTATACTTTAGTAAAGACAGGAAACTACACTGTAAGGTCATTCGCCATGAATAGAAATGTCACATCAAGCATTATAGTCAAAGTAACAATCGGGCTTTAAAAACAATCAATGATGCCTAATTTGAGTAGCGTATATATAGACAGCGAACACTGGAAAGTTATACACGCGACCGCATCGAAATTGGGCATCCGGCACGTTAGACAAGAAGAATTTACGTGAGTCTACTAATGATAAGAACCATATTTATCCATTCTGAACACTACATTCATTGCGATTTCATCGCCGTTAGAACACTGATGATGACTAACAAGGGCCAATGCGTACGGACGCCGATAATTTTAATGTTTACTGACAAAATATTGATTTTATCTTCTTTTCTCAAACTCGATATAACTGATTATAAAAATTAAATTTTTTATTTGTATTTTGCTTTTCATCATCTAGCGGTAACACTGTGATAGAGACTCATTTCTATGACGGCGATCTACTAGTCAGTAAATCGCGAGTGCGCATTTTCTATGTCTAATCGGACCACCGCAATACCCTCGTCGCATGAAGACGGCAAATAATTTTCTATCAGTATACTTAAATTGATTAGGAAAAAACTTCTAAAGCTACAGTTACGAATGAAAAATCAGCTGGCCAAATTTAATAAATGGCGCGCTGTGAAAGAATCAAAAAATGTTTAATAGCAGTTTATTTGTGCTGTATCCACCTTTCAATTTGATATTGTGCCTATTCTACCTACATTTTGCAAGCAAACTGTTCTTTAATTGTCCAATATAACATAAATCAAAAAGAAAATGTAAAATTAACTGGAGCCAAATTCTTTAAGATTCTAAAAATCCTACTTTGTGAGCAGCTATTATATGTCCTTATGTGCAATAAAGAAGCCTAATTTGCATTATCAAATGTTTGATTCTCATGAACGTAAATCAATTTAAGATAAATGCCAATAATCGTTAGCTCATTATATTCAAAAACTATAAGATATCAATACTATCAAAATCCAAAAAATAGCGCCGTAAGATCATATGAAGACACAAGTCAATGACAAAATAGAATTCCGTATGAACAGTTCCCTGACTACGATAGCGAAGTACATAATACTTTGTTACATCGTATGTATAACAAAAATATGAAGCAGAGGTGTGAAGATGTGTGTTAATCCTATTTTTTAGTTTTCAGTTGGCAAATCTCGTTTGGTTCAGCACGTAAATTTCGAGCTCGCAGTGTTATTATTTCGTTCCTTCAAAGTCCTGTAGCAGAAATGCATACATAATTTTAAGAATGGATGGACTACCGCGAAGGAAAATCGACCAACATATCTAACAGAAACGAAGACATAGATCTGCATGTAACTTTTGTACCAGACCTAGTGAAATACAGGGCGAGATTCCTTCCCGTGGTTTTCACTGAACCGCTGCACAAAATTCACTAGTGATTTTAGCAACCTAAAAGACGCTTGAGAACTGTTTTTCTAATAGATCGACATTCAGAACAAGTTGATGTCTCACTAAAAAGGTTTTCCAACTAACAACTATGATGTGCACATGAATCCATTCTGAAAGATAGCTCAAACTTTAAAGTTGGTCCGCTTTGTACCATGCGCCAATGTTACCGTAGCTAAAAATGTAAAACACAATTCTGCAAGCGAAATATAGTACTATATAAAATGAAATGAAGTCAGAACAACAAATGTAGCCTAATTTTTCTTTTTTCCGTGGTTATGCAATGGTAAAGCATAAGATTTGAATGCAGACTTAAGATCTAATTATAACACATATACCTACGCAATTCATTTGTTCTTTATCCATGCGAATCTGTGCGAATTTTAATTATACATTTCTCAAAAAGCATAAATAGATGCATAGACAGAGAGCAATGTTTCTAACATAGTACCAGAAGAGTGTATTTCAATAAGGCAGTTAATCAGGCCAGTTCACTGTACACAGATTTTTCACTAGTTTCACACAGATGTTCGTCCATAGAAAGAATAGAACCCCATATGCCCAAACGACAGATATAGCAAATAATAATTTCCAGCTACAAGAGCGCAGAAAATTTCTTTCACTGTTCCAGTGACAAATTAGTTCAAATAGGACCGGAACTAATTTGTTAGTATGTACGCAACACCTAATACATAATTCCATGTGCATTTGTTCTCCGCAACAATAACTGAACAATTATGGAATTGTTTCCAGCACTAATGACCGGCAACAAAAAGCATTGCTTCATTCAACTGGGATACAAAAGTAAATTCAATCCAAAATCATACACCATATATATATATATATGTTTTGTTTATTCACTAAGATTGAATAAATAAAACACTTTCATTTTTTACTTACAAAATAACCAAACGCAGTTATATATCACGATTAAAAGTTGACAGTTGGAATGCTGAAGGTCTTGACAGCCAAAATTAAATAATTGCTGATATTTCAGTGATGGTGATGTACATTCTTAATCATTACTCCTAAACACGCCATTAATATAAATAAAGATCATACATCTGTTACCAAACGCCTAAATAAACAAGACGTCTGAAAACCAAAAATACCTGTTTCGGCTCTACTGTTAAAACAAGAATTTTTACAATTGTAACTCAAATTTAAAAAATGTATGCTCTAACACAACTTACGATTTCAAATTTCAAAATATTCTAATCATATTACTGCTAATCTGGCGTAGCCATAGCAATGACGGCCTGACGACCAACGAGCACTAGCTAATCAGCCCGGGAATGAAAGCATGAACCTTGCTGAGTCTAAAGGAACGAAGCCATCATCCCGTTTCATGTGAAGCCTCGAGCCTGGTATAACTACGAAGTACTACTTCGTGTTAAACATGTAGTAACGGAATGAGAACAAGTGTGCCAGACGTGAATGACGGGTTCGCTACAGAAGGAATCTTTGGCCACTGACATCTAGGCATATAGTGCTCATCAGCCTTGGTTGGTAGACTATCTAAGAGAAGGAAACTCCAAATACAAATCTTCCTCACTAGGAATGGGCTACTTAGTGTTCTTTTACAGTACACATATAACCATGAAGAAACTTGTATATGACGTGATACAGTGAATACCACAAGGAAGCTGTATTGCTTAAGTTTCCTTGCCTTAAAGCTAACTTGTGTTGAGCTTTAGTTTGCCTCACTCCTGTGAGTTATCTAGATAAATATACACATATTAACTAGGTAATCTCTCTTTCATAAATCTCACTAATAACGCGTGTACCTAAATTAATTTTTGTCACTTTTTATAAAAAATTATCGTTTTTGCTTGGCTTCTTATGATTATTTGACGGTGAAACATTGGTTACTATTAGCTATGGTATGGCTGTTCATGAAGAGTTTGGCGTAAATTAATTTTAGATTTAAGAGATAAATTCAGGTATTATAAATACCTTATGCGATTTAGCTCTAATAATTTTTTTTCTCACTTCCACTTGAAGTAGTATAATTTATTCAATCAATCGCTGAAGGTCATTGGTTGCGTGCGAGATAAGAATTATACAAATCAAGGTTGCAATGTTTATATAATCACTCATCACATTATATCTATACATATTTGTTTGTCAAATTTAACCAAGCATTGTATAATGTACAATGGTTATAGATCGTAACGGACTGCAAAGCAGACGTGCCCCTGTTCCAGCCCTGTCTGAGGCAAATTCTTGACAATACTTGAAGAGTTCCCTGTTATGACAAATCCTGTCCACTGGATTAAATGCCATTTTGACATTATGCAATGCTAAGTTTATACTGATATATATATATATATATATATATATATATATATATATATATATATATATATATATATCTAAATGGAGCCGGCTTATCCCTCAAAAGGAGCCAGCCGCAGTAAAGTAAAAATGTAGTTTATATATATATATATATATATATATATATATATATATATATATATATATATATATATATATATTCTTTTGAAATGCGAGCTTTAATAAAATTCATTGTACCCTTCCTGTGTGCAAAAACAAAAAGAAATTTTATCAGATATAAGAAAATTTTCTTTCTCATGGTCTTCTCAAATATCTACTCATGAACATATCTTTATATATAAATTGGAAAGTAAAACAAGATAGAAATATGTGAACAAAGAGAGTGTGAAAAATAGAAACCAATCAAATTGCGTGCGTCACATCCTGTTCAAGCTCAATGCTTGTACGTGCTTCTTCTGCTTACATAAATCCGGCTGCAATTTGTTTATCCATAAAGCTTCGTATGTGGCTAGCTTCCTTTTGTTTTTGCATTTAGTAATTACATACGTGTGATGTTTCGATGATGTGTTGCGCAATAGCAGACGTGTATTCACCATTTGATTTAAAACAGGCGTTCAAGTTGCAATGTTCTCTCATTCGAGTAATTAACCGTCTGGTCGATCGGCCTACGTAAGTTGATCGACAACTTGCGCATGTATATTGGTAAATAATATTTGATATCGACATTAACGGCTGTTTCTCTTTGATTGCTGGTAGGCCGATCTACCAGACGGTTAATTACTCGAATGAGAGAACATTACAACTTGAACGCCTGTTTTAAATCAAATGGTGAATACACGTCTGCTATTGCGCAACACATCATCGAAACATCGCACGTATGTTCTCCAGACGTAGCATTCAAAGTAATTACTAAATGTAAAAACAAAAGGGAGCTAGCCACATACGAAGCCTTATGGATAAACAAATTGCAGCCGGATTTATGTAAGCAGAAGAAGCATGTACAAGCATTGAGCTTGAACTGGATGTGACGCACGCAATTGATCGGTTTCTATTTTTCACACTCTTTTTGTTCACATATTTCTATCTTGTTTTGCTTTCCAATTTATATATTAAGATATGTACATGAGTTGATATTTGAGAAGACGATGAGAAGAAAATTTTTCTTATATCTGTAAAATTTCTTTGATTTTGCAAGGAAGGGTACAATGAATTTTATTAAAGCGCGCATTTCAAAAGAATATATATATATATATATATATATATATATATATATATATATAGTATAAAATTGGATTTGTGTTAATATCAAGATCGCGATTATGATATAAATAATCGATACTGAGTATGCTTTCAAAAAGGTTCCGTTAATTAGCTGGGTATGCAGTTTCATTAATTTATGGATATTCTTTTGAATGAACATGTTAAAAATCTCCAAATTTATGCACAAATAACTTGTTGATCTTAGCAACAAAGGCCAGCAGTCGGCTGCACAATTCTAACTAAGCTCAAAATGGACGCAAAAAAATGAGCTTTACTTATTAAATTTAAGGTAATTAAATTGTTTATACAGTCCTCTTTGTGTTAATTTAAAAAAGGTGAATTTTTACATCTTATAACAATGACTACAAATAAAATTGTACAATCAATCAAAAAGCACTCAAAAGCACACGGACAAATTTCTGTTTTTTATTTAAATGTATAACACATCAAAAGTGCCAAAATTTATGTCGCGCACGAATGTTGTTTGAACTCACCTTACTCAAAAACGCAATATTAACTAAAAATTTCTGACCGCTCTTTTTTATAATGTTTCTACTTGTATTAAAAATTCGTCTACAATTGCTTGTTTTCTTGTACCTGTAGACATGTAAGTAAAGAAACTGGGATGATATGAAGTCCAGACAATTCATTTTCTTAAACTATATTTAGGAAAATCTACCCATCCTTAGTTGCAGAGAACTGACACAGACATACATTTGCTTATCCGGCATGGCTCGCTTAGTAGAAAATAGGTTTGCATAAAACTAGAAGTCCAATTCAATGGAAACCTAACCAAGTAATATATCTAAATACTGTTTGTTGCGGAGAGCTAATATAAATGCAATTATGTATTATGTGCTGCAGGCCTAGAAACAAATTAGTTCAGTTGTGACCAGAAGGATAAACCAAAGGCAGCATGAACAGAAAGTATGATCTCGTGCACAATCGTTTCGTGCTTACTGGCGACTCATCAGTAGGAGCCGGTATTACGCCCTTTAACCACTATATATTTGAGTGAAATAAAAGGACATTCTTCATCCAAATATATAGTGGTTAAAGGGCGTAATACCGGCTCCTACTGATGAGTCGCCAGAAAGCACGAAACGAATGTGCATGAGATTATACTTTGCGTTCATGCTGTCTTTGGTTTATCCTTTTGGTCACAACTGAACTATTCTTTTACTAAGTTCGCAACACCCGATGCATACTTGCATATATATTATTCTCCGCAACAAACAGTATTTAACTGCAATTTAAACGAATGTCATGATTACCCCCCGAAATATGATAACAGATATCGATCAAAGCTACAATGCATGAATTTGCTGGAGAAACAGGTGTTCAGTAGTAGTTGAAACTCTCAAATTTGGTGAACTTTAGCATACATTGAAATCTTTGTTGCTGACACCATGTACCGACTCGGCAACCGTAATGCTGGTACCATGTACATATTCGACAAGCAGTATTGGTATCAGGTACCCTTAAATGATTGGTATATAAAGAGATGGATTTGACGTCGCATTGTCGACGATTTTATATGAAGATAGCTTCACTATTGTACGTTTACCCATTCGTCCAAGTGTCCGACATTCCTCTCAAAAATATATAGTGGTTAAAGGGCGCAAACCGTCTCCTACCAATGAGTAGCCAGAAAGCACGAAATAATTGTGCACGAGATTATAGGTTCCGTTCATGCTTTATTTGGTTTTCCTTTGTGGTCTAATCTGAAGAAATATATTTGCATGCACGCATGCGTCTCCAAATTACGAGTGACTACTTATTCGGAGCCAGCACCACGTCCAATACCCACCATAAAGTTAGTGAATCAATGCGGAACAGTTAATGGGAATATGTATATAAAAGCACTAATAAAAATATCTGGTAATACTTATATAAATACATTAAATCAGAAAATTTTTTTAAGTCGCATCAAGGATAGGGATAAGCTTTTCAACTTTATGAAGAAGTATCTTGTCGCAATGCCTGTCGGCTTCGATCAAAGGTACGCCGGCCATGGTGGGACGCCAAGATGAACTCTCTGCGTGTCTGACATCTCGCAACAAATACCTTTATATAAAAAAAATAAGAAAATGATCAAATCAGACTTATACGTGCTATTCACTAATTAACCATATTACATAAAGATTGTATAAAATCACCACATGCTTGTCTAAAATAGGTGGTCAGGCACACCTAGAAACCTGATAAGTGTAGTTTCTTCTTGTAAATCGTGGCTGTCAAATTTTATAGTAGAAATTTTGAATTTTTAGGCCCGGTGCTTGTTTTATATAAAGAGAGTCGTATATGAATAACAAGGTTTGGTACTATGTTTCGCGAAGAGCTAAGAAATTCGTCAAATTGGCCGTGCGCTCCATTAAAAATATATGCTCCGAAACAGCTAGTTTCCATGATGGTGCCAGGCATTTTTAATCAAATTCTGCGTTAAGTGTTGTTGGACTCTGTTGATCAATTGCTTTTTAGTACATTTAATACATATGCTATGGACAGTTGATCCTTCGCATCCAAACGCATGATTTTCTGTGTTTGTAACATTAAATTTTGCACCAGTAAAATTAGCCTCGGTGTTAGGATTTAACCATCGTGTAATTACTCAGGTAGGTAGGTCGTCTCTAAATGGTACGTTTAAAAACATGTGTGCAGGTAGTAAGAATTTGACGTGAGCTGATGTTGAAATGTATAAATCACTCCGACTAATATTTTATTATAAATAGCTTTCTCAGCTAGCCTTACATTTTCGCGATCTTCTGTTCAGAGTAAATCTTCACATTCGGTTAGCTAGGATGTTAATTAATTGTCTTTTGTGAGATTCTGGCACACTACTTTTGTAATGAATTAGATTTCCATTAAAAGTACATTTTCTATATAATTCCAGAGTCAAATTACCATTTTTCTCTCTCTCGAGAGAAATATATTCCAGAAGGAAAAAGTGTTGCCTTCCTCTATTTCCATAGTGAATTCGATTTCTGAATCATCTTCATTAGTTTGTTTCATGAATTTGGTTGGGTCTATTGAATGTAGGATGAACACAAGTATATCATCAACATACCTTTCCTAAAATATACAATAGTCAATTATTGTTTTTAGGTTCCAGTTTTTTTAAGATTGTGCATTTATACATGCAGCAATGGAAGTACAAAGCAGCTTACAATCGATACATCATTGAGGTGACGAATGTCATTCTTAATCAGATCCCACAATGTAGTTGTTTTTCAAAATAAAATTTATTTTTGAATACCTTATTCGGTTAACTAATTATAGTAGACTTTATCGTTGTCCTTTAAAGTGTGAAGCATACAGAATGAGAAATTTACCTTTTAATCGTCTAGCCACGAATCTTACAGCCCTACAGCAATTTACTAGCATTCAGACAAGCCTGAACACACATTAGACCAGCATTTAAATGAAGCATTGTAGCTCTATTGAGTATTCTTTAAATAAACTGGCAGGTATCTATTATTCGGTATTGACTAAGCTTTGTATAATCGAGAAAGGGAAATTCACTTTTTTATTAAATGTTCTCTTTCTAATTACTTTACTTTACTTTACTGCGGCTGACTCCTTTTGGAGGATAAGCCGGCTCCATAGAAATCCCGGATTATACCTCTCCATGCCGGGCGGTTGGCCGCCATTTCGGAACATCGAACATTCCAACACCCGAAATACATAGGTGTTTTCGCGCTGATACAGAGCGCGTCGCTTGCCGGGGACGCCGTAGCATGAACGGTATTTGTGACATTTCATGGAGTTTCTTGGGAATTTGGTACAAGTGGTGTCCCCTCACCACTCGGTCTCTTTCTAATTATATATAATATATATATATATATATACATAATGAAAAGAAAAAATTACAATGTTCGCTTCTTATGGCTATATGGCAGTGAAACATTAGTCACTTTTGCCTTTTGTATGACTGCGCTCAATCCGATGCCATAGCGCGCAATGTCTCTAACGAAGAATTACGAAATGAAGGCGGAAATTATACTGGTAGACTAACTTGTCCTACACTACAAAATGTGACTGTGTTGGATTTTACCTGTTTTTGACACGTCAAAATCTGTCTACTCTGTTTATTATACCAATCAGGCGATGGTTGAACAAATAACGCTCTATCCACAATCGAGTTGAAGGCATACACAAAATGTTATAAAGCCTGCACAATAGACTGTGTCTTATTTGTATTTCTAACGACCAGCTATTATTATCTGATCTAAAAATGTCACTAGGTGTTAGCGTTACTTGCTCATTTTTGGTAATCTACAGTGTGTATTCCTCTCAAACGATGGTTTTCGAGTCTCAAATGAACACCAATCGCATCGTATTTAACCAGTCGCACAACAGCAAAACTATCATCAGATACACGTACCGACACGTTTTCACCTTCCGTGATCATCATCAGAGCACGACGACAAACCGAATAACGAGGATCAAACGCAACCTATATATAAGCTATCGATAATCAGATATATAACTCTTACTTCTTGTAGTCGTGCTCGGATGAGGACCATGGAAGATCGAGACGCTGAAGTACGTGTGACTGATACTAGTTTAGCTTTGTTATGCGACTGGTACAACTGGATTGGTGTTTATTTCAAACTCGCGAACATTAAAAGATGTATCTCGTTGCGCAGTGCTACCCTTCTTGTTGTGGATTTGACAGCATTTTTTGTGCGGGCCAATTGATAAAATCTTGAATTTTCATCATTTTCAGGTGATGTAATTTTTGGCCTCAATTTATGGGTTCTCACATTAGTTAAAGGATTTTTGTCACCATCCATGCAAACAATGCTTGCTTAGTGGTATACGGAAGAAATATGTGACGAAATCTGCAAAACGTTCATATTTATATTCGCATAGAAATTGTACAGCAAAGTTATAAGATTTCCATTTTTGCTTTGAAATGAACCTGATTTTGTTTAGCATTTTTCATCTTTGACAATGTAGTAATAAATAATAATTGATCCCATGACAACTGCTTCATCATCATCATCATCATAATCACATATGGAATACAAATGTCGTTAGGAACTGGTTCTCCACTACCACATAACAATGAGAAGGAAAAAGGAAACTGACAGCTCTTTACAAGATAACAATAGCCACATAAAACTAGCACAATGGTTTCACGCCATATTATCATTCAAAGAAGATCTGAAAAATATTATTCGCATGAAAGTTGCTAGTATCCGAAGAAATTGAAAAAACATTATTGACTCACTGACTAAACGCATCGTTTTTCATTTTTGAAGCATACAAACAAGTTCTTATGAAACCAGTCATATTATATACCAACCAGAATCACAAATAAAATGGATGTATTCTATACCGAGAGAAAAGGAAAACAAACAATTTGAAATAATCATTTAAGAGCTGGCACTTTCTCACACCACTTGTACCAAATTCCAAAGAAACTCCATGAAATGTCACAATCTGGAGCCGGCTTATCCTCCAAAAGGAGTCAGCCGCAGTAAAGTAAAGTAAGTACTTTCTCTATAACCGTAGACATATGTAAGATTATATGGCGGCTGCCAAAGAATACTGTCTCCCAGTCTTAGTGCAAAGTGAATGATTTAGATTTAGGCTATTTATCCTCCTTCATGATATACCATTCAAAGCTGCTGCGAAGACAAAATGTTATGCAAACCTGAATTTGACGGCACCCAATAAGACATCATTGTTCAAGTAGTAACCCAGAATAACAGTCACACCAAATTATCAATATTGGCACATATCAATGGAATGGAAACATATAATTAAGGAATACAACATAAAACTTTACAATAGCTTACTCATCGCCAGTTCTCCACTGTATACGTGTATCCCAGGCTCTGACTAGTCCATTATCGATTCGTAGAAAGAAACGTTGCAGTATAAAAAAACCGGACGCCATGATTCTAATTTTAGCATTTAAAATTGAAAGACCATTGTCACCCAGCTCATCTTCGTATAGATTTAAATCGTTGTAGTACTGAATTGGATCTTTCCTCTGAAGGAATTCCATGTCTAAGCCGACGTCTGACGGCTCAACTTTCCAGCCAGCTAAGTAACAAAAATTGCATATATAAGAATTAATTTATAGAACAAAACAAAACTTAATATTCTAAAGATATTTCACTGCTTATTCTGCGACAATTTTAGTAATTTTCACGAGTTTATGAAATAATCTCAAAATTTTTATGTGCTTCATTAACAGATACGACAACACGCATTTAATAAGGTTATACCGTTAGAAATATGAAACCTTTTAAAACTTCAGGATAAAAAATTACTTTGAGAATATCAAAGAAAATTCGTGTATGATTTATTGGCTTATAAAATCCAGTCTATTTAGTGCAAGTAGTTATGGCAAACTATGCTAAGTAATGAGGTCCTAACGAAAATTATTCGATGACGTGAAGCCTCGGTTTGCGTTAGTGGTGGCGTTCCTTAAAATCTTGTGATTGACTTCGGCGTTCTACAGTTATTTTCCATTATCCCTTTTCATCAATTATGTCATCGATGCGGTCTTTGGTTAGGCTTCTCAAGCACTGTTCGGAGTAAAGATCGATGATAGTTGTGGTAGCTGGTAATGGCTACGAATACATTATTTCCTTAACTTTACAGCAACTGACTCTGAGAAGGGGGTAAGATCGTTTAATGCGCGTAATTATAGCTTCTTAGGAATATTCCGCGAACAGTTTAACCGATAACATCCCAGAATAAACAACGATGCGATACAGTTATCGAAATAATAAAACGAGCTCAGAGAGTAAATATCCCTAGCGCTTTAAATCGAAAATTCTGTTCCGAAGAGTAAATGTTCTGAGAGACGTCCTACAATTTGTCATCAACGAACCAAGAAAAATTAATCTCGGATGTCACTCAATGTACCGGCTGCCATATTGGTATATGCTCATCCTAGACACACAATACCGGAGATCTAAGCCTCTGTTAATGTTGCGTTTTTATGTAATAAATGAACCATTTTTACTTTATAGTGACGTAGTGATCAATATATTCTGTTGCAAAACAGGCTTTCACTCTGTCATTATCTTCATAAAATCGAAATAAATAGTGCACATTAAATTCTCATAACTATCTGTGTAGTTCATGACCTTTAGAAACCAATGAGCAAGCAACAATTTGCAACCGCCAAAATCATTTACAAAATATCTGACACGGAACACTTTTAGCCAGCCTCTTCCAGACGTTTGATAATTGTACATACAGTAAAGGAATGCCGCTTACATAGGCTGAACCAGTATATGAGAAGGCCACTTTGCACATGGTGCTCGCTAGGCTATCAAGCCAATCCCGGTGGATAGCTGAATCCTCAGAAAAGAGATCAGCAATCTGGTGGCTAGATGCTATCAATTTGCGATATCAGTCAATAGATCACGTTGTATTTAGTTTAGGAACGCCGATAACACTGGCTGGAGCAGTGTTTCAGTAGGTCATATATACGTTGTGCTCGCGAGGCTACCTAGGATAACGATGGATGTCTCAAGCTGTAAAGGAGTTAAGCCACAACTCATGTTGCTAGTCTCTGATGATCACAATATTGGCCATTTGATCACTCTGCAGCGTAACCTCATTGATATTCTTACCAGCGAAAATCTGTGAATCTATTATCCTGAACTGCTGCTTAGTTATCGAGTTCATTTTTTGCCTAGCAGGGAATTCACATCCATATCCACATGTTCTAAATCAGTTATAGTTTGATATATTACTTGTATCTAGTATAGAGACGCCGATTACACTGGTTGGATTAGTGTTTCAGTAGATCATGTATACGTTGTGCTCGCGAGGCTACCTAGGATAACGATGGATGTCTCAAGCTGTAAAGGAGTTAAGCCAAAACTCATGTTGCTAGTCTCTGATGATCAAAATATTGGACATTTGATCACTCTGTATCGTAACCTCATTGATATTCTTACGAGCGAAAAAGCTATGAATCTATTATCCTGAACTGCTGCTTAGTTATCGAGTTCATGCTTTGCCTAGCAGGGAACTCACCTCCATATTCACATGTCCCAATTCATTTATAGTTTGATATATTATTTTAAGTATTTTCTTTAGTCAAAATCCTAAAATAAAACATGTAAGCGATTTCGTCTCATAAAGTCCACATATAACTTTATCGAAATGACTTTAAACAAGTTAAATCGTTTTATTAGATAGACTTGCATAACGCTTGGATGTATGCGCCAATTAATTTCTATGTTGTCAGCTAAATTAAATCCTATACGCACATTCATAAATCGATGTTGCTAGTTAATCAAATGTCAGAACAATACGTGTGTATATAACCAATATGAATATCATCATCATCACCGATCGCAATACAACAGCCTTTAATATTTGATGCTTCACTAACGTATAACTACGAGATAGATAAAAGGCCAAAAATAACATTAAAAGGCATATAAACGAATTTATAGTTAAAAGGCCAAAAATAACACAAAACAGACAAAAAAACTGTTAATGGAGAGTTACTCATGAATGATAGGATCTAATACAGACAGAGATACTTACTTAGGTGGCACACAAAAGTGAGGCAATCTAGACCTCTTCACACACCATTATGGTGAAGTCCGATTTAGGACAAGACAACATTGGCAACACAGCTTTTTGCACACCATACGCTAGTAATCACATCATAAAGAAGTCAATTATAATGTCATAAGCATTTTAAGAAATCTTAAACCAGACACATTAAGATTCATAACAAAATGTGTAAAAGTGGATACCAAGCTATATCATGAGTGCGTGGACGTAAGCATACATTTCGAACAGACCGTTAAGCTTCGGAGCTGCTTCCAAATCTTCATCAATAATAAGCCAATTGCTGATCGTCAATGGCTGCATGGACGTCCCTGAGGGCTTGCTACATCATCGCACTCTTTGTCATTGCAGATATTCAAAGATAATATGGGCCGACGTACACAGCAAACATTTATTCGCATTTCGCTATTTAAAAAACAGTACATCACGAATAATACGCTCTCAAGTCTAGGACAGATGACGGCTATCGTCTGATCAACGGAATGGTGAATTTGAATGCCTTGACATGGCACTGGCCTATTTGTATGAGTTATGCAGCTACGCCTTGCAGCAGGTTGCCACATATGAGTTTTAAATCTCACTAAGATCAGGTTAAGGTTAAAATCAATAGTAGTAAAATCCATTTAATCATGAAAATATGGCCATGTAGTCTGTAAGACTTGCTAGGAAGAAAAGAAGTAGGTAAATCAGCGGCAGGGTTCACTATAACAAAGTCGGCCTAGGTGACATTGGCTCTTTCAAAAGCCATCATTGTTACAGAACATATTCACGTGATATTCAGAATAAAACGAAATCTAACTGATAAAAACACTCATATTTCTTAAAATTTGTTCAAATAATGTATAACTCTATAACTCTGTTTATTTATCGATCCTCTACCTAAGTTTAAACTGCCGCCAATCTAAGTATTTTTGCTAGTTCATATATGACGTTTTTTAGCTGTACCCAAATGAAGAAAGGGAAAAGTAATTACCAATCCTCACAGTATTAATATGTTTCTTATCAGGACCTACATATTTACAAGATTTCTTATTTATACAACAGATTGGCAAATAATCGTGAAGCGATAACTGAACTGCAGTTAGTCTGAACTATATGAGTGGACCTTAGTTATATGTTCATTGGTTTCAATCGTGATTCATTCATAATTGGCAGATATAGTTTGTTCATTTATCACTCAGGTTTGTATCGTTCATCTATATGTATTCTTGTTAATCAAACCGTACGTCGTTTGGATGCATTTATTCTAACAAAAAATTTGTCACTGTCAATCATACCAACAGTTTTTTCTCTGTGTCCGAATATGCAGTGGAATACCGGTGTGCTATAATACTTGAAAGATTTTCAACGAAAACAAACTTCTTGCAAAGAATAAGTGAACAACTAAAGGAGCTATACAGTCCTGTTACACTACGTAAGGATAAGGAATAAGCAATCTTCCAGTCGTCGTAAACCTAGTAGATTATTTACGACCAGACTAGACTTCAAACAGTAAGGCAATATTGTAAAGATAAGGTCACAAGTTAGTTGAATACATTGAAATTTGTAAACAGATCATTGACAAAGATAATTTAATATACAGAAATTCTAAGCTTAACGAACAATATAGCCTATATGGCAGAATACTTAAATCTTATTATAGAAACTCTTCAGGAATCGAATGGGAAACATCTTTTCTAACGACGAGGAAAATTGAAAGCATAAGAAAATTCCTAAATCAAAACTACAATGCTGAACTGCAATGAATACATCAAACGAGATCAAAGTCTAAAACATTTGGTTACTAATAGGATACATTATATATACACAGAATGTATTAATACAACCTCTGCTCTTACCAATTGGAGCCGACAAGAACATCACGTTAATTATCTTCATCGGTTGATGATTGCGTACCTTTTTGTAATAATAATGGCATCGAAAGTGGGATTGCTTGAAGCTCGCAAACTTTTTTGTAGACAATTGCTAAGGCTATGTGACAAATTAGTCTATTAAATGGCAATTTGTTTTCGGACGCAAAACTTTATCTAATTACCTGAAATCCTAGACCGTATAATTCAACTTATATTGCCCTTCACTCCAGTAAAAAATAAATATTTTGGCAGAACATGCTCTAATTACATCTTGAAGCTTCTCTACTTACCAATTAAATGTCATGTTTATTATTTTTAACCCGATATAACTCACTCCACTTTTCAACTTCTATAAAGAACCACTTAAAATTATTACCGACCTTACAAATCAATGATAGAAAACTCGACGAATTCTAGTATTCAGAGACGTTATCGTTTGGTCTTAATTTAACGTATATTGAATCATCAACACAGGTCGTTTTAATGAACCTTCTGGCTAAACCTCTGTGTTTGAATCTGTTAATTTTCTTTAAATCACATAAAAACCGGGCTTCCCCAGTCCTTCATTAAAAAGTTAGCGTTCCAAATCACATATTGTGGCACCGTTATGATACTGGATTCTCTGGACGATGTTCACATGTCGTCCATATACTTAGGCAAAATTAAGCTCCATGTAAAAGTAATCAATAATATTCCATTTTCATACATATATTTGTGAATTCAGTGGTAATTAAAATTTCATGTTCAAGTACTTACCATTAAGCGAACCGCAATATGGAGTGCTGTAAGTCCAATCAAACGGTTTTTCTACAATAAGAGATACGTCTGTCTCCGTCTGTGCCTTTTTCCATGCCTGAGCAATAGGAACTTCGACAGAAATATGCTTCGTATCGACTAGTTTCAAAGCATCAAAGGCACTGAATAATAAAATACTTGATTTTGAAGTTTCGGCTAAGAAATTATAAGATAAAATCGCTACATTCACTGGACTTGATGTATTTTATCGATATCGTATTTTTGTTAAAAATCATCTCTGGCAGAGATGGCAGCAAAATTTCATTTTCGTATGACTAAAATATAATTAAATAAGATTACATCTCGTTCATCACCTGTCGAAGCTAATATATGATGATGAGATACATCTATTTTCCATGGTCCAATGGTATGTGCTTCAATTTTTGCTTCTTTTAGAGTCAAGAGCGACATCGGCTAATGAATCAAAAACTCATCCAATCGTATTGTAGGAATTTTGAAAACTTGCTTAATAATAAACACATATTGTAAATAACTAAAAGCAATTATTTTGTAAACGCCTCAACTGCAAATTAATGTCATGCAACCTTACAAGAAAAAGAACAGACTGGATTTTTCTGATAGCATTTTTTGTATGTGGTCTTTAACAGGGCCGGAATTGAGTTCACCGGTAGGGCCGTGAAAGTTATGTTTGTCGCAGTGCTTATAAGTACTTCAAAACACTTGCTGTATGATCCGGTGGCCCTATGTATGAATACACCGGAATAAGTTGTTCTCAAAACCACATATGTAATTTGCTGTTCGAAGTCTCAGAATTTCCTTTTTGAAGATCTACGGCAACAACGTGCTGGCTGGCACACGTAGAAATCTGATTAATTAATAATCGATTACGTATGACTAGTTTTGCAGCAACAAGAAGATTGACGTGACTGAAGTCTAAGCGACGAGATGACACAGCGTGGTAAACGCAAGTCTAGAAGTCGGCGTAGGTAGACAGTCAAGTGGACAGAGCGAGAGCAATCACATATAGCGAGTAGAGCGGAGCTGTCAAGTGTTTGGCGTGGTAATTTAACCGTATTTATATACAAGAGCAGTCACAAGGTTGTATCCCATTGGCCAACGGCAATTTTGCTTTTTATAATTGATGCAGCGTATTGAAATTTGAATTTTATTATTTATATGTCGGCGAATTAATCCGAGCAGTAACAATGTTACGGCTCAGAACAGTTCGCCAACATATTGCTTAAATTAAATTAAAATTTCATTAACGCGGCACCAATTAAAACAAGCGAAATTTGCCGTTAACCAATTTCGTGCGATCTTATGTTTACAAAAGTATATAAGCAAAGTGCATTTACCATGCTTGTCATTAGCAGGTTTGACATCCCCTACTGTGCACATCGTGTGCTTGCTGTCTCATGTCATATTGGTTGTTTGTCTACGCTGACTTCCGGACTAGCATCAGTTACGCTGTGTCACCTAGTCACTGGGATTTCAGTCACGCCAATCTTGTTGCTGCACAACTAGTCATAAAAACCGATTATATATTTATTTGACCTCTAGGTGTGCCAGTCTCCACTGTATTATCGCATATCTTCAACAAGACAATTCTGTGCCTTCACATAGCAACTGACCGTCTGGTTTTAACGCTACACCGGAGGAACGACGGCTAGTCAACCGGAGCCGGTCTCGAGTTTTTAGGTGTGTTTCTATAAAAGGCAACATTATAAAACAATCTCGGTAATTGCCGGAGAACGCAATTCCGGCCATAATAAGGGCCACCAAAAGTAACTTTATCTCATTATCCACGGCTCTTAACTATTTTTAACGTCGCATGGTATTTACATGCAGCCGGGGCCTTTACAACCATTTTAACATTTTTTTTTTATTTTAAAATAAAAATTTTAATACTTCGCGTAATTATTGTATTCATTACAAAACCAGAAGTCATGACACCGGTAAAATTAATTTAGGTTCTATATGATGCGGTGAAGTGTAATGTAACTGCTCGGTTTAATTCGTAGACAAATTGCCAATATCAAATTCAAATTTCTATACGCTGAACCAATTTAAATGTGCAAATATCCATTGACCAGTGGCGTGCAAATTCGCATCTATATAAGCACGATGAAATTACCACGCAACACACTCTCTGCTCTGCTCGCTACGTGTGATTGTTCTTTGCACAACGTGTAACTGATAATTTTTGTACATTGTTTGTTCGTTAATGTTCGTATCAAAAGTTAATTTTTTGCGCACTATTGTGCTCTAATTCACGTGACGTGATCTCTATGGATCCACATGATATATTAATTTTCTCGAAATTACTTGTTTCACGTTGTATAACCAGCTGTTCTTAGCTAACAATTTTGTAGCATATTTTGAACAGTTCTTCGTTGTTATGTCATCTCTGCGGCAATGTTCGAGTACAATTTTGTCCTTATCATTTGATTTTCATATTTTTTGCATTATACTGTTGCAACGTATAGCTCACACCTGAGCTCACACTGCTAATTTTGTTATGACCAACTGCTTAGATCGAACGTCCTGTGTAGCTACACTAAATAGTTCCCGGTTTTATATCAATGTATAGGCCATTCTCATGCATATCGAACCTTCATCAGTTACACAGCACACTTGTGCAACACATACCATGACCACAACTTCGAGTATAACCTAGCTCCTTTGGTCTTATTCGGTGCATTGACAGCGTCCTAGCCTGCCTAAGTTACAGCTTAAACCTGGTAACTTCAGTGGCAATCCACTTTGCAATGTTCATGATGCGACTCCAAAAACATATTACACTGCTCTATTTCGCTTCTCGCGGTATGACGGGCCACTATAGCTAACAATAGGTATACCAAATGGTTATTTGGCATAATATCACTGTTGAAGCAATCAACATGTATGAACCAGCCCAGAATAACTATACATTCGTGATTAACTATGGGCATATAAATAAAAAGTTTATTAACTGGGCTCGAACTCTGCCCTACATTATTTATCAAGCCTCACCGAGATGAATTTCTTTTATGACTTTTACTTACTTAA
Source organism: Eudiplozoon nipponicum (assembly GCA_029291075.1). NCBI lineage: Eukaryota > Metazoa > Platyhelminthes > Monogenea > Mazocraeidea > Diplozoidae > Eudiplozoon > Eudiplozoon nipponicum. The sequence goes on from JAQBSW010000211.1 coordinate 70,073, forward strand.
ACAAAAAATGGTTGTAAGGGCTCAGATTAATTCACCAAAAACAAATTAAAATTTCAGAAGGCTGAATCTAATTAAACGCGCGCAATTGCCGTTGACCAATGGCGGGGAACTTCGTATCTATATGAGAACAATATAATAACCACGCAACACAATTCTGCTCTGCTCATTACGTGTGTTTGCTGCTGCTTTTCCTCTTGACTGTCTACCAACACCGACTTTTCACCCTGCGTTTACCGCGTTGTGTCATCTAATCGCATAGTCTTCAGCCACGCTACTCTTCTTGTTGCGGCACAACTAGTCATACATAATCGATTATCTTTTAATCGGATTTCTACGTGTACCAGCCACATCGGTGTTGCCACCGATTTTCAACATGAAAATTCTAAGCCTGCGAACACCAACTCGCACATCTGGTTTCGACAAGTTTACTTATTTCGATGCATCTACAAAAAAAGAACACCAGCCAACGAATTGGAAAGCAGAGCAAGTACCTAGAAGGACTTCTAAACAATATCGCCAATGCAATAGGTATACACTTTCACGATATTGCTGGTGAACGCTTTTATGGCCCTCTTAATAGACACTCACAATAACAGCTCTCTTAGAAACCGTTTTTATTCTTGTCACGTCGCACGGCACTTACTTCTTGGCGGGGCTCGTGCTTTATATACTCTTTCGAGAACTTCCCAGATGCCAGATTCGTACACGTGTGAGGGTACAAACACACTGTGATTCGTTACTTGTGACTGACGATAGTTTTTCTAGGTTGTTCTACGACTGGCTAATTACGATTTGATTGGTCTTTGCTTCAACATCGCAAATTTAATATTAAGAACTCTGTAAGTCTATTGTACTGGTAATGTTCCATCGTAAATGACATTCCTGGCTGGTTGGTTGTACCTCTTGGACGCTCCATCTAGAACGAAGTGCAACGTTACTTAAAAGTTAACGTAGTAAACAGTCCTGTTATGGGTCCGTAATAGGGCCAAGTATTTCATTGACCGGCTAAATCCGCGATGAATTAGATCACCCAAGCAGAAACCTTTTTCAACAGTTTTTAGGCCCTCGATATATTTCCTTTTTGTGGATTAGCGACCATCTGCTTGATGCTCATATACTTGTACATTAAAGGAAGCAAGGCGTATCAATTGCTCTTCAACCATCTTGTTGTGTCTTGCAAATGGTCTGCGGCAACACTAAGTAGGTTGGCAAACGTAGAAATACAATTAATAAATGAATTGATGAAGATGCACCCGATACGCAGCAAAAAGAATGTTAGCGTGACTGATGGATAACTAATTGTGTGACAGCGTATTTGAAATCGCAAATAAGGAAGCAATCATAGATAGTCAACGCAGCAGTAAGGCAACAGCAAATGCATATAGCGTGCTGGTCAGTGTGTGTTGCGTATGAAATGCATTGCGCTGACATGAAGATAAAGTGTAGGAGGTATTGTGGTTACTGTAAGAGATTTTGCGGAGTAGCTATTTACTTAGTCATGCTATACCAATCCTACATATACCTGGTAGCTGATGTTGAGGGCCGTGCTTAAGATTAGTCCCAGACCTTTTTCCAATGGGTGATGTGAGAAGGCTAAGTCGAATCATCATGCGTATATTGTACACAATGTTGCAAAGCAAATTAAAATTCGCTGTTAGTCCAAATTGACCGTGCTCTAGACGGCAACAAAATAATATATTGTCAACACAAGTTACTATCTCAATAAATAAATCCAGAATGTCTCGGCAGAATTGACATTTTCGTATAAAAGAGAAATTGCACAAAATATATAAATCGAGAATGTCTTGGTTGAATAGTTCATAATTTTATGTGAATTATTAAAAAGGAAAAAATATAAATCCAGAATGTCTTAACAGAGTTGTTGAAAGTCAAGTTTAAATGAAAAAAATGGAAAATATATAAATTCTGGCTTTGTGCGTTAGGTCACTTAAATCCACTGCATGCTATCCGCGTATTACGCACGGGTGTATATTATTATTTAACAAAGACCTATTGAAACGACAAAAATCAATCGCCGACATATTGCGTAAATTAAATTAAAATTTATTTACGTTGCACCAATGAGAAAAAAGCAAATTGCCGTTTAACCACGTCTAACCACGTTTAACCAATAGTATGCAAGTACACATATTGCATGCTATTTAAGCACGGTAATTTACCATGCAAGTCAGTTGTGGCATTTGCCTTCTACCTGCTTCACGCGTGTGCGTTCTGTACGGCTTGTCAATACGTGTGCGCTCTGTCGGCTGTCAATACCTACTCATCCTGTTGAGGGATACCGGAGAGACGAGCCAATTGAGTGCAGGACCTGCAGGACACCATCCACAACGCGATCACAGCCCAACCACGGGAGCAACAAATCAACCAGAGTCCACCCAAGGCTCTAGGACATCTTCAACGCTGAAGACTTCAAGAGAACGCATTACCCGGCCCTCTTAAGGGCCCCATATCAGTAACTAATCTCTATTCAGAGCACCTTAACCGAGTTTGTAACGTCGTACAGCATTTATATGAAGCCGGGGCGTTTACAAAATTGGCGACCGCGCCAGGATATTGATTATTTATCTGATTTTTTTTTTGGGTATAAATAAATTGACTTTCTTCTTCATTTGTTTGGGATAAATCGACTAACATTTGCGTTTTCTTTTCCCTGATCCTGGTTTTTCTGGGAATTTTGTTGGGCATATATTCGTGAATTTGTGGTGTGAGCATAATAATAATTCATTGGCACTAAAGGCCAACGGGGCCTCTGTTCGTCTTCCCTACAGGACAATTTCAATTTTTGGAAGGAGTGACGCTGTTGAAATAATAATACATTGTCATCAAAGGCCAACGGGGCCTCTGTTCGTCTTCCCTAAAGGAAAATTTCAAATTTTGGAAGCAGTGTGTTATTCTTGCTGTTGAAAAATAATAATTCATTGGCACTAAAGGCCAACAGGGCCTCTGTTCGTCATCCCTACAGGACAATTTCAATTTTTAGAAGGAGTGACGCTGTTCTGTGTTGAAATAATAATACATTGTCATCAAAGGCCATCGGGGCCTCTGTTCGTTTTTTTTTTTCCTTTTGTACTGGACAATATCAAGCAACAGTGGAAGCTGTTTGTGGGTAAGCGTTTCGTTATATATTTATACATTTATATATACATTTTCATATTGTTTATAAATTTATGCTTTTAAGATCCCGTAAGATTGTTAAAATGTCAGGTCCAATTTTAGATATTGATGTTCCTGTTTGGGATGGAGATAGTGAGTTATTTTTATGCGCGTAGACTCCGCTTTCTCCCCGTTTCCTGATTATGACAGTCATCAAAAACTGTCAAAGGTTTTTGCTAAACTACCTTCTGAATTGCAGCGACGGATTTATCCTAAGCTTGAGGCCATTAGGAAGCTATCTAATCCCATTTTGGCCTACAAAACGAGGTAGAATCCTTGCTTGGACCCACGGAAACTGAGCAGATAATAAACAAATATGTGCAGTTAGATATGCCAAATCTTGGCCCCATAGAAATACTGAGGGAATTACGGAAACGTTGGTATAAAACCAACATTTCTGACCATGAGGCTAAGGTTGTTTTATTAACAATCTTCCCCAAACATTAAAACTCTTTGCCAGACAGTTCCCCAACACTCTCTCTATAGATGACTTATCTGAGAGATGTGAGTTAGAATATAGGGTTTTGGAACCCAAAGTGAATCCATCATCCTTTTCTTCACCCCGCAAGATGATATACTCTCCTCTTTAGAGAGAACAGTGGCGAACATGGCCAAAGTTCTAGAAGGATTGGCCATTACCAAATCCAAGATAAATCAAGTGAATGCTCGACCAAAATTCGTTTCCAAGTCAAATTATAATGGTAGGCGGCGATCGAGATCTCCGCAATCATTTAATAAATATGCCCCAAAGAACTGGTGTAATAACCACCAGAAGTTTTTTTATGCTTGCCAAGTTTGTCTTTGTCGTTCCGAAGAATTTCCGAATGAGTGTCAATTTTCACAGCTGACGGAGAGGACAACAGACCGCAGGCACAAGGGTGCATCAGTATCGGAAAACGTCTGGCGCAGGAAGTAGAAGACCGTACTTTCTGCACATCAACGGCATCAGCGGCACTACAGGGAAGAAGCAAACTACAATCCGACATCCCTGTCGACTCTTTTCGTCCACGCCGAATTTTTTACATAGAGAACCAAACAGACAATGCCGGTCGCAATCACCAGCCTACTTGTTTGTATGACCCGGCCAAACAGCCAAACGAACTTCTGCACCTTCTTGATTTCAAAACTGGCGAAGAGTACATCGTAGACACAGGTGCGGCAGTCTCAGTTCTCAAAAGTGATTCAATGGCCGAGATGTCGCTAGGCGTTCTTCTCGCAACAGCTACAGGCGAGCCCATACCAACTTATGGCTGCCAATACCGCACACTCAATATAGGTCTACGACGTGAATTTTCCCACAACTTCATCATTGCCAAGGTCTCACATAATATAATAGGCCTTGATTTCCTTCTAAAATTTCGGCTCATTGTTGATCTTGCTAATCAAAAGATCATCGACCCCTCCACCGGACTTGAACAAAGCTTTTGGACACTTGCCTCCGAGCGTTTGGAGTTACAGGTCATTCAACCGACCCCAGTGCATCATTCAGCAGAGATATCAGCAGCTCTTCGAAAATACAAATCGCTTTTCGATCTTAACACATCCGATCTGCGAGTCTCCAACACGATGCATCATATCGTCACAGAAGGACAACCTATTGCACTCAAGAATCGACCACTGGCTCCTGCTAAGCTGAAAGCTGCCAAAGAAGAATTCTCAAGGCTTTTGGAAGAGGGAATCATCAGACCATCAAAAAGTTCATGGGCGTCACCACTGCACTTAGTCCAAAATCAAACGGATCGTACAGAGCCTGTGGAGACTACCGTAAGCTAAATTCAGTGACAAAATCTGATGCATATCCTATTCTAAGTATCAACACTTTACTTGAAAAACTCAATGGCAGCAATTTCTTCTCAGTGATTGACCTCAGACAAGCGTACCATCAAATACCGGTAGCAACAGAGGATATCGAGAAAACTGCTGTCATCACTCCATTTGGCCTTTTTGAATACCTTTACATGCCTTTTGGACTTAAGTGTGCTACACAGACATTTCAAAGATTCATGGACAACATACTTCGCGACGACTCTGCTTATTGTATGTCATATCTAGATGACATTATGGTATTCAGTCCAGATCTAGAATCTCATGCGAAACATCTACGAAATGCCCTCTCACGCTTATCCAACCACGGACTCAAGATCAACTGTGACAAGACGCAGATTGTAACTTCATCCGTCGACTTCTTAGGGCATCGTATCAAGGCCCAAGGTATTCAACCGTTGCCGTCCAAGACGAATTCAATCAAGAATATCAAGTCACCAAGGACTTTGAGCGATTTGCAGAAAATCCTGGGAGTACTAAACTGTTATCGCAAGTTCCTTCCAGGCTTTTCAAAACAACTTTATCCTTTGTGCAGGCACCTGCGGAACCGAAAAGGACTTAGCAAGAATTCCATCACTGCTTGGTCATCCGAAGACGAGGAATTACTTCGACTTGCCATCAACTCGTTAGCAAATGCCACAATGCTAACGTATCCAGATTTTGAAAAGCCATTTCTACTCACGACAGATGCTTCTGAATTCGCTATTGGAACCACTTTGGAACAAGAGATCGACGGAGTTCGGAAGCCTATCAGTTTCTACTCGCTTACTCTCCAACCAGTAGAAACGAGGTACGACACTTTCGGCCGAGAACTTCTCGCCATCCACGACGCAGTGCGCCATTTTATCAGCATCAATGGCAGTAGCAGATTTGTTGATTTCACAGATCATGCACCAATAGTTAGCGCACTTCGAAACGCAACTTCATCTATCGCCAAGTACCCTGCCAGAGAGGAAAGACAGCTTTCTCGTCTAAGCGAATGGCAATTTGACGTCTTTCACGTCAAGGGCAAACAGAACTTCATTGCAGATGCCCTGTCCAGGCCAGACGTCTCTCTACAACCACCTTCGCCGTCACCATTCACTGTCAATTCCGTGGCACTCAGTGAACCTGCACTAACGCCAACTCTCCTGCGAACTGAACAACGCGGTGACATTCACATTCAAAGATCAATAGTCCGTCACCCAACCAAGTTCATATGCCGTCTGTGGGAAGGCTTACCAATTGTTTACTTCACGGGTACGCAGCCCAACAAGCCAGTTCTGCCGACCAGCCTTCAGAGGAAGGTTTTCGATTCAATTCACACAATTTCTCACCCAGGAAGCCAAGCGACTGTCCGACTTCTTACAGATCGTTTCTGGGGTCACAGACTTAGGCAGAATGTTAAACGATGGGTCTCAGAGTGTGCTATTTGTCAGAAAAACAAGATCACACGACACACCCGTTCTAAGTTGCAACATTTTCGGTCTACTTCTCGCCTAGCCATCGTCCACATCGACATAGTTCATCTGACTAAGGTTCAAGGTTTCAGCTACCCTCTAACTATGATCGATAGATTTACACGGTGGCCTGCGGCATTACCTCTGGGCACCATTTCTGCAGACGAAGTAACTAACGGTTTTATCTCTGCATGGATATCCAATTACGGTGTTCTCAATGAGGTCATCACGGACAGAGGCACTTGCTTCTCATCTGATCTATTCAAAACCACCTTGCGGTACATGGGATGCATCTTACGCCAGACGACTGCCTACCATCCCCAAGCTAACGGCATGGTAGAGAGAATGCATAGGGAACTCAAAGCAGCTTTAGCATCCTCGTCCATTAATGGCAACAGGGTCGATGCACCACCTTTAGTTCTGCTGGCCATGCGTTCTCGTACTCGAGAATCCATTAAAACGTCTGCGTCACACCTCTTGTATGGCATGGATCTACGCCTGCCCAGTCAGCTCCCACGTCTACTACCGGCACAAGATGACCCACAAAACGAAGCTTCCCGCCTTCGACTTCATTTCGGTAACATGTCCGAACAGCAGCCGAGACACACGCCTCGTCCAGTCTTCGTTCACCAACAGCTCCACAGCTGCAAGAGAGTACTCGTTCGCAACAATACTGCTGTTGCACCACTACAACCCAAGTATCGCGGACTTACCCGATTTTACTCAGACAGCCAAAATACTTCATCATTATGCAAGGCGCTACACCGATATCAGTAAGCATAGACAGGTTGAAACCGTTTATCGAACCACCTGATCCTGAGAGCGTTCAACCTTCTACACATGTCTCAGGCTCCGTCTGCCCACAATCGCAACCTGCTTTGTATAACGCGTAATTAATTTTTTTAAACATTAACATTTAACTATAAAATTTTTTTTAACCTTAAGTTAATTTTTAGTATTTGTCTCACGTGGCATAACCAGCTGTTCTTAGCTAACAATTGTGTAGCATTTTGAACAGTTCTTAGGTATTATGCCATCTCTGAGGCAATGTTCGTGTACATAGTTTTATGCAGTTACCTTTGATTTTAATGTATATATATTTTACATTATAATGTATTTCTCACACATGACATTACACTGCCTATTTTGGTATGACTAGCTACTTAGAGCTAACGCTTTCGTGTAGCAACACTAAGTAGTGATCAGCTTCATATCATGGTACAGACCACTTTCAATGCACATCTCAACTTTATCTATTTCACAAAGACCACTCTACAAATGTCATGACCACAACGTCGAGCACTCTAGCTTCTTTGGTCGTATACAAACACATTGACAACGATCCAACCTGCTTAGGTTTTTATCTTAAACCTGGCAAATTCAGAGGCGATTTACCTCGAAATCTTCACGCTGCGGCTCCAAAAACTTACACTGCTCTATTTTGCCTCACGTGCTATGACCGTCCACTAGAGCTAACAATTTGTGTAGCAATTCCTAGTGGTTACCCGGCATCATATCATTGTTGAAGCAACCAACAAGCATATTTAAGCCCAGCACTTATGGTTCATCATATTTTTGCTTAACTTGGTTCGGACTCTGTCATGCATTTCTTATCTAGCCTCGCAGAGAGGAATATTTTTTTTCTTTTTTTTCAGAGGAAAGTGTTGTAACGACACAAATCAATCGCCGACATATTGCGTAAATTAAATTCAAATTTATTTACGTTGCACCAATGAGGAAAAAGCAAATTGCCGTTTAACCACGTTTAACCACGTTTAACCAATAGTATGCAAGTACACATATTGCATGTTATTTAAGCATGGTAATTTACCATGCAAGTCAGTTGTGGCATTTGCCTTCTACCTGCTTCACGTGTGTGCGTTCTGTCGGTTGTCAATACGTGTGCGCTCTGTCGGCTGTCAATACCTACTCATCTTGTTGCGGGATACCGGAGAGACGAGCCAATTGAGTGCAGGACCTGCAGGACACCATCCACAACGCGATCACAGCTCAACCACGGGAGCAACAAATCAACCAGAGTCCACCCAAGGCTCTAGGACATCTTCAAAGCTGAAGACTTCAAGAGAACGCATTACCCGGCCCTCTTAAGGGCCCCCATATCAGTAACTAATCTCTATTCAGAGCACCTTAACCGAGTTTGTAACGTCGTACGGCATTTACTTGAAGCCGGGGCGTTTTGCACTATTAATTACAAATAAAATTGCAGTTCAAGAAATCTCAATTAAAACTGTTTGAAACTAACAGTTAAGAGAAGGATTGTCTAAAACCAGAATTCGTATACGTGACCCTAAAGAAAACCATTTTTGGCAAAATTGAACTTCGTTGGGTTGTAAAGCAGAGCCGCGCGTTTCAAAGGTTCACACCTTATTGGTTTATAGAATGCGCGCACTTATTGCTCAAGTATCAGTTAATAAAATTGCGTATTTATTGTTAATTAATTAACAAAATTTCGGCTATATTATCTGACCCGTTACACTTCCGTAATAACGTATAGAAACATTAAGGTCAGTGTCAACGCACTTCGATCATGGCATATTTTGGTTTTGAGAAATTAATTGCTCAGCTTTGGTAGTATATATGTAAATTAACTGAAGAAAATAAGGAAATAATGACAAGATTGGATGTCTATGAATCGGAAACAAGAATTTATCTCTCATATTAATGAATTAGAAGCCAAATTAACCCAAAATTATAATGTAATGTGCTAATATTTATATTTAACTTCAAGTAAATGCCGTTCGACGTTACAAACTCGGTTAAGGTGCTCTGAATAGAGATTATTTACTGATATGGGGGCCCTTAAGAGGGCCTGGTAATGCGTTCTCTTGAAGTCTTCAGAGTTGAAGATGTCCTAGAGCCTTGGGTGGACTCTGGTTGAGTTTTCGCTCCCGTGGTTGAGCTGTGATCGCGTTGTGGATGGTGTCCTGCAGGTCCTGCACTCAATTGGCTCGTCTCTCCGGTATCCCGCATCAAGATGAGTCTCGGATGTAGTTAGTTGTTGGTGAAACTATCAAATCACCAGCGTAGGTATTGACAGCCGACAGAGCGCACACGTATTGACAGCCGACAGAACGCACACGCGTGAAGCAGGTAGAAGGCAAATGACACAACTGACTTGCATGGTAAATTACCGTGCTTAAATAGCATGCAATATGTGTACTTGCATACTATTGGTTAAACGTGGTTAAACGTGGTTAAACGGCAATTTGCTTTTTTCTCATTGGTACAACGTAAATAAATTTGAATTTAATTTACGCAATATGTCGGCGATTGATTTGTGTCGTTACAACACTTTCCTCTCTGAAAAAAAGAAAAAAAATATTCCTCTCTGCGAGGCTAGATAAGAAATGCATGACAGAGTTCGAACCAAGTTAAACAAAAATATGATGAACCATAAGTGCTGGGCTTAAATATGCTTGTTGGTTGCTTCAACAATGATATGATGCCAGGTAACCACTAGGAATTGCTACACAAATTGTTAGCTCTAGTGGGCGGTCATAGCACGTGAGGCAAAATAGAGCAGTGTAAGTTTTTGGAGCCGCAGCGTGAAGATTTCGAGGTAAATCGCCTCTGAATTTGCCAGGTTTAAGATAAAAACCTAAGCAGGTTGGATCGTTGTCAGTGTTTGTTATACGACCAAAGGAGCTAGAGTGCTCGACGTTGTGGTCATGACATTTGTAGAGTGGTCTTTGTGAAATAGATAAAGTTGAGATATGCATTGAAAGTGGCCTGTACCATGATATGAAGCTGAGATGAGCATAATACCAAAGAACTGTTCAAAAATGCTACACAATTGTTAGCTAAGAACAGCTGGTTATGCCACGTGAGACAAATACTAAAATTAACGTAAGGTTAAAAAAATTTTATAGTTAAATGTTAATGTTTAAAAAAAATTAATTACGCGTTATACAAAGCAGGTTGAGATTGTGGGCAGACGGAGCCTGAGACGTGTGTAGAAGGTTGAACGCTCTCAGGATCAGGTGGTTCGATAAACGGTTTTAACCTGTCTATGCTTACTGATGTCGGTGTAGCGCCTTGCATAATGATGAAGTATTTTGGCTGTTTTAGTAAAATCGGGTAAGGACCGCGATACTTGGGTTGTAGTGGTGCAACAGCATTATTGTTGCGAACGAGTACTCTCTTGCAGCTGTGGAGCTGTGGGTGAACGAAGACTGGACGAGGCGTGTGTCTCGGCTGCTGTTCGGACATGTTACCGAAATGAAGTCGAAGGCGGGTAGCTTCGTTTTGTGGGTCATCTTGTGCCGGTAGTAGACGTGGGAGCTGACTAGGCAGGCGTAGATCCATGCCATACAAGAGTTGTGACGCAGACGTTTTAATGGATTCTCGAGTACGAGAACGCATGGCCAGCAGAACTAAAGGTAGTGCATCGACCCAGTTGCCATTAATGGACGAGGATGCTAAAGCTGCTTTGAGTTCCCTATGCATTCTCTCTACCATGCCATTAGCTTGGGGATGGTAGGCAGTCGTCTGGCGTAAGATGCATCCCATGTACCGCAAGGTGGTTTTGAAACGATCAGATGAGAAGCAAGTGCCTCTGTCCGTGATGACCTCATTGGGAACACCGTAATTGGATATCCATGCAGAGATAAAACCGTTAGTTACTTCGTCTGCAGAAATGGTGCCAAGAGGTAATGCCACAGGCCACCGTGTAAATCTATCGATCATAGTTAGAAGGTAGCTGAAACCTTGAACCTTTGTCAGATGAACTGAAACCTTGAACCTTTGTCAGATGAACTATGTCGATGTGGACGATGGCTAGGCGAGAAGTAGACCGAAAATGTTGCAACTTAGAACGAGTGTGTCGTGTGATCTTGTTTTTCTGACAAATTGCACACTCTGAGACCCATCGTTTAACATTCTGCCTAAGTCTGTGACCCCAGAAACGATCTGTAAGAAGTCGGACAGTCGCTTGGCTTCCTGGGTGAGAAATTGAGTGAATTGAATCGAAAACCTTTCTCTGAAGGCTGGTCGGCAGAACTGGCTTGTTGGGCTGCGTACCCGTGAAGTAAACAATTGGTAAGCCTTCCCACAGACGGCATATGAACTTGGTTGGGTGACGGGCTATTGATCTTTGAATGTGAATGTCACCGCGTTGTTCAGTTCGCAGGAGAGTTGGCGTTAGTGCAGGTTCACTGAGTGCCACGGAGTTGACAGTGAATGGTGACGGCGAAGGTGGTTGTAGAGAGACGTCTGGCCTGGACAGGGCATCTGCAATGAAGTTCTGTTTGCCCTTGACGTGAAAGACGTCAAATTGCCATTCGCTTAGACGAGAAAGCTGTCTTTCCACTCTGGCAGGGTACTTGGCGATAGATGAAGTTGCGTTTCGAAGTGCGCTAACTAGTGGTGCATGATCTGTGAAAACAACAAATCTGCTACTGCCAATGATGCTGATAAAATGGCGCACTGCGTCGTGGATGGCGAGAAGTTCTCGGCCGAAAGTGTCGTACCTCGTTTCTACTGGTTGGAGAGTACGCGAGTAGAAACTGATAGGCTTCCGAACTCCGTCGATCTCTTGTTCCAAAGTGGCTCCAATAGCGAATTCAGAAGCATCTGTCGTGAGTAGAAATGGCTTTTCGAAATCTGGATGCGTTAGCATTGTGGCATTTGCTAACGAGTTGATGGCAAGTCGAAGTAATTCCTCGTCTTCGGATGACCAAGCAATGATGGAATTCTTGCTAAGTCCTTTTCGGTTCCGCAGGTGCCTGCACAAAGGATAAAGTTGTTTTGAAAGGCCTGGAAGGAACTTGCGATAATAGTTTAGTACTCCCAGGATTTTCTGCAAATCGCTCAAAGTCCTTGGTGACTTGATATTCTTGATTGAATTCGTCTTTGACGGCAACGGTTGAATACCTTGGGCCGTGATACGATGCCCTAAGAAGTCGACGGATGAAGTTGCAATCTGCGTCTTGTCACAGTTGATCTTGAGTCCGTGGTTGGATAAGCGTGAGAGGACATTTCGTAGATGTTTCGCATGAGATTCTAGATCTGGACTGAATACCATAATGTCATCTAGATATGACATACAATAAGCAGAGTCGTCGCGAAGTATGTTGTCTATGAATCTTTGAAATGTCTGAGTAGCACACTTGAGTCCAAAAGGCATGTAAAGATATTCAAAAAGGCCAAATGGAGTGATGACTGCAGTTTTCTCGATATCCTCTGGTGCTACCGGTATGTGATGGTACGCTTGTCTGAGGTCAATCACTGAGAAGAAATTGCTGCCGTTGAGTTTTTCAAGTAAAGTGTTGATATTTGGAATAGGATATGCATCAGATTTTGTCACTGAATTTAGCTTACGGTAGTCTCCACAGGCTCTGTACGATCCGTTTGATTTTGAGACTAAGTGCAGTGGTGACGCCCATGAACTTTTCGATGGTCTGATGATTCCCTCTTCCAAAAGCCTTGAGAATTCTTCTTGGGCAGCTTTCAGCTTAGCAGGAGCCAGTGGTCGCTTCTTGAGTGCAATAGGTTGTCCTTCTGTGACGATATGATGCATCGTGTTGGAGACTCGTAGATCTGACTTGTTAAGATCGAAAAGCGATTTGTATTTTCGAAGAGCTGCTGATATCTCTGCTGAATGATGCACTGGGGTTGGCTGAATGACCTGTAACTCCAAACGCTCGGAGGCAAGTGTCCAAAAGCTTTGTTCAAGTCCGGTGGAGGGGTCGATGATCTTTTGATTGGCAAGATCAACAATGAGCCGAAATTTTAGAAGGAAATCAAGGCCTATTATATTATGTGAGACCTTGGCAATGATGAAGTTGTGGGAAAATTCACGTCGTAGACCTATGTTGAGTGTGCGGTATTGGCAGCCATAAGTTGGTATGGGCTCGCCTGTAGCTGTTGCGAGAAGAACGCCTAGCGACATCTCGGCCATTGAATCACCTTTGAGAACTGAGACTGCCGCACCTGTGTCTACGATGTACTCTTCGCCAGTTTTGAAATCAAGAAGGTGCAGAAGTTCGTTTGGCTGTTTGGCCGGGTCATGCAAACAAGTAGGCTGGTGATTGCGACCGGCATTGTCTGTTTGGTTCTCTATGTGAAAAATTCGGCGTGGACGAAAAGAGTCGACAGGGATGTCGGATTGTAGTTGGCTTCTTCCCTGTAGCGCCGTTGATGCCGTTGATGTGCAGAAAGTACGGTCTTCTACTTCCTGCGCCAGACGTTTCCCGATACTGATGCACCCTTGTGCCTGCGGTCTGTTGTCCTCTCCGTCAGCTGTGGAAATTGACACTCATTCGGAAATTCTTCGGAACGACAAAGACAAACTTGGCAAGCATAAAAAACTTCTGGTGGTTATAACACCAGTTCTTTGGAGCATATTTATTAAAGGATTGCGGAGATCTCGATCGCCGCCTACCATTATAATTTGACTTGGAAACGAATTTTGGTCGAGCATTCACTTGATTTATCTCGGATTTGGTAATGGCCAATCCTTCTAGAACTTTGGCCATGTTCGCCACTGTTCTCTCTAAAGAGGAGATTCTATCATCTTGCGGGGGTGAAGAAAAGGATGATGGATTCACTTTGGGTTCCAAAACCCTATATTCTAACTCACATCTCTCAGATAAGTCATCTATAGAGAGAGTGTTGGGGAGCTGTCTGGCAAAGAGTTTTAATGTTTGGGGAAGATTGTTAATAAAAACAACCTTAGCCTCATGGTCAGAAATGTTGGTTTTATACCAACGTTTCCGTAATTCCCTCAGTATTTCTATGGGGCCAAGATTTGGCATATCTAACTGCGCATATTTGTTTATTATCTGCTCAGTTTCCGTGGGTCCAAGCAAGGATTCTACCTCGTTTTGTAGGCCCAAAATGGGATTAGGTAGCTTCCTAATGGCCTCAAGCTTAGGATAAATCCGTCGCTGCAATTCAGAAGGTAGTTTAGCAAAAACCTTTGACAGTTTTTGATGACTGTCATAATCAGGAAACGGGGAGAAAGCGGAGTCTACGCGCATAAAAAATAACTCACTATCTCCATCCCAAACAGGAACATCAATATCTAAAATTGGACCTGACATTTTAACAATCTTACGGGATCTTAAAAGCATAAATTAAAAGCAATATGAAAATATATAAATATACTTTAACGAAACGCTTACCCACAAACAGCTTCCACAGTTGAACAAGAGCAGAACAAAAAAGTCACTGTTTCCAACAATCCGAAGTTGAGTTGTTGAGTACGTACGGTGCCGTTTTGTACGTAGAAATGATGAACAAAGGACCCGTTGGCCTTTGATGCCGATGTGTTATTATTATCCACACAAATCCACGAATATATACCCAACAGATTTCCCAGAAATCCACAATCAGGGTAAAGAAAACACAAATGTCAATCTATTATTATATCCCCCAACACAAACCGCGAATATATATATATACCCAAAAAAATTCACAGATGGCCACGATCACGGTAGATAAAACGCAAATCTTAATCGATTTTTATCCCAAATAGATGAAAAAGGAAGTCAATTTTATTTATACCAAAAAAATCAGAACAATAATCAATATCCTGGCGCGGTCGCCAATTTTGTAAACGCCCCGGCTTCAAGTAAATGCCGTACGACGTTACAAACTCGGTTAAGGTGCTCTGAATAGAGATTAGTTACTGATATGGGGGCCCTTAAGAGGGCCTGGTAATGCGTTCGCTTGAAGTCTTCAGAGTTGAAGATGTCCTAGAGCCTTGGGTGGACTCTGGTTGAGTTGTCGCTCCCGTGGTTGAGCTGTGATCGCGTTGTGGATGGTGTCCTGCAGGTCCTGCACTCAATTGGCTCGTCTCTCCGGTATCCCGCAACAAGATGAGTCACGGATGTAGTTAGTTGTTGGTGAAACTATCAAATCACCAGCGTAGGTATTGACAGCCGACAGAGCGCACACGTATTGACAGCCGACAGAACGCACACGCGTGAAGCAGGTAGAAGGCAAATGCCACAACTGACTTGCATGGTAAATTACCGTGCTTAAATAGCATGCAATATGTGTACTTGCATACTATTGGTTAAACGTGGTTAAACGTGGTTAAACGGCAATTTGCTTTTTTCTCATTGGTGCAACGTAAATAAATTTGAATTTAATTTACGCAATATGTCGGCGATTGATTTGTGTCGTTACACTATTAATTACAAATAAAATTCCAGTTCAAGAAATCTCAATTAAAACTGTTTGAAACTAACAGTTAAGAGAAGGATTGTCTAAAACCAGAATTCGTATACGTGACCCTAAAGAAAACCATTTTTGGCAAAATTGAACTTCGTTGGGTTGTAAAGCAGAGCCGCGCGTTTCAAAGGTTCACACCTTATTGGTTTATAGAATGCGCGCACTTATTGCTCAAGTATCAGTTAATAAAATTGCGTATTTATTGTTAATTAATTAACAAAATTTCGGCTATATTATCTGACCCGTTACACTTCCGTAATAACGTATAGAAACATTAAGGTCAGTGTCAACGCACTTCGATCATGGCATATTTTGGTTTTGAGAAATTAATTGCTCAGCTTTGGTAGTATATATGTAAATTAACTGAAGAAAATAAGGAAATAATGACAAGATTGGATGTCTATGAATCGGAAACAAGAATTTATCTCTCATATTAATGAATTAGAAGCCAAATTAACCCAAAATTATAATGTAATGTGCTAAAAAAAGCCATTGATACAGTTGGTGGAATTTACAAGGGATGAAATTACGTCATATTCAGCGTAAAAATCGACAGAATAAATGATGAACATTGTGTTTGAATTATTAGGGTCACGAATCGCTAAACATAAATAGAAATTTAAATTAATTTATGTGCAAACTGCCGCGGGGTACGTTAAAAGTTTAAATGAGATTATAAAGGAGGCAGCAAGAACTAATAAAGTGAAGTTCTATCGTGTGGACAAAAGAATTGAATGGCCGAGACCAGTAAAAACATGTAAGAAAATATGTCTGCAAATACGTAGATTGAAACAAACAAAAAAGAAAAGAGATCCAAGCGTTTTATGAGTACTTACAAATCGAGATAAAACGTTTCTGCAAAGGAAATTGACAACTACAAAGAAGTTGAACAAAATTCTGTTTAGGATTCATCAAGAGCTATAGAGGCCAGCACGCGAAAGTTGGTCAATCAATACAATTACTACTTCATTATCAAAGTACCTGCAACTTCATCGCTTGTAAGCACTTGGGAAAGCGGAGTAAAGAGAGATTTCGCAACAAGAGAATTATGAAGAATCCGACAACTTTAAGCCAGTTCATGCCATTAAACATAGAAATAAGTCACATTCTGCACATACATTATATTATTCATATTTTAGAAATATTAAGAACAAAACTATTTTTTGCGTAATCTTATAGCAATCAACGATTTTAATTTTATAATATTGGCTGTAATTTGGCTCAATAAGGTCATCGAATATGACGAACTCGAAATTCATCCATATAATTTATTTATAAAAGACAGATCGTTGAATAAATGAGGTTGAGGAATCTGTACATAAAGTAAATCTACGTATAGTGAAAACTGTTATACAATAGGGAACATAATGCTATCATTGATTTCATAACTATACAAATTGTCAATTTGAATCAAGAGGTTTATAACGCTCCATATGCCAGTTTAACAGATGATGTAAATTTTACTTATTATTTTCAATTAACCAAATCAAGATTGCGAGCATGAAGAAAACACCAATCACTTTGCATTTAACTCAACGTCGAATAACATAACATAACTACCGCCAGTTGCATGCACTGACGCGTTTCGACCTTCCATGATCATCATCAGAATACGATGGCAAACATACCAGCGAGAATAATACCAAATTACATATGCACGGAAAGCAAAATTAGATATGCCTTGCACAAGTTTTAGTTGACGGGAAATGTGGATTGCGCAATTTCTATGCGGTCACAAAAATTAACTGTTTGCAGCTTTCGCCACACACATATACATATATAGACAACGCAATTAAACAATAATCGATTGAGCGGGTAGTGGTTTCAATTCCTTAAATGCGAGATTGAAGTAAATACCATTCCCTTTGCATTTAACCAGTCGTCAAACAACATAGCTAAACTACCGCCAGTCGCACGCACTGACGTGCTGCAACCTTTCATGATAATCATCAGAAGACGACAGCAAACTGACCATCTAGGATCAAACCGTATAGCATATATATGGAAAGCAAAATTAGATATGCGGCTCTAACCCCTAGTAGTTTTGCATATATATTATACTTGACTGGACATTTTGGCTGCACAATTTCTATGCAGTCACGAACATTATCGGTTTGCAGCTTTCACCTTACATACATATGTAGAGACGTCAGTGCGTGAGTCTGACGATATTTATGTTGTTCGACGACTGGCTACATGCAAATGGATGGGTGTTTACTTCAAGCTCGCAAACTTGGTTCAATGAATTGTTACCACCTCCCGCGCAATCAGCTCTTGCTTAATTACATTGTCTATATATATATGTATGTGACGAAAGCTGCAAACATTTAATATTCGTGACCGCATAGAAAATGTGCAGCCGAAATTTGATCAAGTACAACGTATGCAAGACTATGTGAGAGCCGCATATCTAATTTTGCTTCCGTGTAAATTCAATTTGGTTTGTTTCTCGCTAGTCGGATGCCCTCATGCCTCTGATGACGATCATGGAAAGGTCGAAACACCTCAGTGCATGCGGCCTGGCAGTAGTTTGTTATGTTATTCGGCGACAGGATTAAATACAATATGATAGGTGTTTACATCTAGCTCGTAAACTCGATTTAAAAAATTGTTACTACCACGTGCGCAATCAATTCTTGTTTAATTATGTTATATATATATATATATATATATATATATATATATATATATATATATATGTATATATAGAGAGAATGCTGCAAAATGTTAATGTAGGTGACTGCATAGAAATTTGGCAGCCGACAATTCCAGTCAAGTATAATTTACGCGGGGCTACTAGTGACGAGAACCGAATGTCTAATTTCGCTTTTCATATATATATATATTGCGGTTTGATCTTCGTTAGTCAATTTGTCATCGTCTTCTGATAGTGATCAAGGAATTTTGATCGACGCATCAAAAAGTGCAACTGATGCATGTTTTGCAATGTTGTACGGCGACTGGTTAAATAAGATGGGATTGGTGTTTACATCACATCGTAAACTTGATTAATATAATATTTGGCCCTACCCACGCAATTAATGATTATTTAATTGTATTTCCTATATATATATATATGTGGCGAAAGCTGTAATATGTTAAAGTTTGTGACTGCACAGAAATTGTGCAGCCAACATTTCCAGTCAAGTAAAATTTACGCGGAACTACTAGAGGTGACAGGCACATATCGAAATTTGCTTTCCATATATACGCACTGCAATTTGATCCCTGCTAGTCTGTTTATCATAATCTATTGATGATCATAAATATTGGAAACGCCTGAGTATATGTGACTCACGGCAGGATTGCTAAGTTGCTCGATGACTGTTTAAATGCAATTGGATTTGTGTTTACTTCAAGCTCGAAAATTTTGTTTAAATAACATTTACCATCACCCGCGATATTAATGATTGTTTAATTGTATTATCCACATATATGTAGCGAAAGCTGCAATATGTCAATGTGTGCGACTGTACAGATATTGTGCAACCGAAAATTTCATTCAAATAAAAATTACGCAAGAAAACTGGTGTTGAATATGGCGTATCTACGTTTTCTTTACATATATATTCATTGCGATTTGATCCTCGCTATTCAGTTTGCCATCATAATATGTTGATGATCGTGGAAGGTAGAAACGCGTCAGTACGCGTGGCTAGCGGTAGTTTTGCTATAGAATAGAAAATCTTTATTTGGATTCAAACCACACATGTTCCATCAAATAATAAAATTGGAAAATGTACAATATAAAAAAGTTATCACATCACATAAAAATGTGCAATTAGTCTCATGTAGATAAGTATATCTCACTAGTTGTACTGTACAATATATCAATATCAGAAAGTTCGGCTGTAAAGAATAATAGATACATCATCAAAATAGGAAAAATAAAGGAATAATTCGAGTGTAACAGTATGCAAAAAATTGAGAACCATGACTAGCAATTGATTGTATGTATTGTTGACTAACATGATGATATAATGCATAACATTTCAATTTTAATAATTCTATTATCTTCAAAAACGAAGGGATAATAGAGATTAATCTATAATCACTGGCGCACGTTGGCTTACTTACTTTTGGCAACGGTTTAGCTACTATCGTTAGTATATCGATTGGTAATTTCCCATTCTTCAAAATTCTATTTATAAAGTTGCAAAGCGCATTCGTAAAAGTTAAAGGTAATTGAAGCAGGTTATCAATCGAAATACCAAGGTGATCTTTTTGTTTTTTTGATTTGATTTTTAACATTAATTTTATCAATTCATCACTGTCAATAACAAGTCCTGATTAAGATTTAAAAGAAACATGTTGCGCGACAGGAAATAAACAATTTACCTGATTTTCGGATTGCGTACCGAAATATTTGAATCCACTGTCATCATGATTTTTTTGCATATATTTCGGGTTCCAATTACGGAACCCTTTTCAATGCCAAACACATCACATAGTTATGCAATCAATATGTCAAGTGGAAATATTAATTTAGCCGCCTCATTTATACTTGATTTTAGATCTCTTAAGCATAACGTTTTTTTATAAATATGTTAGGAAAGTGTATGTTAAATTGGTTTGTGTATGTGTCTGCATGTATACACTCTTCGCAATGAGATTACAGTGATATTGTAGGGGTACTTTTCGCTCTCGCTTTCTCGTTCCTGACTTTGTACCCCTACTACTTCTCAATGGTTGCTATTATTAGTACCCGAGCATCCAATCAGTCTGTTCCTTTTCAGATGGTTAATATTAGAAGGCCGAAGAAAGGTTTCACGTATATATTCCACACAATGTAGCACATATAAATATAAAGTGATTTATGTCTATAAAGCGAAATGTTTAGCACAAATGTCTGGATTGGCATGAATATAGTCATATGATTGAAAATACATGATAATATGAACATAGTAAAATGATTTGTGTTCATAAAGTAAAATGTTTTGTGTAAACCGTTTAAAGATTTAAATGACAAACAACTCACAAATGTTTTTTATAGTAAACAATCAATCATTTTCATAGTAACGAATAATCCACCGCGTGATCCTCTCGGATCGCGCGCGGTTCTCTCTATTTATAAAAACACTATTAATTACAAATAAAATTGCAGTTCAATAAATATCGATTGAAACTGCTTGAGACTAAAAGAGATTGTTCCTAAAATCACAGCTAAGAGAAATATTGTTTAAGGACAGAGTTAGAATATTTGACCTTAAAGAGCACAGCGTTTGTAAAAATTGACCTTCGTTGGGTTGTAACACGGAACCGCGTGTTACATACACCCCCCCGACAGTGAAAATTAGTACACAATGAAGTGGGCTAACCTTACAGTAAATGTTATTGCTCTTTCATGCCGTATGACTGATTTTGGTTCTGTCAACACTGATACTGGCTCCTCTATTTCTCGCGTTCTTGGACGGATGGTTAGGTCGAAGTGTTCGAGAAAGTCACGTCCAATGATGTTTCATGTCGTGTTGTCGATGATGAACGGATATTTGAAACATCATTTTGAGTTGGAGAACGAGATTGTGTGTACTCGTATCCCAAACGTCGCTATGTTGGAGCCATTTGCGCAGGTCAGACTGTTGGTGTCGACTGGGTGGGTTGGTTCGAGATAATTGTGGCGTAGTGAGCTTACATCTGATCCAGTGTCTATGACAGTTCATTCGCCAGAGATTGCGTCACGGATGAGAAAGTATGTTGATAGTGGCAACCGGCGATGAGATTGATTGCTGGCATTTGGGCGTTTGAAGCATGACTTAATTGGAGCCGTCGCTGTAAAGACAATAGTTTGATTGCGCTCTACCGCGAAGGCAACGTGCTTCGAGCCATCAGACGTGGAGCGGCCAACAATTTTTGGGTGCTCAGCCTCTGCTGTCGCCGAGGAGGCTGACCCCACCTGTCTTCCGAACCTTCCATGGGCGGATCCTCCTGAGTTGTTGAGGGTGACCGCGCCCATTTGAACGTCGCGTCTGTGTGCGGGTATGTGCAGACGTTTCCGAGGCAATAGCGTGTGTAGTGGCCTTCATTGAAAGTGCTTGAATTTCTCAAAATCTAGCTGTTTATTAATTCCTTACTGGCTGTAAGTTCGACGAACCGGGGCACCATAATGTAGGGGTACTTTTCGCTCTCGCTTTCTCGTTCCTGACTTTGTACCCCTACTACTTCTCAATGGTTGCTATTATTAGTACCCGAGCATCCAATCAGTCTGTTCCTTTTCAGATGGTTAATATTAGAAGGCCGAAGAAAGGTTTCACGTATATATTCCACACAATGTAGCACATATAAATATAAAGTGATTTATGTCTATAAAGCGAAATGTTTAGCACAAATGTCTGGATTGGCATGAATATAGTCATATGATTGAAAATACATGATAATATGAACATAGTAAAATGATTTGTGTTCATAAAGTAAAATGTTTTGTGTAAACCGTTTAAAGATTTAAATGACAAACAACTCACAAATGTTTTTTATAGTAAACAATCAATCATTTTCATAGTAACGAATAATCCACCGCGTGATCCTCTCGGATCGCGCGCGGTTCTGTCTATTTTATAAAAACACTATTAATTACAAATAAAATTGCAGTTCAATAAATATCGATTGAAACTGCTTGAGACTAAAAGAGATTGTTCCTAAAATCACAGCTAAGAGAAATATTGTTTAAGGACAGAGTTAGAATATTTGACCTTAAAGAGCACAGCGTTTGTAAAAATTGACCTTCGTTGGGTTGTAACACGGAGCCGCGTGTTACAATATAATGACAATTAATGACAACTCACTAGATAAGCGTACGTCATGCCTGTGTGTATGTGTTCTCGTTTGTTTTGAATTGAGGAGTAATCAGTTAATGCAAGTGTACACTCATCCCAGTGAAATTACAGCGATTTGGCAACATCTGACTATTCACTGGATAAGCGTGTTTGTGTGTATGTGCGTGAGCGTTTACTTAAAACTGAGAGCTAATCTGTTACATGTAATTACAGGCACGTGTAACGGTCATACAAGTAAAACTAAAATGATAACTGTCATTTCCTAGCTGCACACGTCAGACCTATTTTACACTTACTTTTCTAAATGAAGTAATTACGAGTGGCATTTCAGTGAGGAGGGGGAATGACACTATTAATAGAGTAAATAATTAATAGGTAGTAAAATTAAATTAGAAACGGATAAAGTGTTTCAATAGGGTAGAAAGTTAAATTAAACGGTACGTAAAATAAATTAAAAATTGCCTGATAAAGAAGATACTAGTAATAGTGCAAAGAAAATAAAATAAAAATAAACCTTGTCATCATGTATAGATAAATGTATGTTAAAGGCGCTACACTAACAACAAGTAATCAAGGATGAAATAATCAAAATAAATTAGGCGATATTGAATTAATCAATCTCCACTTCTGTAAGTTAATATCAGTCCAGTGTTCTTATTCTTTTACTTGAGCGAGTTTCTGATTCTGATTCTGATTCTTGCAATCTTCGTTTTCTACCATTATTTGCTGTATTCCAAATAGGACCTAGTGATTTTTCTACGGCTGTTTCATTCATTATGTCATTTCTCGATTTAATTTCGATGGATTCTCTAATCAGTCTAGTCGATCTGCTACGGCTACAAATTGATATACGTCTGCACCCATCCCAATTAATTGTGTGTCCTGTCTCTACTGTATGGCGTGCAAGATCTGATCTATTAACATGGGCATACTTGCATGCGGTTTTATGTTCCCCTCTTCTAACCTTAATTGGGCGCATGGTTTCACCCACATACATCAAGTTACAGTCGTTACATGGAATTTCATATACTCCTGATGTGTCTAGCGGTTCTATTTTTTCCTTTTGGTTGGGAAGTATAATACCTAGTGTAAGGGTCTGTTTTAAAATAGTACGTATATTGTATTTTGATGCTACCATTTTTATTTTCCTACTTAGTTTAGAGTCAGGTATAACCATTACCCTCCGGTCATCTTTTAATTTATTTGACTTCACGTACTTCCAGTCATGATTAAATTTACTTATAACGCTCATTATAGTTGCTTCAATTAACTTTAGAGGATACCCATTAGCACTGAATATTTCTCGCAGTCTCCCTAATTCAATCTCTCTATGTTTATTATCTGTTAATCTTAAGCTTCTTATTATCATCGATTTTAAGATACCGATTTTCATTCTATATGGATGATTTGAATCGAAATTAAGAAGGATACCTGAGTAAGTATCCTTCCTATAAACATCCCGTTCTAGTTTTGTACCATTTCTAATTAACTTGACATCCAGAAATGGTAATTCGCCACATGATTCATTTTCAATTGTAAATTTAAGCTCGCTCACCTGATTTGCTATGTTTAAGAAATTTATCAGATGATCCTCCCCGTGATTCCAAATAACTAATATATCATCCAAATATCGTACATACAATTTAGGATTTAGGGGCGTTATATCTAAGAGAGTCTTCTCCATGTAATGCATGAAGATATTAGCTATTGGAACCGATAGTGGTTGCCCCATTGGAACACCTCTAATCTGCTTATAAAATGCATTCCTAAATTTAAAATAAGTTGAGGACATACATACGTACATCATCTCCATGACGTGTCTAATCGTCATTTTGCTTCCTTCCAATATTACTGGATGATCAACAAGGAAACGCTGAAAATAGTCTAGTGCTTTAGGTACTGGTATATTGGTGTACATTGACACCACATCTAAACTCGCCAATCTATCGTTTTCATTAAGTTCACATTTATCTACAATCTCAACCAAATGGTATGAATTCATCAAAGTATTGTCTAAGAAGTACGAATATTTCTTTATTCTATTACATAGAAACTTAGACATTTTATATGTTGGAGAGTGTTGGACATTAACAATAATTCTTAAAGGGTTGTCTGGTTTATGTATCTTTACTAAACCGTACACTCTAGGAGCGACTGTATCTCTTTGTATGAGAGCGTTACCATGCGCTTGATCTAATTCTCCTTCAGCAATCATATTATTGACCAATAATTTAACTTCTCCTTGTAGCTTATCCGTAGGATCTTTATTAATTTTAGTGTATACCTCTATATTGTCTAGTTGTTCATACATTTTATCATTATAGTCAGATTGATTCATCAGAACCGTCGCTCCTCCTTTGTCTGCTTTCAAACATATCACACTGTTTGCTATTAACTCTTTCCTGAGACTTTTTATTTCATAATTTGGTTTATATTTTTCATCTGTGTACGTTAGCACAGCTGCGGCTACGTCTAATTCAAACCTAACTTTATCCTTGTCTGAAAGGAATTGTGCTATTTTAACAGCCTCAGTAATTATCTCATTTTTTGGTGATTTCTCAATTTGGATAGCTGTATTCAGACCACGATTAAGCATTTCCAGCTGTTTCTCATTAAGATTTATTTTAGAGAGGTTTACCACTCGATTAGTTACAACAGGACACGTCCTAACTGTGGTCTGTCTATAGATACCCAAATTTCCTAACTTTCTATCATGCCTAATGTGAACCTTTTTTATCTCCTTATTACGTGCGCCATCAGTAAAATCCTCTATACATTTAAAGTCATCCGCGTGCAAGAAGGAAAGTAACATAGATCTTATTTTAGTTTTCTCTCTAATTAGTTCATATTTGCGTATCTCTAAATCGCTAATTAATGTATTCATTATGTTCAAAGTCAGTTCATGTTTAAGAGATCTACCTTTATCATTTAAATGAAATGGCAATTTAAATTTAAAACATTTAGGAATTACACAATGTTTTAAACATATTTTAATGAAACGAATATTTTCCACTTGCCTTACTAATTGTTTTTTTATGTGATGATAGCGATTTTGCAACTTCACTGTTGTAGCACCGTATTTAGTACCTAAATAAGATTTAAAAGAAACATGTTGCGCGACAGGAAATAAACAATTTACCATTTACCTGATTTTCGGATTGCGTACCGAAATATTTGAATCCACTGTCATCATGATTTTTGCATATATTTCGGGTTCCAATTACGGAACCCTTTTTCAATGCCAAACACATCACACACTTAGTTGACAATCAATATGTCAAGTGGAAATATTAATTTAAACCGCCTCATTTATACTTGATTTTAGATCTCTTAAGCATAACGTTTTTTTATAAAAATGTTAGGAAAGTGTATGTTAAATTGGTTTGTGTATGTGTCTGCATGTATACACTCTTCGCAATGAGATTACAGTGATATAATGACAATTAATGACAACTCACTAGATAAGCGTACGTCATGCTGTGTGTTTGTGTTCTTGTTTGTTTTGAATTGAGGAGTAATCAGTTAATGCAAGTCTACACTCATCCCAGTGAAATTACAGCGATTTGGCAACATCTGACTATTCACTGGATAAGCGTGTTTGTGTGTATATGCGTGAGCGTTTACTTAAAACTGAGAGCTAATCTGTTACATGTAATTACAGGCACGTGTAACGGTCATACAAGTAAAACTAAAATGATAACTGTCATTTCCTAGCTGCACACGTCAGACCTATTTTACACTTACTTTTCTAAATGAAGTAATTACGAGTGGCATTTCAGTGAGGAGGGGGAATGACACTATTAATAGAGTAAATAATTAATAGGTAGTAAAATTAAATTAGAAACGGATAAAGTGTTTCAATAGGGTAGAAAGTTAAATTAAACGGTACGTAAAATAAATTAAAAATTGCCTGATAAAGAAGATACTAGTAATAGTGCAAAGAAAATAAAATAAAAATAAACCTTGTCATCATGTATAGATAAATGTATGTTAAAGGCGCTACACTAACAGTCGTCGAACAACATAACAAAGCTACCGCCAGCCGCAACGCGCACTGACGCGTTCCGACCTTCCATGATCATCATCAGAGTACGACGGCAAACCGACCTTGAGGACAAACCGCATTGAATATATATGGAAATCGATTTAGATAGTAGCTCACCTCTAGCAATCTCACGCACATTGAACTTGACTTGAAATGTCGGCTGCACAATTTCTATGCAGTCACGAACATTAACTGTTTGCAGCTTTCGCCACATATACACATATAAGCAATACAATAAAACAATAATTGATTGCGCGGGTGGTGGTAACAATTTTTTAAATCAAGTTTGCGAGCTTGAAGTAAACACCAATCCCATTGTTTTTAACAAGTCGTCGAACAACATAACAAAACTACGCCAGCCGCAACGCACTGACGCGTTTCGACCTTCCATGATCATCATCAGAGTACGACGGCAAACTGACTAGCGAGATTGCTAGAGGTGAGAGCCGCCTATCTAAATTTGATTTCCATATATATTCAATGCGGTTTGATCCTCGCTAGTCAGTTTGCCGTCGCCTCTGATGATGACATGGAAGATCGAAGCGCATCAGTGCTGTTGCAACTGGCCCGGTAATTTGTTATTAAGTTTGAGTTGAGCTCTTGCGAAAAGAAAATGGTCATGTTTATCCGTGTTTTGTTTACCTGATTGATAATAAATTTAAACTTCAAAACAATGTATTTTTCAATTCAAATTGCAAAATTTTAAATCCATTATTCCATAAGAACAGGGATATTTTCACCTCGAAACTCAGCAAAATTTTAAAACCATACACTTAGCATAATACGCAATATTGCGTTGGGCATTATATGTCATAGAACAAGAAATGTTTCATTATCAGTGTCCTCACTTTAGGCTAAATTCTCGTAGAAATTTTAGAGAATATTTCGGTTGTCTGGGAGTTGGGTAGCTCGTCACCAATGCAGTAGTTGGTAGAATTCCAATATATTTCAGAAAATGGATGGTTGTTGGCCAGCTTCATAGTTCCAATCGGTGTGATCAAAGATTACAGTTTGATTGTTCAAAAATGGGCGACATACCTTATATAATCTGCGATCAATGTTTTCGGTAAAAATGTATATAAAAAGGAAAAACGGATTCAGAAACATATTTAATGTTGAAAGGCTATTCCCATTTAAGTACCACAAGGTATCTACCAAAATGCCCTATCTAAATTAATTTGGTTAAAGAATTAACCAAAAGCATAAGAGGTACACAAATTATAATTTAATAATCCGACAATACGTTTTACTTATTTATTCATATAATAAAGCATGAGAACTAAAGCTCTACATAAACCGATCGACTTGATGAACTGGATTTGCTACCATTCGCAATGGGAAGCTTATACAAACAATATATATATATATATATATATATATATATATATATATATATAATAAAAATTCTGCTTTACAGCTTTAAATCAATAGAACTTTTACAGTTTATATGGTGTCTTTTCTACAATGACAGATTCGGGGAGATCATTATTAGATTTACATATTAATCTATCAAATTGTCTCCAACTGAAGGAACGACTGGCCATAACATATGTTGTTATACAACTAAAAAAATTCCTGCAGTCCGTGGCCTTAGTGAAGAACTGGACGAGTTATAAGACTACGAGATCCGGTCACGAAACGTCTGACGAATATTTTGTGAGTGCCCAATAGCACAGAAGCAAGATTTCCGTACGCAATATTTATTTATAATGACTATATATATATATATAATGTCATTTATTTAAAGTTCAAATATATATTTCTTTACACAGTATTTTATTAGGAAGACAAAACAGTGAAAAACAAAGTGTGTTTATTCTGCATAACTATTTCATGAATGCTTAATTCCATCTTAAAATTTTCAATTTTTACATACTTTGAGTTTAGAGAAAACCAGCTAAATCTGATAGAATGAAGGTTTGATAATACATTGAAATACCAGCTTTCAAACCAAACATTTAAGTTAATTCAGTATCATCAAAATAGAACATATACCACAACGCAATAATCAAAGGCCTAGATCTCCCGCATTGTGGAATTAAGAAGAGCCAATGCTAACATGGAATAATAATCCAGACCTTTAAACTGAACCCTGTTTTCCACAAATACGATATATTTTCGTCCATTCAATTCTCCCTGATAGTGAGAGTACGACGCATTGTAGTCAAGCTACTAATTTCACGAAAATTAGTATCCGGCCAAGAGATGGCTGGCTTACCTCTCATGCAGTTGCCTCAGTGGCCTGATAGGGAAGATGCGAAATTAATATACACAATCGAAGGCCCGACCGATGGAATTGAAGTTCCACAAAAATGATCGATTTTGGTGGAACGTCAAATAATCGCAGTACAAAAACCACAGGCTCGTTAACTTTCTCATGAAAAATGCCTCCTGATACTCAATTGTCCAAGGGCTGGCAGATATAGCGAGTTACGTCAGAAGACTTCACTTCATAACGCGGAACAAAAATTATGCTTTGCCAGAGGAACTCGGGCTTCGTGCATAGTGAAATAGACGGGCGATTTAAGTGTTGGCAACATTCTCAAGAGTAGTAACTGCAAAGCTGGACTATGTGGAAATCTTGTGTGAACTGGGAACCCAGGAAAACTAAATGCATGGCTGGTGGTAGAACACTATTTAGCACGACCTAAGGCATCGGTTCAAAACGTGTTTGGCTTCAGACCAAAAAGGATACATTTCATTAGCGCCATAAATCGTACTTTGAAGCTTGTCTTCTTAAAACATACAAGCCGTTTTAAGACAATCGTTCACTTTTGGTTGTGAACATCTTAAATAATAGAAAACAATTGATTTTAGCCTCCTATATGCGGGTGAGCCAATGCAGTCAGAAGGGATAATAAATTTTCAAGTAAATGTGGACGTTTTAAGACCTGAGTGTGTACATCATGCAGTGTAGACAGGACATACAATTAAATGGGATGGTTTTTTACCTGATCTGCGTTTTGACTAACGCAGCTTTCATTGTTCCAGTAAATTTCTTTTTTCATAATATATATATACTGCACTAGCTAATGGAAGGAAAAGGCAATTGCATGAATTGGTAACTGAAGCTAGCTCCAGTAAAAGATTAAGAACATCAGATTAAGATTGACTAATTAGTGGGCTTTTATTCAAGAAATGAATAAACAATTATGAATATAGCCTTCAAATTTCATCTCTAACTATTCATTTGATTTTAAAACAAATAGTGATTTCAACCTTAATTTTCTGTTTTACACCCCCACCCTACCCATTGGAAATATTCTAATAATACAATATTTATAAGTAATAATTTGTCTGACGCGTGCAAAGGGTAAATTAATGTCTATTGACTGCAGTTTCATTTAGATGTACGTACATGTGTATCAAAATAATTTAACCAAGTTTTTTCGAGTTATGCATACACATACACATGCACATGCGTGGCGTGCGCCAATAACTGTTATTAACTTATCTATCTTGAGTATAACTTAGTGGTTTGAATTGTAAATTAACATGTGCATTAGTCGTTCGGACTTCTGGTCTTATCACTCATGGCATGTTTTTATGACGAGTGTTTCTGAATTATGGGTCTCCCCATCTCAGTTACGTCATTTACATTGAGTGTGAAAAAAACGAATGGTTATTGCATGCAATTGATAAATTATTATTCAGCCACTCTGGTCTAAATTAGTTAGATGAAAACAACGGTTATAAAAATGCACACACATACATGTGACACGCGAATATCTAATGAAAGGTCAGTATGTGGTATATAAATATTATGACTAGAGGAAATAACACATTTGCTTCATTTGTTTCGTGAAATGCATCTGATGAAGATCTACGGTAAGGTAGATCGAAATATTATGAAAAAAGAAATTTACTGGAACAATGAAAGCTGCGTTAGTCAAAACGCAGATCAGGTAATTTCAATTAATCCAGGTGCGCAAAAACACAACTCCTTCAAATGGGATGGTTGTTGATGCATATCAATATTCCGTAGTAACTTAACGACGAGATTCATTAGATAATTCTTTGAAATGAAGTCGATAGGTGACATTATGAATGAAAAAGTCATGGAAACGTGGCTAGACTGCATTTGTAACACGATACTTTAAAACGTTAGGTTGTAAAGATTGCTCAGAACAGAATGGGAATCCAGTTGTAGCAAATGAAAGAAAATATAAGATTAAGATCCACTAATATGTGGCTTTATAGCCTAGCTATTTGTTTATTTATTATATGCGGTAGTAGCCTTCTAAATCTTATTCGATATTTCTTATTATCTTACTGTATCTACTGGCTTAGGCACTTATGGTAAGCACCGCAATTCAGTGAATTGTTATGTCAAATATAAAATTACCCTTAAACGATCACCCTTTCCCTAGGTAATTTTTTTCTCTCACTACCATTTAATCTAATTTTATATCTTAAATAAGCTTTCTTTACTTTTCAAACATTTTGATCAACTACACTGGCTTAATTTTAATAACAGTATTTTGTCTCATAACTACTGAGGTCACCAATAATCATGTCATTTAAAATGGGAAGAATTAAAAAAGCAGACGCACAGGGTAAATTAAAATTCCATCACTGTAGTTTCATAGCATACATGTATACAATTATATTTACTTGTATATTCAGAATGATTAAACGAATATTGGTTGCGCGGGCGCTAATAAAAATCACTATAATCAAGGTTGTGATCAAGATGTAAACGCCTGACCTTTTATGAACATAGATTTGTCAGTATAAACTAGGCATGGTAGTTTTTATAAGGCAACTCATCCAGTAGACAGGTTTCGTCCTTATTGGGAACTCATCACGCACTGTCCAAAATTTTCTGCGGACAAGACTCGAACCTGGGCACGTCAGCTTCGGATCCTGGTAATAAACACTCACTCATCAATATGCAGCGCACATTTATCTATTGCATTATTAGTAGACATCGAGTTTAACTGATGATAATGCAAAATAAAATAGCTTAAATGAATTTTTACATTTATTTTATTCGTTTATCTTTAATTACTATGACGAACCGTGAACTGAAAAGGATACTCAAAAATGAGTACCCCAAATTTTTCAATGAAATAGAAAATAAACAAACTTTTTAAATCAAAACAATGATAATTTAATTGTGCGATACATAGTTTCACACTAACTGATTTTGCTAAGAAATATTTGAGTCTTTGTTGATTCTTGGATAGTTCAGTAGAAACGCCTGGCATTGACGAAAATGGGCAGTACTCGTGAAAGTTTTTCCTTCGTTAAGGTATGAATGTAAGTATGTATATATGTATGCATGTATATTTTTACGTATTCATTTTTATGCATTCATTAATGTATGTATAAGGATATACATATATATGTATGTGTGCAGGTATGTTTGTCTGCATGCGTATGTATGTTTGTATTGATGCATGTGTTATATGTATGTATTTTGGATGCAGTATACCAGAAGCATAGAGATATCTTGATAATGAATGGACCATTTATGAACAACATTGAGAAATACATAGAAACCCACTACCAAATATACCTCTTTTGTTGACATTTAACTTAGAAATGGAGGCCGCAAATTGGTTTATAGGAGACTTGAGAGACCGACTTTGGTTACCAACTGTTGGTATTTTTTGGGAAAACATTTTCACGCAAAATATTATTTAAAGTTTGGCGCGCAATACCGTTAGAATTTAAGTCATAAACTGTAAAGATTAGGCTTAATATAGGTATTTATAAATATTTAAACAAGTCAATTTCAAATTTGCACGAATAACATACCAGCTTGATTTGTTAAATTTCAGGTATTTATAAAAGCCTCGATTTTTCGGCCATAACGCCCCCTTGTTTTCCTGAGTACACTGTGTGTGCGTGTGTCTTTATTTGTGTATGTATTTGTATTTGAATGTGCTTGTGCGTGAATTAATTAATTAGTTTGTATGTACGTACGCATGTACGCATTTGTGTATATATATACGCGTGTGCACGTATGAATACACGGACGTATGCATTTGCACAATAATTTTTGTTTGTATATATTTATGCTGTATAATGGCATGCTGCATCGTTTTCATCTAGATTTCCAAGTTATAAGAATGAGCCGCACTGCGTTACGCGGGCTACTCTCTTCCTACATCAAATAGAAAAAATCTATCTCCGTTGTTTAGGAGAAAACAACACGCAGTTAAATCCAGTGACAATTTCCGAATAACAAAATCTCCTGAAATTGATAAAACATGTTTTATTAACAAAATGTTTATTTTATTCTGATTATCCCTTTATGCATTAAATTTTCGCACATCGAAACAGATTCCAAGTTATTATAATAACGTTTTTACTGTCACAAATTAAAGCGTATGTTATACAGCTTACCACATTTATAAATGAATTTCAATGTTATAAAGAATAAAAAAAGAGTGAACAAATTTCCACCAAAAAGTTACAACACCATATAAAATTATGAACAGCCTTTGAATAACTCGTTATATTTATAATAAATCCAAGAAAAAATTTTTTTAAATTGAAGTTAGCAATTTGATAGAATAGACGGAAGATCTGCCTAGTGTTCTAAATATGACCAACGCATACGGCAAGAAAACACCAAACTAAACGTATGCCGGCAAAGAATGGAAACAAGACTACACATTCAAGCATGTCAACGCACACTGCGCATCGTTGATTACTCGATTCCAGTGGGCTTTACGAGCATCAAGTCATATAAAGTGATGTTAGCACACCTGAATGAGAATTCGTCCGTTAACCCAACTCTGCACAAAGAAGGGGCAAGCCAAATTATTTCTATTAAAAACAACTAATTAACCACTTTTTTCCAGTTGATATATAAACGTGTCGAAAATCATGATTTTCAGTCATTTTACCGATCGCCTTATAAAAATCATTTAACAAAAAATAGGCACAAACAATATATTTCAAGCACACCCCAGTAGACGAACTGAATATACTAATAAGACAAAGAGACCAAACAAGAACGGCGAGAAATGAAAAATCACAGCAGCAAAATGCGTAGAAGATTACAGGTTGAATAGCAATCCGAAGATGAAGAAGAAACTTTTACGCCTCATCCAACAGTTTAAGAATGTCGCTTTCCATAGCCTACAATATACAAAACCAAAAATATTCTACATTTAAAATACTTATATTTTTTGGTTATATATATATATATAATTCCTTCTGGAATGTGAGTTTTAATAAAATTCATGTACAAAAATAAAGAAATTTTATTTGATAAAATTCCTTTTTATGTTTGCATATGGAAAGGGCACTGAATATATATATATATATATATATATATATATATATATATATATATATATATATATATAATTCATTATTAAGTAGGACTAAATACACACTAATTGAATAGATGAAGGAAAACTGTTTTGTGAATATTTCAAGTTAGATCTTGCTATGATATTTCGAATAAGATGCATTTCAGAGAACCATAGAGAATACGCGGTATTCAAAACGAATGAATGAAAGTTTGTTTAGGTTGTATCATATATGTCGCAAGTGTGTACGTTTTATTCTGATGTTGCGAGTAATTGAATTTGTATGTTTGCGATACTTGTTTGACAGCTGATCATTAGTTTAGTGTGAGCTAGTTGCCCATCACGGCTTAGTATATCACTTTTTCGGGAAAATGTGCATATTTGGTTCTTGTGTGAGTGTTGATTTTTCGTTTATTTTGGTTCTGCATTTTCCAAGTGTACATATTTAGCGATAATCTTGTAGCTTCTCTTTCTTATCAAGCCCATAGTCTTCCCTTGCTTCGCGTACCTCCTGTTTGTTGCCTCTTCTTCTGCTTATCTGAATTTGTTGTTCCCACTTTAGTTGCTAATGTTACATTTGGTTATATCTGGGAAAACAGTATTTTTCTTTGATTTCTGAATGTACGTGTTGCTTCTGTTTACTCGCGGCCAATTGTACCAAATCTCCTGACCAAATATATATCGTAGGTAGAAGGCGTGGTACTAGCTCCCACTGATTAGCTGCCAGTAAGCACAAAGTGCAAGTATACATGGGATTATAATTTAGTTCATGCTGAATTTGCTATGTCCTTCTGATTTTGTTTGAACAAATTTGTTACTAGATACGCAATAATTTACTCTTTGATAAGATTTGGTAATATTCAACCAGAGTTCTTGGTGGTCTTCATTGGCTTGAAGCAGAAACAATACGATTATTATCAAATATACGTACTCAAGCAATGCAGAACCAAAATAATAATAAATAAGCGAAACATGTGTGCACACTTCGATCAAACAGACGTTGAGCTAAGCCTAGATAGAAAAGTAGCTTTAACTAAACAAACGACTAGATGTGAGACAACTCGAAAACAATTTTGTATTAGGTGTTGATCACCTATTAACAAATTAGTTCAAATATGACCAGAAGGATAAACCAAAGACAACATGAACGGAACGTATAATCCTGTGCAAATTCGTTTCGTGCTTACTGGCGACTCATCAGTAGGAGCCGGTAAAACGCCCTTTACTCACTATATATTGATGTGATAAATGTGGGAAAATAGTACGATAGAATCTCCTATACGAATTTGTAAATCTGCAGTAATGAAGCTAACTTCATATAAAGTCTTCGACAATGCGACTTTAAAGCCAACTCACTATATATATATAAAATAAAAAGGGTATCAAAACTATGGCTATTGTGTCAGTACTCGATACCAAAATTATGGAACCGAAAAATTTGCATAGTGCCAGCACTATAGTTTTCGATTTGGTACATGATACCAACAAAATAGATTTCAATGTATGCTAAAGTTCATCAATATTGAGAAATGAAATTATTTCTGAACACCAGTTATCCTAGAAAATGCGTACACACTGGCCGTGAACGATATCAATTATTACATTTCTCGGTAATAATGACATCATTCAATTAAATATATAACCGATGGAAAACAAATAACAATAATAGACATATTGAAGGATTCGCCAATGCAAAAATGCATGTTATAAGCACAAACCTAAACAATTTTCATTCACTCATCTAGAAAACCATGCATTCTCATCGTGTAGATCAAAATATTGTGGAGTTAAGCTTGTTTGAAATATTTTAACAAGATCTAACTAAAAATATTCCAAATAAATTAAATTTCATCTATTTTATGGGTGTGTTTTACTGCTTTCTAAATATTTAAAAATTTATTATTCAGGATAACAATGTACATCAATTAAATTGTTTTAAATATAAAAATATTTCATTGTTCTAAGCAAAACATAAACAAATTATCTATTGATGAAAAGTTTATCATTATTTGACCTATGCTTTGTTGCTTCGCGATAAAATTTTGTCGCTTATTGTTTATCCTTCACAGCTCTTTCTGGCCATTGTTTTTTATAATGTAACATTAAATATAAATTCCGGACATCAACCAATCATGCCCTTACAATAATGAATTAAACTTTGCGATTAGCTTGGATTAGTAAATATTTAGAACCCGTAATTGTACCAAAAAGTTCTTCGGACGAGGATCGAAACAGGTACATCTGTTTCAGTCATGTAACAGATTTCTACACCACCAAAACAGCTTATTGTACACAATTTTCAATACTGCAATAAATCGTAATTCCGGTCAGTTTTTCCTTCATGTGGGTCCTCGTGAATATTGCACTCGACCCCTACTTCAATCTAGTCAGCTACGATCCTTCATTATAGAACACACGTATCCAACTATCCGGTGAGGTGAAAATGAATCATTTTATAACAGACCACGGCTTTAATTCCTGAGAACTAATTTTGAAAGACACGCCGGTTACTCTGAAAATTGTGCGTCATCCCAGTAAAAATGAAAAAAAACAACAATTACATTACATTTAAAAAATATTTTCCCTTAAATCAATAATCTGAAATGCAAAACCTACCTCTGGAGTCGTGGTAAACGAATAGCGTTCCACACTTCCATTCCGACTGACCAAGAACTTAGTAAAATTCCACTTTATAGAGCTGTATAAAGGAAAAATAGACGAAAATAGTGATAGCTAAGCTAATTGCAAGAATAATATCGTTCAGATTTTAATAAAATACATGCATAAAAATATAGAAGTTTAGGTATTTATTACAGAGGCCATTGTAAGTGGTTTGGCATTAGGTTCGCATAAAAGTCTCGTCAATTGAACTGTTCGTGAACCAGCAGAGAAGAACAGCAATTCATTTTTAGTGAAGGTTTAACTCAAATATCAAGACGCATTTATCTTTAATGACAATACTCGTAGCTCCGCTTGGCCTACGGTAGCTGACTATAACATAGATCTACGTGGTTGTAAGCATGGCGATTCTTTCGAATATTGTGCGAGCAGCACGACCAGTACTTACTTACTTTACTGCGGCTGACTCCTTTTGGAGGATAAGCCGGCTCTATTGAGTTCATGGAGTTTCTTGGGAATTTGGTACAAGTGGTGTCCCCTCACCACTCGAGCACGACCAGTAATGAATCTATCATTCGAAAAACTTTTGCATACCACCACGATAAATGAGGAAGAGCATCCACAAACCCGATTAGCACATTATGAATGCACTTTTAAATAAGTTTGCGCGTCACCAATAAATTAGCCAAAATTAGTGTGGCAAAATCGAGGATTTGCAGTTTCAAGACAATTTGCTAATAACAGAGACGCTACGAGATATCAGACTTAAATTGCTTGTCAACAGCTAACATGTCGAACAAAAATCGAAAGATATCACACAAGTCACATTTTTATGTTAGATTTTATTCTAACTCCAACCATTTAACTCCGGCAAGTTGGAACTTCGCAAAAAATCAAGCACTATGCCTCATATAAGAAGCTACTTAACATAAAGTTTGTTACAAGAGGCCAGAACCTGGCGAATCGAAGGATAGATCACGAGTCGCTTTGGCGTGACTGCATATTTGTAACATGGAAATGGTAGCTTCGCAATCGATGAAGACTCGCACACCTGAAAATGACGGGCAATTTAGTAAGGAGCTGAAATTAAGTTAGGTAAGTGAGATTCCAAGTTATTTAAACGTTAATCGAATAAACCAGCTTACGCCTTGCATCACATAAATATAATTACAATTTGTCCATTTGGTCTTAGATGCCAACTTTCGTGGCGCGTTGTAACTCTAGACATGATGTGATGCTGACCATTCAAAGCGTGGAATGATACGGATCGGTCAGCATAGCTATTCAATTGCTATGATCTTTTCCTAATCGCATGTTTTGCCTAAAGTACAACTACGAGTTACAAGTGATAACATTCTAATTGCCGGCAGTATTTATAAAACTCAAAACTAGCGATAGAAGGTTATGAATATACACATTGTTCACAAATTATTGTTTTTGATTTAATTCTTTTCAAAACGACAACTACTTATTCTTTAAATCAAATTTGCGAGCTTGAAGTAAACACCAATCCCTATGTATTTAACCAGTCGTCGAACAACATATAAAAACTATCGTGTCGCACGCACTGACGCATTTCGACCTTTTAAGATCATCATCAGAGTTCGACGGCAAACTGACTAGCGAGGATGAAACCGCATTACATACATATGGAAAGCAAAATTAGATATGCGGCTCGCACCTCTAATAGTCTCGCATACATTGCACTGGACAGGAAATGGCGGCTGCACAATTTCTATGCAGTCACGAGCATAAACTGTTTGCAGCCTTCGCCGCACACATATATAGACACTATAATTAATAATTAATTGATTGCGCGGGTGGTGGTAAAAATTCATTAAATCAAGTTTGCGAGCTTGAAGTAAACACCAATCCCATTTTATTTAACTGTAAGTCAGCGATGCAGCTTAGCTACAACTACAAACAGTTACTGTATTTTTAAAAATAAATAACATATTTTACAAAAGCGCCTTTGCTTCATCTTATCAACTGATGTACTAGATAAATAGTGTATCATCATCTATGTTTCTAAATTGGAAATCGCAGATTCGGATGCTATTTACTGAATTTATTCAGCAAGTCTTCAACTTGCAAACGCCATTTACAGACAGAAGTTATCTCATTCACATAACGATTGTATACTTTCAATTAACTCAGTAGCTTATAGGTTTTTTCATTTCCACATGCACATGTCCGTCCTTGTCGGAGTCAAAGCCGAACTTATTCCTTATTCTTGTTTTTTTATTAAATTAAAGTAATTCCTGTGTTCCATATCGTCAGTAAAAATTTTGATTGGATGGAGCGAAGGCATTTCCGTACCATATATGTTTTTTAGGATTCATACCTGGGATTAAATGCATGACATAATTGAAAACTCAAAACCGCAAAGATTCATTAAATTTGGAGTATCCACGGTTTCTTGTCGTGGGTAGTAGATTTGCTCTATCAGTTTCGCAGAGATTCAATCGATCCGCATTTCCAAGGACACATCGATTTAGTCTTCGTGTTAGCTGGGTGATGATTCGTCCCTTTCCTCCAAAGGCTTCAAAATCATTCATAATAACCATTGTAAATGAGGTACGATCCAGACTTCGTTGACTGTAAACTTTTCGGAACAGTGTTTCCCGTTTCATCATCAGGCCTCTAATCTAACACACAATGACAATGCTCACAACACTAGATTTAAACAAATGTTTCTCATTTGTGTTACATTTGCTTAACTTTAATTAAATTACTAAACGGAAAAAATAATTGTCTAGGGATGGGTTCGCCGTTAGCTCTGATAATAGCCGATAGGCTTTGTTTGTTTCGTGAGCAAATTGCAACAAGCCTACAAAACACTTTTCAATTTTAATTAAACCTAGGTTTGTGTGAACATCTATATTTTGAAGCCAATTTGTTAATGCATGTTTTCCTAAACGTGCAAGCAAAATCAATTTTTTCGAGAACTTTCATTATCATGAGGCATTCCAAATCTCATGCGAAACTGTTTAGTTGTTTATTCTATTTGAAATATCTTGAACAATAGAAACATATATTTACGTACTATAAATGAAAACCGTTACTTTCCATTTGGATAAAATTTTATTTTCCAAAAAAATGAGTTTATGAGATGAAGGAAGATGCAATTCTATACGATATAAAATGTTTCTCAAATTCATATCTGACAGGAAATGTTCTCAAAAAGGATATATATATATATATATATATATATATATAAATTCACAGCTATTTTTAAAATGAGAAATAATAACTGTAATCCATGGAATAAAATTTATTAATAAACATTATTTCTTCCAATATATACAGCCATTATTCTGGATTTGTTAATGCTATTTTCGCTCATCTATTTTTAATTAGGGCTTTCGAGCATGAATGTGAAAAAATGATTACAAAGTGGACAGAACAAAATTGAGGAAAAAGGCGAAACGAAAAACAGCCAACTAAGCGAAAAGTTGGTTGAATGACACCTACACGCACACAGACACATACACATATCGATTTACAAATCAGCCAAAACAAGAAATATAGGTAAAACGGAAAGTCAGACTAGTTACCACTCATAAAATAAATTGAAAAACCAGGATGCATATAAATGAAAGATTTCAAAGTGATATATCTTGAACGTTGTTGTACTGAGTTGCACAGTGCAATCATGACATTTAGAGTATCCACGGTTTTCTTTCGTGTGTAGTTTTGCACTATCAGTTTCGCAAAGCCCCAATTGATCCTCATTTCCAAGTATGCATCGAATTCTTCTTCGTGGTGGCTGGGTATTGATTTATCCCTCACTTCGAAGGTTTCCACACCATTCATACTAACCACTGGAAATGAGGTACGAAGATTAGATCTAATTGTAAAGTGATGTTTATTACTCTCGAAATAAACAGCCACTATCTACTTTGTTATTAAATGTTTTTTCTTCCTAATAAAAAAATATTTTTTGTGGACGCTATGGAAATTTCCGTTATTTATACACAAAGTGATGGTTCGATGAATACCATAAACGTTCGGATTACGCTTAATAAAGAGCACAAATACAAAAGCATATCGACAGCACGGAAATATATCGAACTGGTGCTTCAAAGCATAGCATATATAAAGAAGAGAAACTTGAATTGGAAAAAATCTGTAGGAGTCTAGCGGTAAACGAGGTTCGGAGAAGAGTCTTCGATAATGTTTTCTTGGCATAGCTGTTCTGGAACCACCTCGCGGGAGCTCGTGATCTTCGTTCATGTATGAGTGTATGTATCAACCTATGCACGCATCTGTACAGGTATGTATGTTTGTATGTATGTATTTATGCACGCTTCACTGCCAAAAAAAATTAAATTCGAAATTAAACGTGTTATTAGTGAAAGATTCCTCGGCCACCCATTACTAGTGGAAATGACAAAACAGTGTAACTTACTCTGGCCAAAACCAACTAGAAGTGATGCGACGAAGATAGTTATAGAGGGGACTGGCGTTTGGCCCGTTCACTTCAATTTTGCTAAATAGATCAAAAGTAACACCATATTTATTTAAGATACGCGCCTTGATTTCTGCATCCGTGCCTGGCTCCTACAAATAAAAAAATTATGAATATGAGTGAAAAAACAATTCGATGGAATGGTTCACCAGTCATATGGACTTATTCGACTCGTTGAAAGCTCCAACCGAATAGAATATGCCATTGATATACCAGATTGTCTTCAGACTGGATAAGTTACTCGTGAAGCTATCAAAAAGTACTGAGGGGAAACTGATGAGGAAATGTTGTTGCTATAAAATTAATTTTGCGTGGAAATGATTTTTTTATTTCTATATTTAGACTCATCATTTTGTGAACCATCTTCAAGAACACGGTTACAACGACTCTTATATTACTCTGGTCAATCAAATGTTCAGAT
This sequence comes from Eudiplozoon nipponicum, assembly GCA_029291075.1. NCBI lineage: Eukaryota > Metazoa > Platyhelminthes > Monogenea > Mazocraeidea > Diplozoidae > Eudiplozoon > Eudiplozoon nipponicum. The sequence goes on from JAQBSW010000211.1 coordinate 111,305, forward strand.
TCTTTAAATCAAGTTTGCGAGCTTGAAGTAAACACAAATCTCATTGCATTTAACCGGTCGTCGAACAACATGGCGAAACTATCGCTAGTCGCATGCACCGACGCGTTTCAATTGGCTGTAGTTTTGCTATGTTGTTCGATGACCGGGTAAATACAATTGGACTTGTGTTTACTTCAAGCTCGCAAACTTGATTTTTTTTAAATGTTACAACCAGCCCGAAATCAATTATTTTTTTAAATTTTAATGTACATATGACCGATAAACCGCAAAGATTAGCAGGACAGAAAGGAGCTAATTCATTTCCAATAATGAATTGTGTTTTAAATGAAATAATAAATTAAATGAATATTGGTTGCTTAGGCGGCGTTAAAAATTATTTCTATGAAAGTTGTGTTCTTTATATAAACACCTGTTCCATTATTTCATTGTAAACCATGCATTATATAATGTATATTCATCAAGAAGACCCATTTCATCTTTATTGGTAACTCTTCACTTACTGCCCGTGGCAAATTCTGGAAAATGTGTGATGAGTTTCCAATAAGAACGAACCCGGTCTTCTTGATCAATTGCGTTTTCTACATTATACAATGCTTAGTTTATACTGGCAAATATAATGGGACTGGTGTTTATATCAAGAATACCACCTTGATATAAAGAAACAATAAATCGTCCAATGAATGGTTAAGATTACAATACGGACTAGGATGTAATGAAAATGTGTCAGTAGAAATAAATGTTAATTAAATTGTCGAAACGAAGCCAATTAAAACAGAATAGCGGGTTAAAATAAATAAGCGTGTCTACGTTAAAAATTTTAGTTTTAGACGAAACACGGAAAAATTCCTTCCTTTTGAGATAAATTTTATTTTCAATATCTGATCACTTTTTCATTTATCTCAGGCTAACAAAAAGACTGCCTTAATAAGACTATAGCGCGACGTGACTTCTGGGCTAGCTATAGACAAATGGTGGAAGGCAAATTAGGATAGGAAATATAATTATAATTGTCGAGGAACCGAACACGTAAGCTTTAAAAGAAACATGTCCCATGGAAAAATCAGGTAGACAGCGGATGCAAACAACACGAATCGCAACACAAGGAAATGTTAACCAAACACGTAGACGAAATTGTACACAGGAAACCCATTTTGTTATATAGAAACCTACCTGAGCTGGACTACGGCTTTCATGGAATCATGCAGATCTTTAATTATCCAAGTATCTTACAGACAATAATAGCACAGATTAGCGTGATTAAATCACTGATATCGTGGATTATATTGGTTGAATAAAAGAACGCTGGTTCACCTCCCGAGGATTTGTAATCTACTGGAATCGCTTCGGTAATTTAACGAAAGGCAAGTGCAAACGGTCTGCTTCGACAGTGCTCAAGCCAATCTAATAAGTTCTTTTTAACGAAATGTAAAATGTATAAAAATCTAAAATAGACTTGATAGAGCATATCTCGTTTAAAGTTTTGCTAGTTAATTTCATAGAGATTTCATTCTATAATATACACACGCCGCAGCTATGAACCAGACGTACATCGTCGAGCCAAAACGGAGTTCATAATCTAAGAAGACCTAATTCGATTCACATTTACTATCATCTAATAAAAACTTTCAAAGATCCTAAATCTCATTTTTGTCTATTTTTTAATAAATTAATGAAAGAAAATTAAAAACTCGTTAAATAACCACGACAGAACCTCATAAATTTAATACCCGGCTTCATGAGTTTCGCTGTTTATAGGCACTACAATTTAACAATAATTGATTGCGCGGGTGGTGGTAAAAATTCTTTAAATCAAGTTTGCGAGCTTGAAGTAAACATCAATCCTATTGTATTTAACCAATCGTCGCGGCTGGCGGTAGTTTTTTTGTTGTTCGACGACTGGTTAAATACAATGGGATTGGTGTTTACTTCAAGCTCGAAAACTTGATTTAAAGAGTTTATCTGTTTGTTCTTTTCGGTTGAACGATCTGAGCCAAATAAATAACAAGCAACGAAACATGATTAACTCCATCCTAATTCCTGAGTACGACGTGAAACCTCAAACATCTGAAATAATAAAATTATTTATTATAATTATTAATAACTGAAAGAGATTCATATATGGCACATTTTAGCAATGAAGCAACCCGAGAATATTATGCCAGAAATAATTACAGAACCAATCAGTCTTTTGAACCAACAAGTCGAGCGCTAAGCAAAGCAGAAATTAACTTGAAGATTTCCCCCAAGATTTGTGGAATCTATGACTATATTCAAGGAGCAGATATAGATTCGGCTTTTATCTTAGATTGTCTACCACTAACGACTAAAGGGCAATATCTATCCGAAACATCTGGTTGAGGCGAGAGAAAATACCCGTGTTCTTTCTGTGAACGATAGCATGTCAACCACGTGACGGATTAAAACATTATTTTGGTTGTCAGAGATTATTGAAATGTTGAACTTTTTGCTCAGTGCTGTTCTTCTTCTTGTGGATTTTACCGCATTTTTTTCTTGTGCGGGACAATAGATAGCACTCGTTGGTCGGTAAAATCTTGAATACTGTACATTTTCAGGCTCGATTATTGGTCTCGATTGATGGGTTCTCATTTGTCCTTTCTTTTTTAAGCCTTCGATCGGCTGCTTGTCTGAAAATGACGTTGGAACAAGATTTTCCTCTCTTTTCGTTCCGATATTTCGAGACTTTATTTCTAGTCTCATTTTCAGGGTTGACACAATACGCACAGGGAAAAACAACTTGTGGCAATGTGTTATCATCATTTAAGAGATCTATTTATATTTATTTTAATCCCTAAAATATTTTTTAATTGTCCATCCTTATATCCAGTCTTAATGCCTAATCTCTAATACTCAAATGTATACGCAAACTTATCCATGTCACCCCTCCACACACACAACAACCTATATATAAATATGTGTACTCCACTAAAGTGACATTTCCAGTATACCTATAAGCAAACCTTATGGATTAAAATACAAGCTTATCCACGATTTCTCCATTGTAATTGTTGTACCGGGCGCGTATAAAAATCAACAAAAATTTTAATTTCAATATTGCATTAATCATCAAATACCCCAGTTTACCTAATCCCATCCTGTTTGCAAAAGGTTATAGAAAGAGACCAAATACGGAGCCTAAACTAACGAATCGTATCTCAACCAAATACACATTTAAACACATATCCTGTATAAATTTATTTTTCCATTTAAATATTTGTATGAAAACCATGTACATATCTATAAATATACATATCTATAAATATACATATATATATATATATAATAAATCAGCAAAAAATTTCTTTTTATTTGAATATTATTATTTATCTATTTATATATACACAAATCTTATAAAATATCCATTTACGTATAACGTCTACACGCTACATCTTATGCATATATAGATAAGCAACTATGGGGTCCACCACATCTTTTATAATAATCTATATATCCTATATATATATATATATATATATATATATATATATATACGTGTATACACCATATATAATATGAATATCATATAAGCAACACTGTGAGTCCCTCAACGGATAAATTATATCAGTCAAAACGCATTTGTTAATATTTAAATATCTATTTTTATGTCTATGTATATATAGGTCTCTCTCTCTCTCTCTCTCTATATATATATATATATATATATATATATATATATATGCATATATATGTATCTATAAGCAATGCAATGAGTTCTTTAAACTTCAAGTACCTACAAGTCACAATAAGTTTATAGTATACATACTTTGCTTTTGCGAGATTATTGAAGATACGACAGAGATGTATTAATATAAGCATAAGCGCAAATCCAACACCACCACAAAGCTCCAAAACCTTAAGCAACCAAACATTGATTGAATAAAATGGCTTCTCATATATACACCACAATATAATGCTTAATGTTAAGTAAAATTATAAATCTGCTAGCGTTACTTACTTGGCCACCAAACTGGTTGCAGGGAAACGCCAACACAGAAAAGCCGCGCTTCTCATAATTCGAGTACAGCGCCTGCATTTGTCTGTAGTTGGTGTTGGCTAGACCTCAGTTAGTGGCCACATTCACGATCATCATAACACGATTCCTGTGCAGAATACAAAGCATAAAATCAAATAAGTCCGTACAGTCATTAAATTCATAGTGACGTTTGTTTCTGTAAGCGAACGTAAGGTAGTTCGTTCCCAGTGAGTAATTGAGAGTAAAATTGTCCGACCAGTATTCATTTACCTGCATGGTTTTAAGAACTCTAACAGCACTTTATCGACACATGTATAGCCCAACGAATCGTAAAGGCGCACACTATTACATAAACGGTAAGTTATAAGTCCACTGATGATTGAAATATACGACGTATATAACAAAACACCTTCATTGTCTTTATATTAAGCATCCGTTTCATATAAAGCCATATATCAGTAATAAAAACTGTTACAAAATTTTTGAAAACCCTGAAAACAGGTTAGTAATACTGATAAACTACTACTACTATTTCTATTACAACCAACACTACTACCACTAATCTACCACTACCTATTACGACACTACCATTACTAATATCAATACTACTAAATCTAGCATGATATACTGACACTCAACTTACGCACAAAAATACAGTTCATAGTTATTTATCTAATTTCAATAGTGAACGTTTGAGATTTTTTTAGTTTGTCCTCGCGTCATTGGCCTGCATGGTATGAGAAATAAAACTCGCACTTAGGCGCCACCACTATAGTCCAACGAACCACACTCACACAAACCGTATAGTTCAGTATCCATTGATGGTCACGATATAACATTGGAATTACTACACATTCATCATCGTACAAGCATTATTATCAAGGTTGTGAACTTGATATAAACACCTGACCCATTATGTACATATATTTTTCATTATAAACTAAGTACTGCTTAGTGTGGAAGAAACAATTCAGCCAGCAGACCGGTTTCATCCCTATTCGGAACTCATCGAGTACTATCCACAATTTGCCGCGGACAGAGCTCAAACCTGGGCACGTCTGCCTCTTAATCTGGTGCTCTGTCCACGGCACATTTTGGATAGTACATGATGAGTTCCCAATTTGAACGAAACCGGTCTACTGGATGAATTGCCTTTTCCACACGATACACTACTTATTTTATACTTGCGAAAGTATGTATATAATTGGTCAGGTGTTTATATCAAGATGGCTACTTTGGTTAACATGTAATTGTTATCACCGACAGCGCAACTACACCGATATGCTTCATCTGTCAAACAGTAAAATTATCATCACCATCGATCAGATGTAAAAAATTCTAATGCAAAATGCATAATTTACGTGAAATTTCTTACTACCCACACGATAAATAATTTAGTTATTAATATGTTGGAGGACAATAGTAAATTTATAACCTGTTTCATCATCATGCAAAGCCATACAAAAGCCAATAATATCTAATGTTTCACTGACATATAGCCATAATGAGAGAAACAAATAAAGAAATTTTTTTATAATTAACGACAAAAATAATAATTTAAACACACAAATTATTAGTGAAAGAATGAGAGTACCTAGTTACTATGATTATATTTACCTAGAAAACAGAAGTTTGGCGAACTAAACCTCTACACAACACAGTTATGGCCAAGTCAGCTTTAAAGCAAGGATGCATAGGAAATACAGCGTCCTTGAGTTTTCACTATATCACGTCAAAAACAAAGTCAAACCTCGCAGCTAACTCTGCCCAACTATGAAAAGAAATTTATGAACATAATTTTACCACTGTGTGCGATTCGATGCCATATCGCGCAGGGTTTCCAAGCAAGATATATGATGATCAGCATGGACCTCATCTTGACAGACAAGTGGGTCCCATATAACCCGATTTGGATGTAGTTGACTTTAATAGTTTCTGCTACGTCAAGATTTGTCCACCTTGTTGTTTACGCGAATCTGGCGTTGAATGAGAGGACATCGCTCTGATAGGCAATCGAACTGAAGGCATACGAAAAACGCGACCGAGTTGAAGTAATTGAAGAAGCCTTTTTTATTTTTCTAAAGAGGAGTGCTTGTTAGCTCATCCAAAAATATGTCTACAGATGTCAGCGTTAGTTATTCTGTGTTGGTAACTTACATGTACTATGCTTCTCAAATAACAATACTCAAGTGCCTGTAAGCGTCTAATATCATCAACCCTATAGGTCCAAGTCCAACTAATGTATAATAAAACTTTGCATCCAGATGAATTGTAAACACGATCTTTAAGACAAATAGAAATGCTCGCGTTTCTCCATAAATGACGAAGGTAGGAGAAAGCTACTTTAGCTTTCTAGATTTTCATACTCATCCCGTCAGATATAATGCCTAAGTTATTGATAAAACTCCCAAGGTATGTGAACTTGTCAACTACGTTTAGATCTTCACTTTTCAGTTGCAGAGTTTTAGTGAGTGGTGGGTGATCCTGTAAAAGTATCTTACATTTATAATGTGCGAATTTTATACCGAAAAGCGGAGCGTCAACTAATCTATTCAATATGGTCTGAGCAAAATCTCGATTTTCTAATAACAGTATGATATGGTCAGCAGTTTAGATCAACTAATCTACCGCCCGGAAGAACTTGAAAACCAGTATCCTGAATGTGTGAACGAGATTTGTTATAACCTTGACAATTTATCAATAGGTATTTTATCAGAGCCGAGTTAAAGTGAAGCAAGTAAAATATCAGAGTGCATTAAATTCGCATCATAGCTAAAAACACATTTTACATAGACTTTAATGTTTGAATTTAAAGAATTATTGATGACAAACTATACATTTATATTTTCTATGACTGACGGTAATTTTTCTGTTGTGCAAATGGTAAGTTACAATATAACTGGTCGCAAATTGCATTAAATGAATTTTTATCACCACTCTCGCAATCGACAAATATGTAATTATATAATTGTCCAATATCCAGCCGGATAATTAAACAATAACTATACATGTGCTTACCTATATTGCGATAAGTTGACGTCCACTCCATCAATGTTCTGAACTGTAAAATCGTAGACACTGTTACCAGTCATTGAACTAGTCGACTGCAAGATTGGCCACAAAACAAAGTACAGTACATGTTCACGTGAAAAAATCGATTACCACAAGAAAAGTCATATTTAAGAACACGTGCGCATGCAAAATACACCAATTTATTAGTCTAGTAAATTGTAAACTATCACAATGCAGGTTAGCTAGAGTTTACAAAAAGGTTATCAGTGCAATACACCATACAGGTAAACAATAATAAATGTTCTGATAATAGGCTTAACTATTCAAATCACGTGTGCTAATGTGAGAGAAATACCATCACCATCAGCTCAGATTTAAAAAAAAAACTTACATTAAAGGGACGAAACTGCAAGAAAGATATGATATGATTGCATAAAAATTGAACAGCCAAAATTTCAGTCACGTGTAATATTATAGACGATACATGTTTTTACAGTTATTAACATTGCGTTTGATCTTCGATAGTCAGTTCGCCATCCTACTATGAAGACGACAGTGGAATTCTGCAACGCGTCAGCACTTATAACTGAAGGAAGTTATCCTATAGAGTATTACTATGTAAATTAGAAATGACGTTCATCGAAATTCCACAAATAAGCTTAAATACGTGCTATTCACGCTCATCCAAATAATGAAGGCATTAATGATTACTTTTTTAATGAATATGGCGAAAGCTAACAAAAGTAATTAACAATACTGAATAGAAATATCGCTGATAACATGTATGATAAGTAAAACTTAAATAAACTGCTAAAGCCAGTTTGGCATCGTGTTTCGACAATCATTAAGTGAACTTAAAAATATGACCACTTCAGTAATAACGTTCACTGTATTCACTGTATTCACTGTATTCCTTAATAACATAATTAGGGCATAAAAATTGAGCAGACAAAATTCCATTCAAGTAATATTTATATTACTTATACAACAGAGTGCCACACTTTTAAATTTAAATAAAATATACTTTCATTGCAGTTTGATTCTCTTTAGCCAGTCTGCAGTCGAGCTCTGATAATGCCTAAACAGATTGCACCACTGCAATATGCGTTAAAGGCATCGTTTTGCTATTTTGCGCGACTAGTTAAACAACAAAAAGGAATGAATGTCATCCTTAACCCTCTAATTAAATCAATCTCTGACAAATTTGATAATTACTAGCAATCTTAACAAGACGTTTCGATTATCCACGGCTTTCTTTTGTAGGTGGTATATTTGCACCAGCAGCTTCGCAAAGATCCAATTGATCCCTATTTCTAAGTACGCATCAAGTTCGTCTTCGTAGTGACAGGGTTCTGATTTGTCCATTCCCCTCGAAGGTTTCAACACCATTCGTATTAATCACTGGAAATGAGATACGATCCAATCTTCGTAAACTGGCAGCGTTTCCGTACCTCATTTCAAGTACCATTCTTAGACTTATAATCACACACAAATTACAATGCTCACAATAACAGATTTAAGCAATATCACAAACATTGTACTGTGCATGTGATTAGAAGCCTGAGTATGGTACTGGAAATAAGATACATAAAAGTTGCCAGCTAACGAAGATTAGATCGTATCTCATTTGCAGTGGTAAGCATGAATGATGTTGAAGCCTTCGAAAGGAGAGAACGAATCGCCAACCAGTCACTACGAAGACGACCTCGATTCGTACTTGGAAATGGGGATGATATGATTGTTTATTTGTACACACATTTATATTCACACCGTTCGTATACTAACATGTTGTGCTTTGTCTTTTAGCATGTATATCTGCATTATATGATGAATAAAGCCTAATATTTTAGGCGACTCTTTCTTCTGATTTTCGACCCAATCTGCCCGTTTGCTGTGCTTGTTACTGTGATTCAGAACAATTTATTCATCATATAACCCAATCATGGAACGCCTACTCAGACCAGAAAGATTTGATGTTGAACCTAGTGCACCAGATGCAGCAAAACAATGGAATCATTGGTATCGTACATTCTGTGGTCTCCTGAAATCAGTCGAATCCATGAATCCGGATAAATTAGACACTCTTATTTCCTACGTCTCTCCTAACGTATATGGACACATCGTTGACTGCGATACATATGATAATGCTATCAAAACTCAAATGAATCTCTATGTCAGACCGAAAAATGAAGTCTTTGTTCGTCATATACTCGCGACTACTAAACAAGAAAATGGACAAACATTGGATCAATTTGAACCTAGTAAAGTATAATCTCATTCACATTATACTTTCCGTTCATGCTGCCTTTGGTTTATCCTTCTGGTCACAACTGAACTAATTTGTTACTAGGTTCACAAAACCTAATACATACTTGCATATATATTAGTTCTTCGCAACAAACAGTATTTAACTGTAATATATTGAATTGAATGATGTCATGCTTACCGCGAAATGTGATAACTGATATCGATGGAGGCCAGAGTGTATGGTTTAACTGGAGTAACAGGTGTTCGGAAATTGTTGTAATTCTCAATTTGGGTGAACTTTAGCATAAATTTATATACATCAGGTTGGTATCATGTACCGACTCGGAAACCATAGTGTTAGTATCCGGTACTCATCGATTTCAAAAAAAGGTATCAGTTACTAACACAATAGCCATAGTGTTAGTATCCTTTACAGACTCGGTATATATATTATATAGTGTGAGTTAGCATTGAAGTCGTATTGTCGTTGACTTTAGATTATGTTGGCTTCACTATTACAGGTTTACACATTCGTCTAGGAGATTGTACCGTCCTATTATTCCACATTCTTCTACCAAATATATAGTGGTTAAAGGGCGTAATACCGGCTCCTACTGATGAGTCGCCAGTAAGCACGAAACGAATGTGCATGAGATTATACTTTCCGTTCATGCTGCCTTTGGTTTATCCTTCTGGTCACAACTGAACTAATTTGTTACTAGGTTCGCAAAACCTAATACATACTTGCATATATATTAGTTCTTCGCAACAAACAGTATTTAATTGGATCAATTTGTTCAGATTCTGAAATCGTTAGCTATGGAGTGCAATTTCAAACCAACTACGGCCGAGGAAAATCGAGACGATGCTCTGCGCGATGCCTTCATTAATGGAATCCAGTCCAATTCAATCAGACAACGTCTCTTAGAACACAACTCACTTAATTTTCAAGCGGCTTTTGATCAAGCACGTGGTCTCGAAATGGCGGAAAAGCAATCATTATCATATCAAAACTGTTTGAATTCTGCACACACTGCAACGGTTCAGCCACTCTGTCCTTCATCAACCTCCGATAAATCTACAGATTATCTTGTTGCTGCTGTTAAACAAAAATGTGACTTTTGTGGGTACGATTATCATTTAAGATGGAAATGTCCGGCCAGAAACGCTTTCTGTAAAAGTTGTGGAAACAAAGGACATTTTCAAAAGGTATACCGCTCTAAGAATCACCGCCCAGTGGTTTCGACGCTTCATCCTACCATATCTGCAACTGTATTAGCTGCTGCTCCTGATTGTCTCACCAAATGTGTAATAAATCTAGAAGTCAATAACATAAATTGTCATGCTCTCGTTGATACAGGCAGTTCCTGTAGTTATGTTTCAGAAGCCTTCGTTTTGAAAAATAATTGGAAAATTCACTCCTCACGAGAAACAATAACCATGGCGTCTAGCTCATTATCGAGTCATACCAAAGGCCATTGTTTTGTGTCGATTCAATACAAATCATGTGTTTATAAAAATATCAAGCTATCTATACTTTCTGATCTTTGTACTGACGTACTCCTCGGTCATGACTTCCTTGGATTGCATAAAAGTGTAAATATCTCTTTTGGTGGTCATAAATCGTCATTCACCGTCTGTTTACTGAAACCTGCATCTGTTACGTCCCCGCCTCTTTTCCACCATTTAACTGCTAACTGGAGGCCTATTGCTACGAAATCAAGAAGGTACAATCGAATGGATGAAATATTTATCCGGGATGAAATAAACAGATTAGTTTCTGATGGCATTATCGAACCTTCAACATCCCCGTGGAGAGCACAAGTTCTCGTGGTATCGAATGAGAATCACAAGAAACGTATGGTTGTGGACTACAGCCAAACGGTCAACAAATTCACACTCTTAGACGCCTATCCTTTGCCGAAAATAGACCAAATGGCTGAAACCATTTCAAAATATCATATATTCAGCACTTTGGATCTCAAAAGCGCTTACCACCAAATACCTATCCAAGAACATGAAAAGGTATTTACTGCTTTCGAAGCGTGTGGACGCTTGTTTCAATTCCGTCGCATTCCCTTCGGAGTGACGAATGGTGTCTCATGTTTCCAAAGAACTATGGATCATATAATCGCACAGGAACATCTCACAGATACATTTGTCTATGTGGACAATGTGACAGTTTGCGGGAGAGATACGCTTGAACACGAAACAAATCTCAACAAATTTCTTAATGCCGCTAAAAAATATGGATTGACCTTAAATGAATCAAAGAGCATTTTCGCAGCTAAAGAAATTACTCTCCTTGGTTTTCAAATATCGAATGGAAAAATTAAACCTGATCCTGACCGATTAAAGCCTTTACAAGATCTCCCACCACCGTCGAATGTGCAATCGCAACAAAGAATTGTGGGATTTTTCGCTTATTATTCGCCGTGGATCTCCAACTTCTCCGATAAAATTCACTCACTCGTTCATAATCGAACTTTTCCTTTGCCCGTCTCTGTGAAACAAAATTTCGATGATCTTAAAAAAGAATTAGCCGTAGCAACTCTAGCTTCTATTCGTTGTGATATTCCGTTTGTCGTCGAAACCGATGCTTCGGACGTAGCTATTGCTGCCACTTTGAACCAAGATGGAAGACCCGTGGCGTTTTTCTCTCGGACGTTGACGCCATCTGAAAAACATCACTCAGCTGTTGAAAAAGAAGCCTATGCCGTGGTTGAAGCTATTCGAAAATGGAGGCATTTGCTTTTGGGTAATCATTTCAAACTTGTCACTGATCAAAGATCTGTTTCCTTTATTTTTGGCAATCAAAATCGAGGAAGAGTGAAGAACGATAAAATTTTGCGCTGGAAAATGGAATTATCACCTTACAGCTTCGATGTTGTCTATAGACCCGGAAAAGATAACAAAGCAGCAGATGCACTAAGTCGATCCTGTTGTGGTGCGCTTCTAAATGGACTGGATTTAAAACAAATACATGATTCTCTTTGTCATCCTGGAATTTCTCGTATGCTCCACTTTGTGAAATCTCGTAATTTACCATATTCTATTGATGAAATTCGAAAAATGACCTTGATTTGTGAAGTGTGCTCTGAAACCAAGCCCAGATTTCCTTCGGCAATTCAAGGCCAATTAATCAAAGCTACCCAACCGTTTGAGCGGTTATCTATGGATTTTAAAGGACCTCTTCCTTCATCAACTCGTAATCGTTATCTACTGACGGTCATCGATGAATATTCTCGATTTCCCTTTGCATTTGCTTGTCCGGACCTTAGCAGTCACACCGTCATACTTCACCTGTGTCAAATATTCGCAATGTTTGGGATGCCTTCGTACATTCACTCAGACAGAGGTTCTTCCTTCATGTCGACCGAGGTACAAAATTTTCTTCGGGAAAAAGGTATAGCTTCGAGTAGAACGACTCCTTATAATCCCAAAGGAAATGGACAGGTAGAAAGAATGAATGGTACCTTATGGAAATCGATCGCTCTTCAAAAAGGCTTTCAGTTGAAAACTGGGAATGCGTGCTGCTGGACGCATTACATTCAATCCGTTCATTATTGTGCACATCTACCAACGAAACCCCTCACGAGCGTCTTTTTCGACACAATAGAAGGTCGACTTTTGGTACCACACTCCCAACCTGGCTTACTGTTCCTGGCAAAGTTTTAATCAAGAAGAATGCTAGAGTTTCTAAATATGACCCCTCTGTGGAAGAAGTTGAACTAATTCATTACAATCCTAACCATGCGCATGTTCGTTTTCCTGATGGAAGAGAAGATACAATATCTATCCGTCAATTAGCCCCGAAAGGCTCCGACGCACTGATAAATGAAGCTGGAACTAATATGGGACTCTGTGAAAATGAACCGGTTGTTGCTGATGAACAAACCTCCTATAATGACGATACCGATATTGATAATGTTAAGGCAAATGGTGAATCTACGGATAACTCAAATGCTCGTGACCTATCAGAGAATCTCGAAAACCTTATCAATCAACAACAACGTGTTCATCCTTATAACTTACGAAGTGGAAATGTTTAAATACTGTTTTCTCAATCCTCTTTGAATTGTTCCGACTCTGACGCTACGCTACAAATCGCAGTGGAGGAGAATGATATAATTGTTTATTTGTTCACACATTTATATTCACACCGTTCGTATACTAACATGTTTTGCTTTGTCTTTTAGCATGTATATCTGCATTATATGATGAATAAAGCCTAATATTTTAGGCGACTCTTTCTTCTGATTTTCGACCCAATCTGCCCGTTTGCTGTGCTTGTTACTGTGATTCAGAACAGGGAATCAATCGGATCTTCGTGAATTTGATAGTGCAAATCCACTACCCACGAAAGAAAACCATGGATACTCTAAATGTGATGATGGCACTCCGCAACTCAATACAACTTAACACAACAATTAAATAAAAGACTAATTAAACGAAAAATGCGATATACATTTAAAATTAACGTTCGACAAGGCAATACCGTTCGAACAAACAGGCTAAGCCAATGTCGCACCAAGAGCAAGGAAGTACAGCAGCCTAAAACCACGTAGTTGTAAATGAAGGGCACAACGTACAGCAAGATTTCAAAGATAAATAAGGTAATGTTTGATTAAAACAGTTGTGAGTCGTAAATTTCAAAGACTAGATATCAGAAGAAATCGGAAAAAAGCATTCAAAAAGTCAATCATTGATTTCGTGGTTTTTACTAACAATTATATAAATATATTTTCTGACTTAAGATAAACATGAAGCACATTCTCTTAACTAGCTCCACAACAAAGAAAAACTACCGGCATTCAAACTTACTAGGGCGAGTCGACCTGATCTCATCATCATCCTAGTACTACGGCCAACTGAACAACGGTGATCAAACCACAATTCACATAAAAATTTATTTACTAATGACAACCAAGATTTTCGAAACATGTTCGTATTTTTGACTTGAGGTAGTTTCTCAGTGTTGTGCAACTGGTTGAAAGAACGGAATTCGAGTTTATCACAAATCTACAAACTGATTGAAATAACTGACACTTAAAAAACAGACCAACTTGAAAAATAACTTTAATCAGTGTTCAGATCCATACCATGATTAGTTTTTATGGACAGTATCGAAACTAAAGAGAAACAACTCACAATTATATCGTTTTCAAATGCGAAATAAATTAAATTGCAAATGGCAGAATGAAAGAAAATGGCCACTCTTAGGAAAATTCTTAGCTGATAAAGAAAAATTTACAATATTTGTAACTTATTATTCTTGTTATTACTATTAGTTTTGCATTTCTTATGGTTAAGTGGCAGTGAAGCATCAATCATTAAATGCCGCTGTTGATAATGATGATTTTCAGTTGGTGATTTAGGCTTTTTATCTGGCATTTCCTTATTGAAATACCAGCAATAGGAAACTCTAAACGGATGTAGCGCCACCAATAAACGAATTATCAAGACACAATGCCTCACACAACTGTATTCGGTCGCTCTTCGATATACCATTAAAATACAACTTATTAACGAAAGCCAGGTACGTTAGTTGGGTTTACGTCTGAGAAAGTAACTTATTCGTCCTGTACGCTAAGCAACCAAGAAAATTCTTGTGGATAGATAGCGTGGAGACGTGGTAGTTCAGCAATGTCATGGCTTGAAACTATTATTTGAGATCACAGCCCAGAGTAATCTTAACTATTAGACACTTTAGTGAGCAAAAATTGCGAAGATCAGCGGTAGCCAGGATTCAGTAGAGGCATAGTTAATTGCCTTATGAGCATAAGCTCATTGAAACCAACCGTGCTGATGACGAAGTTCTCTATGTGTTCGGTTAAAAACGGACCAGACGCAGCAAGCTAGCTTACCTTAAATGAGCTGCAAGTTTTGGCTGTATGCAGCAACGATATCCACATCAGACCGAAGAATGCGGGGTGCGAAGAATAGAATAGAAGGCCCATATTAAATTGTATACTCAAATAAGATCATAAGCGACGTCTTGTTTGCTCTAAAGTAAAACAACAATTAAGGATAGCGAAGACAAAAATTGTCGATAAGAAATTGACACAAACAATCTAATAAATACCTATTTGAAACAATCATACTAAATATAGCTAACAGTGTTGTTTTTAAAATCTGATTCGAGTTACTACATAAAAACACTGAAAACACCTTAGCTTTAACTATTTGTTAATACTCCAAAATAGGAATCCAATGCAATATGGTCTTAATAAAATAATAAGCTAAATACTAGTTCGTGCTAGTGAATTAGTTTTGTAATAGCAATAAACAATTAACAACAAACCATATATGACTTTAGCCGCAAATATAAAGCTCAAATTATTAGTGAGCACGAGTTTTTGTTTAATTTGTAGTATCCCACCAACTGAAAAAAATAAAAATAAATTTTGTCGACCACGAAAATATTTTTTCCAATTGTCTCCCCGTGTATATAGAAATTAACAAATTTACATATTCTAGAAAACAGAAAAACAGAAAATTAAAACAGAGAGAGTGTGAAATATGGAAACGTTCGGTTATCGCCTCAAATTGGCGCAGAACATG
This sequence comes from Eudiplozoon nipponicum, assembly GCA_029291075.1. Lineage (NCBI taxonomy): Eukaryota > Metazoa > Platyhelminthes > Monogenea > Mazocraeidea > Diplozoidae > Eudiplozoon > Eudiplozoon nipponicum. The sequence goes on from JAQBSW010000211.1 coordinate 127,119, forward strand.
TTATGTTGTTCGACGACTGGTTAAATACAATGGGATTGGTGTTTACTTCAAGCTCGCAAACTTGATTTAAAGAATTGTTACCACAACCAGCGCAATCAATTATTGTTGAATTCATTTCTGATTTGGCATTTGATGTGTATACTGAAAGCAACATCTGTTAAACATAAGTGCGCACTTGATTTATTCTCTTTGTGATTGCGGATGTGTATTCGACATTCGACATTTGTTGGAATTAGAACGTTTTTTACTGTAATTATTAACAGTCTGGTCGATCCATCTACATAAGTTGATGGAAAGCCCACACACGCATACTATCAAATAATATTCGATTGCAACAAAAATGGCTACTTCTCTTTTTATTGACGGTAAATGTAATATTTTAAATTATTAAGTTACTTGAGGAGAAAATTAGAAACATTTATTGTGCCGGACGAAATTTCCTATTAAACTTGTCCGTGGTTGTAAAACGTTTCAGTCTGACGAACTATGATTACCAACAAAGCATAACAACAGCAAAATAACGAATCTTGTCTGTGCTGTCGAAATATATATTTTATATATTATTTAAATCGCGAATGCGGTTTTACTTCTATATTTATATAATTAAATGAACAAAAGTTGCGCGGGCGATGATAACTATTATTTAAATCAAGTTTACGATCATGATGTAAACAGCAGTCCCATTAAATACATACATTTGTGAGTATAAACTAAGAATTGTATGATGTAGAAAAGGAAACTCTACACGTACAGTCCGTGGCGAAATCGAGAAAGTACGCGAAGAGTTTTCAATAAGGACGGAACCGGTCTTATTGATAAATTGTCTTTTCAACATTATACTATGCTTAGATTATACTGGAAAATGTATGTATATAATAAGACTGACATTTACATTAAGATCGTAATTTTAATCTAAATATTTGCTTCGATATTTGCACCTGAGATTAAATGGATGATAACGAAATAAAAGCATCTTGCCAGACGCAGAGGATAATTTTCGGCTGTTTGATCAAACTCTCTACTGGTATCTTAAAATCCGATAAACTTGGCAAATGATACTCGGATCTTGAGTGTCAGATCATATACGACAAAAAAATTCGAAATATCAATTATTAGTTAAACACAAGAAAAGAGCAACGAAACCTTCATTTACAGCTCACGCAACATAAATGTTATTATTATTTAGCAGTCAGAAAGATTTTAATAAACCAAATTTCATTCCTATATGTTCTGTTTATTTTTATATTTTCCTATAGGAAAGGAACTAATAATAGTGTATTATAGACTGCATTTTCGATGACGAACCATTTTTTTTCGTTTAAGGCCCACTCATAATCATGAATATTACACACACGCTCTTTTAGATGCTATTAATATGGTTGGTGTTAATGATATCACTGATCCCAATATCGAATTTCCAAATATCAAAAATAATTTGAGTAAACTACCATTCATAAAATCTAAATTAGCTTTTAACGTGAGTGTCTTTAATGTCCGAACAATAAAACAAATGAAAACAAGAAGCTCTAGCACGTATGCTGGATAAATTATAAATCGATATATGTTGCGTTTCTGAAACCAAAATACGAGATTCTATGAACATTTCAGAATTGGGTGCATCATCCTTTTATACGCGTTATTGGCTTTGAAGTTTTGGTTCCACAGAGTTTTCACAAGTTTTGGCATTGTCTTTAGCTCACGAGCTGTTGGTTGATTAACTAAATGGATCCCTGTAAACAGCCGACTTTGTGTGGAACGATTAAATACACTGAATAAAACCAATGCCATAAAACTTAATCAATTTTGCCTTTTTTATTTATCTGCATATGTTAGCTCAGCTTATAATAATACCCGTAGAGTTATAAGACGCCATCTTATGCGCAGTCTAGTAGTCGACATCAAATACTTTTGGCCCTGAAAAGCCAGAAATGGAAGAAGCATTCGCATCAGATAATAGACGCAGTTTGCTCCAAATTATCCGCGCAAAAGTCGGAGACAACCAAAAGTAAGCGAAACTATAAATTATAATAATAAATCTGCAATACTCGATGAAATAAGTCACCTTGATAGTTGAGCTGATAGCTTCAAAAATTATTTTTTTAGACATCTGCGTCAGTCCCATTGTGTTAAATGATCATTTAAAAACCATCAGAGTTAGAAATTCTGAATGCAATCCCAACTTTTAATATGGATTAGACCGATACTAGAATATGCTGCCGCTACTTGGAATCCTTTAACAAAGGGATTGTCTAATAAGAATGAAGTTGTACAAAGAAAAGTTATGAAACAAATTAGTCCTATCTCCTGCACTATATACGCCACTAGATTACAGTTTGTATCACTGCATCCTTTATGGTTTCGGAGGATGTGCTATTGCATAAAAGCTTTCCATTCGAACCAGTGGACTGGTGCCTATATGAATCCAATAAGAAAGAGTCATGAAATTGGAACTAGATCTGGTCATTTTGCAATATCTCCACCATTGGTGGGGAATGTTGCGAGCAAGCTATTCTCTTTTTCAAAAATATACAGTCAATTGCCAAAGGGGTTTAGAGAAACGCCTCCATCTAAAATGTCTTTTAAATTTTTATCTACCGAACTAGAAAAAGTGTACAATCCTGCTGATATTTTTAATTTTGATTATGATAATACTTTCTCATGGTTAAATAAAAGACAGGATTAATTGTTTTCAGCAGCATAACTTCTCGAGATTCTATCTTCAAGTTTTGTATTATTAAAATTGAAATGTTATGCATTATATCATCATGTTAATCAACAATACATACAATCAATTACTAGTCATGGTTCCCTTTTTTTGCAAAATGTTACACTCGAATTATACCTTAAATTTTCCTATTTTTGATGAAGAATCTATCAATATTAACAGCCGAACTTTCTGATGCCGATTAATTGTACAGTACAACTAATTGCACATATTTATGTGATGTGATATCTTTTTATATTGTACATTTTCCAATTTTATTATTTGATGGAATATTTGTGGTTTGAATCCAAATAAAGATATTCTATTCTATATATATATGATTGCCGAGTCGGTACATGGTACCAACATGATAGATATCAATGTATGCTATAGTTCACCGAAATTGAAAATTACCATAGTGTTAGTACCATGTACCTTTTCGGTACTACAATGTTGGTATCGGTTGCTAACACAATAGCCTTAGTGTTAGTATCCTTTACAGACTCGGTATGTATAATATATATATAGTGAAGTCGCATTTTCGAGACTTTATATGATGTTAGCTTCAATACTATAGGTTTACACATTCGTCTAGGAGATTGTACCGTCCTATTATCCCACACTCCACACCCAAATATATAGGGGTTAAATGGCGTAAAACCGGCTCCTACTGATGAGTCGCCAGTAAGCACGAAACGAATGTGCATGATTATACCTTCTGTTCATGCTGCCTTTGATTTATACTTCTGGTCACAACTGAACTAATATGTCAATAGGTACGCAACACCTAATACATACTTAGATATTCAATATCTTAGAATTCTGATTTAAAATGAATGCACATGAAATTGTACCAAGACAACATTTGAATTCAGTTTATTATTACGTCTTTAATGATGATATTACAATCATCGAATTGAGTAACGATGCTAAAGATCAGGGGGCTAATCCTTGCTGATTCTCTTCCTAATATATGCGCATTACTAATTTATTTTGAAAGAAACCGAAAAAAAGATAGTTTCTAAATTTATATAACTACGAATTTATTTTGGAATTCAATAAAAATGCTACCACTGCTTGAATACACATTTGCATACAAGATTGTACCATCCAATAGAGCAAAATTTTATTGACAAAATATATAATGAGTATAGGGCGTAATACAGACTACTACTGGTGAATAGCCAGTAAGCAAGAAATGAATATGTACATGAGTTTATACCTATATTTCATTCAGATTTTAATTTATCCGTTGGTTCTATTTTAAATAAGATGTTACTAGGTGCGAACACCTAATACACAATTCATCCAGTAGATCGATTTCGTCCTCAATGGGAACTCTTCACGTATAGTCCAGAATTTGCGGCAGACAGGGATCGAAAATGATCGCGTCTTCTGTGAAATTTGTGACTTCAATTACTGAAAAAACCTGTCGCTGATAAGACACAATTTTCAGTTTCTTAAAACTAGCAGTTATTAGTTAGCCTGTCCTCCACGTTCAGCCCATATGGCATCTCAATAGACATGAATTTCCAACTACCCCATCACCCCAATCTGTCATTATAGAACAGGCACCACGCTATTTGGTGATGTCATACTGAATTGAAAATTTGTACAATTAAACGATCATTGTTTGCGCAGGCAGAGATAATTATTTAAATCACACTAATCTAATTATATATATAAACAGTTGTTAGTAGATACTAAATATTTTTAATGTAGAAAAGCAAATAAGTCAATAGACCAGTTTACGTCTTATTGGGAGCTCTAAGTATTGTCCAGAAACAAATTCAATACCACATCCAAAGTTAGCATAGTGTCTGCACTGTAATGACAGGTTGGGATGGCTATTTGGAAATTTAGGTCTAAATAGATGCCTCATAGACGGAAGGGTAGCGCAGCGGATAGTCCTTGAATGCGAAGCAAATGTATTCCAGTTCGAACCTTATTCGCAGAAAAATTCTGAACAATACCTGAACAGTGCCAAATAATGACGGAACAGATCTACAGGGCAAATTACTTGATCTGTGTTGTAACTACCACAGGCTGAATTCCAGTTTTTTTGATTCTTGAATATATTTCGGCAGCCTTTCGCTGTTGACATCTTCAGTTCAACAGTCATTAGAAGTTTTAATAAACAAACAAATGAAGCAAGTGTGATATTTCCTCTAGATGCATTCGTTATACTTCTGATTGATCTTTCACTGGATAGTTTCGTGTCAGGTGCGTGTGCGTATGTCCATAACTGGATGAATTGTCTTTGCTATTATATACAATATTCGGTTTATTTTGGCAAATGTATAAATAATGGAACTGGCGTTTATATCAAACTCTAAAACTTAATCTAAATAACGAATATATTTGGTCGAAGAGCTTTTTTCTTTTATAAAACGTACACTGTCGTAACACTTGCACAAACAAAAAACCATATTTTCAACATATATTTTAATTTTTAACAAACCAACGTAACCGAAGATTATACATAATCTAATAAAGCTTTTTTATTCTCAGACGTTGTTGAGTAAAATTAATTTGGCAATATTAACGACGAATTGTTGGTAAAATGCAAATTTGCTATTTTTTACATAGCCTTTTTAATAACGCTATGCTTCTTTTAAATTTTGAGAAGTATACTTCCTAGAAAGAAACGCTATTTAAATTGTAATGTATTAGTAAATTTAACACATTTAATTACAATCTTTGTAGAATATTTCGTTTTAGAATACTTAATAAATGTGGTCCGCAGCGAGATTCTACAAATATCCAGGCGTTTAACTGATTGTGAAGAATTAAGTCGACTGTGATGCCAGTGTCTGAAGAGAATTACTCATTCCTTACAACTTATCTTCGTGCTTTTCCAAAATTCAAAACGTCTTATCTTTCCGCTTAATATCAGCCACCTCTATCCAGCAAATTTGTACGACGAACAAGTGAAGTAACTTATTTAAGGCACTCGACAACCTTGCACTTAACTCAAGATTACGCACGTCGTCAGTTGCTCACGTCCTAGCAATCCTTAGTATTGATAATCATATTAAATTATAAACGGGAAAGCGCTCTGCGTCGGAATACATATTCTAACGACTTCCAATTCATGTAAAAAATTCGCAATCATATAAAAACCCAAAAATTTCATAATTCCTTAAAAGCAAACATCAAATTTTCTGGCTCGGACGACTCCGGTCTTGCAGACGACTATCTGAGCTATCTCGTAAGTTGCTATTCCATATCCACTCCATTTACTGAGATATTTGGTGATGGGGACACGGGGTCTGCATTGGTCCATGTTTCGCCAGCCATGGTCGTTCAAGCAATCAAAAACATTAAATCTAAACACCAAGTTGATCAATATGGTGCTTCTGTTGGCGTAACTGTTCTGCCAGGTTGTAACCTCCACACTTATTGCTCGGGTTTTCAATAGGTGTCTCTAAATTACCTCTCGTCCCTCGGAGTGGCTTAACTCGATGATCTCGCCAATCTCGAAAAATGGCATTGTCTATCTCCTCGGTTGAGGATCTCTGCCAAATAATTATCGTCCCAGCTTTTACAAATCAGAATCATATATAACGAAATGTATCCTTTAGCTTGTGTCAATAACCAATGTTATGCTTTCATATCTAAATACATGAATGTACTCAACTCTTTTTGTATATTTAGAAAGATTTTGATTCAGTATCGCTCTCGGCGACTGAATGCACTTTAATGAGTAATTTTATATGCGAGTGTCCTTAAACTTATCAGTTTCGATCTCTGAAACCGGTACACAACAGTAAGAGTCAGCAATAATCATTTGAGATCAGCTCTTATCCTATCTGTAGTCCCCAGGTTTCAATACTTGGCCTTGTACTGTTCAACATAGCACCTGCACAGATTAAAATTGCTGACACCCAGTTCAAGCTGGTTACATATGCCGATAAAATGGTGATAGTAATCAGCAATCCAGCCTCGCCAAACTCTTCCTCATCTCCAATAACTCAGTAACGACCTTCGCTCTCATCTCTTTTTTCTAAATCATAATCAAGTTGACACTTACGATTCATCTCAATTCGCTGTCGAGTTTCGCTCATTCCAGTAATGTCTACGTTACGCGCAATTGAAACTCCTTAATTAAATCCAACCATACACTCTCTCTCTTAGAAAACTACAAATGCATTCAACGCACTACCTGTGGAGACTAATCTCCAGCACAAGTTTAAGGCAGTTAGCCTGCACTACTTTAACAAATTCTTATGCCAGAACACTGTTTGTAAGCGCATTTTGTTCTTTTTACGCTCGGAAAACCTTTTTTTACGATCTCTACCAGTAACCTCCCCACAAGTTTCAGGGCGTTTCATTTCGCCTGGACACCAAATTAGTCAATTCGCTAGAGAATAAAAATCACAAATCGTCATCCAATAGTTATTATTTACGGCTTAAAATTTTCTCTTGTTTTATATCTCTCCATTATATTTCATCTATATAACGGAAATTCATCAGATTACGACGAAGGGATTTGAACGTCGCTGTCTGGTGTTGTGGAGATTATTTAACTCCTCATAAACGAATAAATCGACGTTTTATTATCGGACATTACATGTTACCGCTCGTTTCATAAAATGGTTTTGTTTTTTAAAAATATTGAAAATTTATTTTTGCATCTTGACGAAGATTTTGACTTGACTTTGATGACTTTCTTATTCAGTCATCTTGAGGTTTTTAGTTTTTTGGCACGCATACTGTATATTCCCGAATTAACTGTAATTATTTCCTGAGACAATTAACGAAACGATATCTTGACAATAAATTATTTAAATTGCCCACAAATGATTTTTCTTGTTTTTATTACGAGTAAGATCTCAAATTCACTTGAAGTAATAATCTTTGACATTCTGTCTACAATGTCTTCACTTCCGGAATGACAATCTATAACAATCAGTGAGGTGGTGAGAGTACGTACTTTGTTATGATAAATCTTATTTGAACATAAAGTATGAGGATACATAACAATTGAACGTAGGATTAAGAAATTTGGCTTATGAGAAAGTGCTGAGGAATGTAATTGTTCAAATTAGATGATCATTACACATATATTGGATATTCGAGCTTGATGTCTCAGAGGCTCTACTACGGTAATTACCAAAGGGCTTCACCAGCTTTCGTTCTTCGTCAACCTTTAATAGAGTTTCGTATTCGCACAGCTAAAGGCAGCAAATCTTACACAAATCATTAGAATCCTCATTCTTCATGAGCATTTATTCAAGTCGATTTATCCGTCATTCGGAATTTAGTATTCTAAACGAAGAACTGTAGCGAAGTTGCTGAAAGCTCCCTCTTTTCCAATCGCAATAAAAACAGCTGGTCACTAGTTCAGTCAATAATGCATAGCCTTATCATATAATTTATCGGGCCGGACGGCCCACATTGCCAAATAATTTCTTATTAATTTAAATTATTGTACATTCAATGCTAGTTGAAATACAATACAAAACCAAGTCTCCATACAACACTGTACATCACAAATATTTTACATGAACATTTCATTGAAGAACAATTTACTTACCTTTGAATAAAACAAAGGAAAAAAATTAGACACACATGAATTGAATAAGAAAATAAAACCCCGCCATTTTATGAATATGCCAAACACAGAGATTAAAATGAAGACAAAATTTAAAATAAATATATAAATTCAGGTTGGATTAGATGGCATTACATAACACATATCGTAGAAACATGTTATGGCCTTTAAAAGAATTTTAGGCCGGTTTCTTAACTATCGAGAAAATGTTGTAACGACACAAATTAATGGCCGACATATTGCGTAAATTAAATTCAATTTTATTTACGTTGCACTAATGAGAAAAAAAGCGAAACTTGCCGTTTAACCAATAATGTGCAAGTAGGCATGGCATGCTATTTAAGCACGGCAATTTACCATGCAAGTCAGTTGTTGCAATTGCATCTCCTTGCTTCACGCGTGCGTTCTGTCGGCTGTCAATACCTACGCTGGTGATTTGATAGTTTCACCAACAACTAACTACATCCGTGACTCAACTTGTTGCGGTATACCCAGAGAGACGAGCCAATTAAGTGCAGAACCTGCAGGACGTTATCCACATCGTGATTACAGCTCAACCACGGGAGCGACAACTCAACCAGAGTCCACCCAAGGCTCTAGGACATCTTCACACTCTGAAGACTTCAGGAGAACGCATTACCAGGCCCTCTTAAGGGCCCCCTATCAGTAACTAATCTCTATTCAGAGCACCTTAACCGAGTTTGTAACGTCGTACGGCATTTACTTGAAGCCGGGGCGTTTACAAAATTGGCGACCGCGCCAGGATATTGATTATTGTTCTGATTTTTTTGGTATAAATAAAATTGACTTCCTTTTTCATCTATTTGGGATAAAAATCGATTAAGATTTGCGTTTTATCTACCGTGATCGTGGTCTTCTGGGAATTCTGTTTGGTATATATTCGTGGATTTGTGGTGAATTCTTTTGGGGGGTATATTAATAATAATACGGGGCATCTGTTCGTTTTTCCTACGTACAAAGCGGCACCGTACGTACTGGACAGGCTAAATTGAGGATAATTTCAATTTTTGGAAGCAGTTACCGTTCTGCGCTCATTCAACTGTGGAAAATAATAATACATTGGCATCAAAGGCCAACGGTGCCTCTGTTCATCTTTCCAACGTACAAAACGGCACCGTACGTACTCGACAGGGTCAATTGCGGATTTTTGGAAGAAGTTACTTCGACGTGCTTTTGTTCTGCGCTCATTCAACTGTGGAAGCTGTTTGTGGGTAAGCGTTTCGTTAAAGTATATTTATATATTTTCATATTGCTTATAAATTTATGCTTTTAAGATCCCGTAAGATTGTTAAAATGTCAGGTCCAATTTTAGATATTGATGTTCCTGTTTGGGATGGAGATAGTGAGCTATTCTTTATGCGCGTAGACTCCGCTTTCTCCCCGTTTCCTGATTATGACAGTCATCAAAAACTGTCGAAGGTTTTTGCTAAACTACCTTCTGAATTGCAGCGACGGATTTATCCTAAGCTTGAGGCCATTAGGAAGCTACCTAATCCCATTTTGGGCCTACAAAACGAGGTAGAATCCTTGCTTGGACCCACGGAAACTGAGCAGATAATAAACAAGTATGCGGCAGTTAGATATGCCAAATCTGGGCCCCACTGAAATACTGATAACATGGAAACGTTGGTATAAAACCAACATTTCTGACCATGAGGCTAAGGTTGATCTTATTAACAATCTTCCCAAACATTAAAAACTCTTTGCCAGACAGCTCCCCCTGCACTCTCTATAGATGACTTATCTGAGAGATGTGAGTTAGAATATAGGGTTTTGGAACCCAAAGTGAATCCATTGTCCTTTTCTTTCACCCGCAAGATGATAGACTTCTCCCTCTTTAGAGAGAACAGTGGCGAACATGGCCAAAGTTCTAGAAGGATTGGCCATTACCAAATCCGAGCTAAATCAAGTGAATGCTCGACCAAAATTCGTTTCCAAGTCAAATTATAATGGTAGGCGGCGATCGAGATCTCCGCAATCCTTTAATAAGAGGACAAAGAACTGGTGTTATAACCACCAGAAGTTTTTTATGCTTGCCAAGTTTGTCTTTGTCGTTCCGAAGAATTTCCGAATGAGTGTCAATTTCCACAGCTGGGATTTAGAGTAGAACAGGACCGCAGGCAATAAGTGCATCAGTATCGGGAAACGTCTGGCGCAGGAAGTAGAAGACCGTAGTTTCTGCACATCAACGGCATCAACGGCACTACAGGGAAGAAGCCAACTACAATCCGACATCCCTGTCGACTCTTTTCGTCCACGCCGAATTTTTCTGCTACATAGAGAACCAAATGGACAATGCCGGTCGCAATCACCAGCCTACTTGTTTGCATGACCTGCCAAACAACCCAACGAACTTCTGCACCTTCTTGATTTCAAAACTGGCGAAGAGTTCATTGTAGACACAGGTGCGGCAGTCTCAATTCTCAAAGGTGATTCAATGGCCGAGATGTCGCTAGGCGTTCTTCTCGCAACAGCTACAGGCGAGCCCATACCAACATATGGCTGCCGGTACCGCACACTCAACATAGGTCTACGACGTGAATTTTCCCACAACTTCATCATTGCCAAGGTCTCACATAATATAATAGGCCTTGATTTCCTTCTAAAATTTCGGCTCATTGTTGATCTTGCCAATCAAAAGATCATCGACCCCTCCACAGGAATTGAGCAAAATTTTTGGACACTTGCCTCCGAGCGTTTGGAGTTACAGGTCATTCAGCCAACCCCAGAGCATCATTCAGCAGAGATATCAGCAGCTCTTCGAAAATACAAATCGCTTTTCGATCTTAACAAGTCAGAGCTACGAGTCTCCAACACGATGCATCATATCGTCACAGAAGGACAACCTATTGCACTCAAGAAGCGACCACTGGCTCCTGCTAAGCTGAAAGCTGCCCAAGAAGAATTCTCAAGGCTTTTGGAAGAGGGAATCATCAGACCATCGAAAAGTTCATGGGCGTCACCACTGCACTTAGTCTCAAAATCAAACGGATCGTACAGAGCCTGTGGAGACTACCGTAAGCTAAATTCAGTGACAAAATCTGATGCATATCCTATTCCAAATATCAACACTTTACTTGAAAAACTCAACGGCAGCAATTTCTTCTCAGTGATTGACCTCAGACAAGCGTACCATCACATACCGGTAGCACCAGAGGATATCGAGAAAACTGCAGTCATCACTCCATTTGGCCTTTTTGAATATCTTTACATGCCTTTTGGACTTAAGTGTGCTACTCAGACATTTCAAAGATTCATAGACAACATACTTCGCGACGACTCTGCTTATTGTATGTCATATCTCGATGACATTATGGTATTCAGTCCAGATCTAGAATCTCATGCGAAACATCTACGAAATGTCCTCTCACGCTTATCCAACCACGGACTCAAGATCAACTGTGACAAGACGCAGATTGCAACTTCATCCGTCGACTTCTTAGGGCATCGTATCACGGCCCAAGGTATTCAACCGTTGCCGTCAAAGACGAATTCAATCAAGAATATCAAGTCACCAAGGACTGTGAGCGATTTGCAGAAAATCCTGGGAGTACTAAACTATTATCGCAAGTTCCTTCCGGGCCTTTCAAAACAACTTTATCCTTTGTGCAGGCACCTGCGGAACCGAAAAGGACTTAGCAAGAATTCCATCATTGCTTGGTCATCCGAAGACGAGGAATTACTTCGACTTGCCATCAACTCGTTAGCAAATGCCACAATGCTAACGCATCCAGATTTCGAAAAGCCATTTCTACTCACGACAGATGCTTCTGAATTCGCTATTGGAGCCACTTTGGAACAAGAGATCGACGGAGTTCGGAAGCCTATCAGTTTCTACTCGCGTACTCTCCAACCAGTAGAAACGAGGTACGACACTTTTGGCCGAGAACTTCTCGCCATCCACGACGCAGTGCGCCATTTTATCAGCATCATTGGCAGGAACAGATTTGTTGTTTTCACAGATCATGCACCACTAGTTAGCACACTTCGAAACGCTACTTCATCTATCGCCAAGTACCCTGCTAGAGTGGAAAGACAGCTTTCTCGTCTAAGCGAATGGCAATTTGACGTCTTTCACGTAAAGTGCAAACAGAACTTCATTGCAGATGCCCTGTCCAGGCCAGACGTCTCTCTACAACCACCTTCGTCGTCACCATTCACTGTCAACTCCGTGGCACTCAGTGAACCTGCACTAACGCCAACTCTCCTGCGAACTGAACAACGCGGTGACATTCACATTCAAAGATCAATAGCCCGTCACCCAACCAAGTTCATATGCCGTCTATGGGAAGGCTTACCAATTGTTTACTTCACGGGTACGCAGCCCAACAAGCCAGTTCTACCGACCAGCCTTCAGAACCTGCAGGACGTTATCCACATCGTGATTACAGCTCAACCACGGGAGCGACAACTCAACCACGGGAGCGACAACTCAACCAGAGTCCACCCAAGGCTCTAGGACATCTTCACACTCTGAAGACTTCAGGAGAACGCATTACCAGGCCCTCTTAAGGCCCCCCTATCAGTAACTAATCTCTATTCAGAGCACCTTAACCAAGTTTATAACGTCGTACGGCATTTACTTGAAGCCGGGGCGTTTACAATGTGGAGGATGTTAAATCCTCCGCCTTATATAAAATAACATTGACTGATAAATTTAAACCACCATATCTGATTGTAACGAATTTTATTTAAAAAGAATTTTTTCTTTTTATTTTCCAGAACATTCTTTGTTTAAATACTTGATTTTAAATTGTGCGCTATTTTCAGTTTTTCGAGTATCTCGCACCATGACTGGTATTGTAATTTTGGTCTGCTGCATTTTAACATATTTTCTAGTAAACGATTACATCATTATCAAATATATTTCTCCATCCATTGCCTTTATTCTGATATAAAATAATATTGAAGATGACGCCTTGGAACAGGTAAATTTGATTCATCAGTGGTTCAAGTATATATCTTTCTAGATTAAGTGCTGTGTGGAACAGCCTTCCACTTTTCGCTTTCCGATTGCCTAACAGTAAGTATCGATTTAAATGTTATCTCATATATTCATGGATACCGATATTAAATTTGAGGACACAAATAGGTTAGTGCAGGACATAGCGGACTTGAACTTAATTGACGCAAATAGTCATATAAGCCTATCAGACTTTACTGTGAATTTTAGGACTTCCAGCGATCTGGCATCTATGGGGCTGTCAAACTCGAATAGGTTAGGGGCCTCAACACAGAACAGCGCATATTTTTTAGAGTAGTATAACGACTGAGATTAATTCGGCAACATTTCGTCGAAATAAAATTCAAACTTTATTTTACGGAACCAATTAAAATGCGCAAAATTGCCGTTGACCAAATGCGTACGATTGCAGATTATCTGGCAAAGCGCAATGTCTCGAGCGGGCATGCATGTGATTTCCTATAATTCTATAATTTTAAAAAGGAGATCGGGTTTCATTTTTTTTATTTTTAGACTCGCGATTTATTGCTTGATTTCATTTCTGGGATACACCTTGAATTTAATTACGCAATTTTCTTGGAATTTACCTACATATCCCAAGGACCAACTTGTAGCTCATCGCAGTTTTCCATTTCTTAAACTCTTCCTCTGGTCTCCACGCTCCCCTCTCTCGAAAGACGATCTGGCCACGGATCTCATCAGGTAACTGGAGGATAACTTCAGCCACCTCAAAGAGGTCTCTTCGGGCATAGGTCGCGCTTTTCTGCTTTCCTCGCACAAAAGACTCTCTGAAGATGAACTAAGTCATCTGAAATCGCATTCACCCTCATTATCCTCTGGCAAAGTCAAAATAAAAGTGATTGTACGCTACTACAAAGGAAAATAGAGAAAGCTCTGACTCCTGAGCCAGATACCACTTCCCATCCCGCAGCTAGTCGCGTATTTCCGGGCTGGAGCAATCCAAACGAACGCCGCTCACTTTACACAGGCATCCTCGGCGACGCTCCTTCATCTAGACCCTTCCTGCTGTTCTCCTCCTGGGTTAAAGGTCTTCCCATCACCAAAAGCCCAGACTCTATGACCGTTCCCCCCACAATCTCAAGCTTTAAGGCGTCGTCGTGGCCGACCACGCCGCATAAAGTCTCTAAATAGCAGACCCTCTCCCACTATCTCCTCTGCCAGACACACATCCCCATGTCATGTCACTTGTACGACCGGTGTCAAGGTCCAGAAACCTAAAAAACGTAAGACGCCCAAGGCCATGTGGGATATCGACTCAACCCCATCAGCTTCAATTCCCTCTCCGGAAAAGAAAAATGAATCTTTAAGTGCGCAAATTGTTGAATTGACTGAAGCGTTACATAAGAAATTAGATAAATTAAAGATTGATGTTCAGCCATGGGTGGAGCTGGTTGAAATAACAGTGGAAGATGACACACCAATCAAGAATAGAATATCAGGCGAAGAAATAATAACATATTAGTGAATGAAGTATCAGCGCGGATCAGCAAACAAGAACAACTAATTTTATTTAATCTTGATGAAATTGTTGATGTAAAAGATGTCGAGAAATTAAACGTCCTGATCAAGGATGAGACGCATGCTGACATCGCTAAATGTTTCAGAGTAGGCAAAAGATCCGATCGTCCAAGTCCGGTGGTTATAAAGTTATCAAAGAGGCCAACAAATATGCAGATCGAGGCCATCAATAAAAGGAAAGGTGAGAATCCGAGTTTTCATAGCATATTTATTGGACGTGACAAAAAATTTCTCCAACGAAAGTTGGCAAAAGCAAAAAAGCTAAAGAACAACCAGGAGCGGAAGGCATCTACTTCTGACCACGATATTATAAGGAATTTGTCGAGAGAAGATACAATAACAAAAAACGATATATCATTACTAGATGTTGTGGACAGCGGGGGAAGAAGAAGTATGGCCTCAAAACACGAGAAACAAACAATAAAGAGGCCAAAAAAGCTGAATGAGTAAAAGTCGATAATTGTTTATATAATTCGTATTCTGCATTTACTTTATTTTATGCTAACTTTCGAAGTGTTAGGAACAAAATTTTTTGCTGTGTAATTTTATAATAAGTAACGATTTGGATTTGGTAATATTATCTGAAACTTGGTTTAACAAGGATATTGAAAATCATAAATTTAATATTCCTCACAAATCTTTATTTAGAAAAGACAGATCGCTAGATAAAAGAGGTGGAGGAGTACTCATTTATAGTAAATATGTATTAAATGCGAAAATTTTACATACTAGTGAAGATAATGCTATCATTGATTTTTGATCTATACAAATTGATAACCTGATCTTAACCGTGGTTTACAGACCGCCGTATGCTACTTTACATGATGATCAAACATTTACCAATTCTTTTCAATCTATTTTTGACTGTCATGGCTATAATGTAGTAGTAGGTGACTTTAATAAGTTACATGACTGTGAAATAATCAATTTCTTTTCTAATCATGATCTCAAGCAGATTATAAATGAATCAACTAGAGGTTCGCAATGCTTAGATCATGTATACTTAGAAATTGAAACGGTGAAATCACACAGTTATGATGTTGTTAACTATTTCAAAGAATTGGATCACAAACAAATTATTTTACAATGGAACATCTTGAGTAGCAAAACACAGAAACTTAATTTTGAAAATGCACACGTGCACTGTTCCAGAATCAACTGGAATCTTTTTAGAGAATTAAGCATACTGATTGATTATGAAAGTTTTTATTTCTTGAACACTGACGAATTTGTTTCTTCTGTTTCATCGTTATTATCTATTTTATTTCAGGCATCTACGTTTACGGACATTATACCGAAACGAATCAATAGGAAATTATGTAAACTAAGAATTAAACGAGATAATATAATAAAGTGTAGTCTTATCAATAGTATTAAACAAATGAGGTTAGATTTCATTGATAACGAAATTAATTCATCACTGCTGATAATTCGTCAAAGATCAGAACGAATTATTTTGGCCAAAATGAAGAGTAATCCTAGACTAGGATACAAACTCCTCACAGATTACAGTAAATATAAGGAAAAGTTAAAGCTTATATTACCTGTGGATAAAACTGAGTATGAATTTCTCTGTGAATTGGATGAAGTATTTGGCAATTTGATATGTAATCCACAGAATGAAAGAAATTTCATGGAACTACCTGATCCTTTGGGAGACCAGGAACCAGGACTTGTTATTGACAGTGATGAATTGATAAAATTAATGTTAAAAATCAAATCAAAAAAACAAAAAGATCACCTTGGTATTTCGATTGATAACCTGCTTCAATTACCCTTAACTTTTACGAATGCGCTCTGCAACTTTATAAATAGAATTTTGAAGAATGGGAAATTACCAATCGATATACTAACGATAGTAGCTAAACCGTTGCCAAAAGTAAGTAAGCCAACGTGCGCCAGTGATTATAGATTAATCTCTATTATCCCTTCGTTTTTGAAAATAATAGAACGATTGATACTAGATCATTTAGAACGTATGTTGCCGGCTGATTTTGATTTATGTCAACATGGCTTTACGAAAAAATAGATCGACAACTACTAATATGCTTTCTATGTGAAAACATGTAATTACATTAGATGAGAATAAGTTAGATTCATTAATTGTATTTATATATATCTCAAAAGTTTTGATTCTATATCTTTTGCTGCTATTTTGTATGCGATTAATTTGTTGAATATTGATCTGAATATTTTTAGATTACTTAAATACTATCTATATAATCGAAGAATGAGTATTCAAGTAAACGATTTGATATGAAAATCGAAAAGTGTAACAAGCGGAATTCCACAGGGATAAAGTTTGGGGCAAATTTTATTTAAAATCGTATCTGCACATTTGGAAACTAAGATCCTTAGCGGTCGAGTTTAAAATTTTGCTGATGATTTAAAAGTAATCTTTTCAATTGATCCAAAAAATGTCGAATTCTCCAAAAATAATATGACATTAGATTTGTATGATTTGAGTAGATATTTGATTGCACTAGGGCTGAGAACAAACAATAAAAAGACGAGAGCTTTAAAAATAGGTTACAGAACAGAATTTTATTATGTTTATTTTCATGATGCTGTGATTAATGATGTGTTTGAGATTAAACTTATGCAAGAAATAAAGGATATAGGTATAACTATTCAATGTACAGCTTCTGCTGAGAGACATATTGAAAGGATAGTAGGCAATGCCAAGAAAAGATGGGCACTAATAAGATAGAAGCTGTACAAAGAAAAGTTGTGAAACAAATTAGTCCTATCTAGATTACAGTTTGTATCACTGCAATCTTTGTGGTTTCGGAGGATGTGCTATTGCATAAAAGTTTTCCATTTGAACCAGTGGACTGGTGCCTATATGAATCCGATAAGAAGGAGTAATGAAGTTGGAACTAGATCTGGAAATTTTGCAATATCTCCTCCTTTGGTGGGGAATGTTGCGAGCAAATTATTCTCTTTTTAGAAAATCTAAAAAAATTTATAACTAATTGCCGAAGGGGCTTAGAGAAATGCCTCCATCTAAGATATCTTTTAACGTTTTATCTACTGAACTATAAAAAGTCTACAATCCTTCTGATATTTTTTATTTTGATTATGATAATAATTTCTCATGGTTGAATAAAAAACAAGGATAATTGTTATCGGAAACAGAATTTCTTGAGATTTTTATTTCCAAGTTTTGTATTATTAAAATTGAAATGTTATGCATTATATCATCATGTTAGTCAACAATACATACAATCACTTGCTAGTCATGGTTCTCAATTTTTTTGCATAATGTTACACTCGAATTATACCTTAATTTTTCCTATTTTGATGATGTATCTATTATTCTTTACAGCCGAACTTTCTGATATTGATATATTGTACAGTACAACTAGTGAGATATACTTATCTACATGAGACTAATTGCACATTTTTATGTGATGTGATAACTTTTTTTTATATTGTACATTTTCCAATTTTATTATTTGATGGAACATGTGTGGTTTGAATCCAAATAAAGATATTCTATTCTTAAAAAAATCAGATCGATCTCGCCCAGGATAGTTGCGTCTCAGCCCCTGATCAGACCCATTCACCTCCAAACCCATTAGCGCAGCCCCAGAGTGTCCCCTTGAGTCAAGATAACTCGCCTCCTTCCTGCTTTCGAATCATCCAATTACCTCATCTACCCGACAAAAGTGGGACAAAGGAGATCCAGATCGACGCTGACCACTCCATCCTCGTCAACGAGCGGTCAGTCACCCTTATCAGCCCCCAATCTCGCTCCGGTCGCCAGCGGAAAGCACCCGCCCATTTCTCCTCCCCGGTTTAACCATTTTCCCACAGATCACTCTGAGCAATTTTTATCGCTCACGCCAAAAATCAATCAACTGCGAGCATATATATCCTATTACGAGCTAGACCTATGCTTTATTTTTTAAACATGACTGTCCCTTTCCATACATCATGATGAGCTTTTCTTCATCCATGGTTACACTTTTCTTAGTAGTAAAAGAACTATCGGTCGAGGGGACAGGCTGCCTGCCTATGTCCGTTCCTCTCTCATGCCCAAACGTTTGTCAACATCGGACTCACTAGGATTAGAATTTTTCTCGTTTCAGCTACTGATCATTAACCAAAGTATATCTACCTGTGTTGTCCACAGACTTCCCAGTCTCTCTATCATCGACGACATTCGCAGAGCTCAACTTTTGTTCACTCTTTTCACTCAGCACTCCGATGGTTACGTCGTTGTGGGCGATCTTATCCTCCCACTGGTAAACTGGAAAAATCTAACTTCTGCAAGTCACCCGCTGCTTCGGCTCTTTGTGGATTACCTACTAAATAAACTCGTGCACTTCCCTACTCGAGGAAACAACTATCTTGACTGTGTCCTCTCCAACAAAGAGGTGACCAATGTCCAATATAGGGATATCTGTTCTAATCTCGATCACCGTCAGGTATCCTTCCTTATTCCTCTTTTATTCTTTATCCCTATAGAGGGCACTCAATCATTCAGACGATTCACCGACTCAGAAAAGTTACGCTGTCTCTGTGACGCCGTTAACTGGAGGAAACTATTTCTCCCAAACAACCTCTCCGCGTGCTTTTCCGAAGTCCATAACATCTTATCATCCCACTTTAATTCTGCCACCTCTATTCAACACATACAAGCAACGAACAAGTTGAACACCTTATTAAAGGCACGCGACAACCCTGCACGCAAATCCGGACTACGCATATCATAACTTGTATGTGCTCTTGCACTGCGACGTATAGATGAGCACATTATACAGGTTATCAGCATACAAGCGCTCAATATCGAGAGACGCATCAACATGGATCCTAAATTCCGGATAAAATTTTCAGTCATCAAGCACCAATTGCTACAAAAGCCCAACACCTCATATATAAACTTCTCTCGGTCGGATGACTCTTGCTTTGCCGGCAATTATTTAAATTATCTTCTCAACTCCTTCTCTACTCCCACTCCGCCTGCTGAGAACCTACAATGGTTCAACGTTTCACTGGCCTTTGTCGCTCAAGCAGTTAAAGACATGTTTCGATGGCCGATCGTACATGGGCTAACGGGGCTATGGCGGTGGTGTCACCAGGGCGTGGTGGATTTCCGACCGGCAATCGGATCTCCTATAAAATACCACATGAGCCCGACGACGGCACCATGACTCGGCGTGTGTTCCCCGCCACAAAAGGGTTCAACAGCCACAGGATTACATGGACTCCTGGACAGTACCCCGTACTTCTGAATGGCGAATGAGCTCTCAACAGCCACCGGCAACCATGCAACTTACTGCTGCCTTGTAGACTGCGCTTGGATGTGCAAAGGCTAGAGGTGCGTCCTCGATCAAAAAGCCGAGTGGTGAGGGGACACCACTTGTACCAAATTCCCAAGAAACTCCATGAAATGGAGCCGGCTTATCCTCCAAAAGGAGTCAGCCGCAGTAAAGTAAGTAAGTAACGTAACCGAAGATTATACATAATCTAATAAAGCTTTTTTATTCTCAGACGTTGTTGAGTAAAATTAATTTGGCAATATTAACGACGAATTGTTGGTAAAATGCAAATTTGCTATTTTTTACATAGCCTTTTTAATAACGCTATGCTTCTTTTAAATTTTGAGAAGTATACTTCCTAGAAAGAAACGCTATTTAAATTGTAATGTATTAGTAAATTTAACACATTTAATTACAATCTTTGTAGAATATTTCGTTTTAGAATACTTAATAAATGTGGTCCGCAGCGAGATTCTACAAATATCCAGGCGTTTAACTGATTGTGAAGAATTAAGTCGACTGTGATGCCAGTGTCTGAAGAGAATTACTCATTCCTTACAACTTATCTTCGTGCTTTTCCAAAATTCAAAACGTCTTATCTTTCCGCTTAATATCAGCCACCTCTATCCAGCAAATTTGTACGACGAACAAGTGAAGTAACTTATTTAAGGCACTCGACAACCTTGCACTTAACTCAAGATTACGCACGTCGTCAGTTGCTCACGTCCTAGCAATCCTTAGTATTGATAATCATATTAAATTATAAACGGGAAAGCGCTCTGCGTCGGAATACATATTCTAACGACTTCCAATTCATGTAAAAAATTCGCAATCATATAAAAACCCAAAAATTTCATAATTCCTTAAAAGCAAACATCAAATTTTCTGGCTCGGACGACTCCGGTCTTGCAGACGACTATCTGAGCTATCTCGTAAGTTGCTATTCCATATCCACTCCATTTACTGAGATATTTGGTGATGGGGACACGGGGTCTGCATTGGTCCATGTTTCGCCAGCCATGGTCGTTCAAGCAATCAAAAACATTAAATCTAAACACCAAGTTGATCAATATGGTGCTTCTGTTGGCGTAACTGTTCTGCCAGGTTGTAACCTCCACACTTATTGCTCGGGTTTTCAATAGGTGTCTCTAAATTACCTCTCGTCCCTCGGAGTGGCTTAACTCGATGATCTCGCCAATCTCGAAAAATGGCATTGTCTATCTCCTCGGTTGAGGATCTCTGCCAAATAATTATCGTCCCAGCTTTTACAAATCAGAATCATATATAACGAAATGTATCCTTTAGCTTGTGTCAATAACCAATGTTATGCTTTCATATCTAAATACATGAATGTACTCAACTCTTTTTGTATATTTAGAAAGATTTTGATTCAGTATCGCTCTCGGCGACTGAATGCACTTTAATGAGTAATTTTATATGCGAGTGTCCTTAAACTTCGATCTCTGAAACCGGTACACAACAGTAAGAGTCAGCAATAATCATTTGAGATCAGCTCTTATCCTATCTGTAGTCCCCAGGTTTCAATACTTGGCCTTGTACTGTTCAACATAGCACCTGCACAGATTAAAATTGCTGACACCCAGTTCAAGCTGGTTACATATGCCGATAAAATGGTGATAGTAATCAGCAATCCAGCCTCGCCAAACTCTTCCTCATCTCCAATAACTCAGTAACGACCTTCGCTCTCATCTCTTTTTTCTAAATCATAATCAAGTTGACACTTACGATTCATCTCAATTCGCTGTCGAGTTTCGCTCATTCCAGTAATGTCTACGTTACGCGCAATTGAAACTCCTTAATTAAATCCAACCATACACTCTCTCTCTTAGAAAACTACAAATGCATTCAACGCACTACCTGTGGAGACTAATCTCCAGCACAAGTTTAAGGCAGTTAGCCTGCACTACTTTAACAAATTCTTATGCCAGAACACTGTTTGTAAGCGCATTTTGTTCTTTTTACGCTCGGAAAACCTTTTTTTACGATCTCTACCAGTAACCTCCCCACAAGTTTCAGGGCGTTTCATTTCGCCTGGACACCAAATTAGTCAATTCGCTAGAGAATAAAAATCACAAATCGTCATCCAATAGTTATTATTTACGGCTTAAAATTTTCTCTTGTTTTATATCTCTCCATTATATTTCATCTATATAACGGAAATTCATCAGATTACGACGAAGGGATTTGAACGTCGCTGTCTGGTGTTGTGGAGATTATTTAACTCCTCATAAACGAATAAATCGACGTTTTATTATCGGACATTACATGTTACCGCTCGTTTCATAAAATGGTTTTGTTTTTTAAAAATATTGAAAATTTATTTTTGCATCTTGACGAAGATTTTGACTTGACTTTGATGACTTTCTTATTCAGTCATCTTGAGGTTTTTAGTTTTTTGGCACGCATACTGTATATTCCCGAATTAACTGTAATTATTTCCTGAGACAATTAACGAAACGATATCTTGACAATAAATTATTTAAATTGCCCACAAATGATTTTTCTTGTTTTTATTACGAGTAAGATCTCAAATTCACTTGAAGTAATAATCTTTGACATTCTGTCTACAATGTCTTCACTTCCGGAATGACAATCTATAACAATCAGTGAGGTGGTGAGAGTACGTACTTTGTTATGATAAATCTTATTTGAACATAAAGTATGAGGATACATAACAATTGAACGTAGGATTAAGAAATTTGGCTTATGAGAAAGTGCTGAGGAATGTAATTGTTCAAATTAGATGATCATTACACATATATTGGATATTCGAGCTTGATGTCTCAGAGGCTCTACTACGGTAATTACCAAAGGGCTTCACCAGCTTTCGTTCTTCGTCAACCTTTAATAGAGTTTCGTATTCGCACAGCTAAAGGCAGCAAATCTTACACAAATCATTAGAATCCTCATTCTTCATGAGCATTTATTCAAGTCGATTTATCCGTCATTCGGAATTTAGTATTCTAAACGAAGAACTGTAGCGAAGTTGCTGAAAGCTCCCTCTTTTCCAATCGCAATAAAAACAGCTGGTCACTAGTTCAGTCAATAATGCATAGCCTTATCATATAATTTATCGGGCCGGACGGCCCACATTGCCAAATAATTTCTTATTAATTTAAATTATTGTACATTCAATGCTAGTTGAAATACAATACAAAACCAAGTCTCCATACAACACTGTACATCACAAATATTTTACATGAACATTTCATTGAAGAACAATTTACTTACCTTTGAATAAAACAAAGGAAAAAAATTAGACACACATGAATTGAATAAGAAAATAAAACCCCGCCATTTTATGAATATGCCAAACACAGAGATTAAAATGAAGACAAAATTTAAAATAAATATATAAATTCAGGTTGGATTAGATGGCATTACATAACACATATCGTAGAAACATGTTATGGCCTTTAAAAGAATTTTAGGCCGGTTTCTTAACTATCGAGCATATGTTGTAACGACACAAATTAATGGCCGACATATTGCGTAAATTAAATTCAATTTTATTTACGTTGCACTAATGAGAAAAAAGCGAAACTTGCCGTTTAACCAATAGTGTGCAAGTAGGCATGGCATGCTATTTAAGCACGGCAATTTACCATGCAAGCCAGTTGTGGCATTTGCATTCTACCTTGCTTCACGCGTGTGCGTTCTGTCGGCTGTCAATACCTACGCTGGTGATTTGATAGTTTCACCAACAACTAACTACATCCGTGACTCAACTTGTTGCGGTATACCCAGAGAGACGAGCCAATTAAGTGCAGAACCTGCAGGACGTTATCCACATCGTGATTACAGCTCAACCACGGGAGCGACAACTCAACCAGAGTCCACCCAAGGCTCTAGGACATCTTCACACTCTGAAGACTTCAGGAGAACGCATTACCAGGCCCTCTTAAGGGCCCCCTATCAGTAACTAATCTCTATTCAGAGCACCTTAACCGAGTTTGTAACGTCGTACGGCATTTACTTGAAGCCGGGGCGTTTACAAAATTGGCGACCGCGCCAGGATATTGATTATTGTTCTGATTTTTTTGGTATAAATAAAATTGACTTCCTTTTTCATCTATTTGGGATAAAAATCGATTAAGATTTGCGTTTTATCTACCGTGATCGTGGTCTTCTGGGAATTCTGTTGGGTATATATTCGTGGATTTGTGGTGAATTTTTTTGGGGGGTATAATAATAATAATACGGGGCATCTGTTCGTCTTTCCTACGTACAAAACGGCACCGTACGTACTGGACAGGCTAAATTGCGGATAATTTCAATTTTTGGAAGCAGTTACTGTTCTGCGCTCATTCAACTGTGGAAAATTAATACATTGGCATCAAAGGCCAACGGTGCCTCTGTTCATCTTTCCAACGTACAAAACGGCACCGTACGTACTCGACAGGGTCAATTGCGGATTTTGGAAGAAGTTACTTCGACATGCTTTTGTTCTGCGCTCATTCAACTGTGGAAGCTATTTGTGGGTAAGCGTTTCGTTAAAGTATATTTATATATTTTCATATTGCTTATAAATTTATGCTTTTAAGATCCCGTAAGATTGTTAAATGTCAGGTCCAATTTTAGATATTGATGTTCCTGTTTGGGATGGAGATAGTGAGCTATTCTTTATGCACTTTGTAGACTCACGCTTTCTCCCCCGTTACCTGATTGTAACCCAGTCATCAAAAACTGTCGAAGGTTTTTGCTAAACATCTGAATTGCAGCGACGGATTTATCTAAGCTTGAGGCCATTAGGAGCTACCTAATCCCATTTTAGGCCTACAAAACGAGGTAGAATCCTTGCTTGGACCCGACTAGAGCAGATAATAAACAAGTATGCACAGTTAGATATGCCAAATCTTGGCCCCATCGAAATACTAAGGGAATTACGGAAACTTTGGTATAAAACCAACATTTCTGGCCATGAGGCTAAGGTTGATCTTATTAACAATCTTCCCCAAACATTAAAACTCTTTGCCAGACAGCTCCCCTGCACTCTCTCTATAGATGACTTATCTGAGATGTGAGTTAGAATATAGGGTTTTGGAACCCAAAGTGAATCCATTATCCTTTTTCTTCACCCCCGCAAGATGATAGACTCTCCTCTTTAGAGAGAACAGTGGCGAACATGGCCAAAGTTCTAGGATTGGCCATTACCAAATCCGAGCTAAATCAAGTGAATGCTCGACCAAAATTCGTTTCCAAGTCAAATTATAATGGTAGGCGGCGATCGAGATCTCCGCAATCCTTTAATAAATATGTATCAAAGAACTGGTGTTATAACCACCAGAAGTTTTTTATGCTTGCCAAGTTTGTCTTTGTCGTTCCGAAAGAATTTCCGAATGAGTGTCAATTTCCACAGCTGACGGAGAGGAGAACGGACCGCAGGCACAAGGGTGCATCAGTATCGGGAAACGTCTGGCGCAGGAAGTAGAAGACCGTACTTTCTGCACATCAACGGCATCAACGGCACTACGGGGAAGAAGCCAACTACAATCCGACATCCCTGTCGACTCTTTTCGTCCACTTGAATTTTTCACCATAGAGAACCAAATGGACAATGCCGGTCGCAATCACCAGCCTACTTGTTTGCATGACCCGGCCAAACAGCCCAACGAACTTCTGCACCTTCTTGATTTCAAAACTGGCGAAGAGTTCATCGTAGACACAGGTGCGGCAGTCTCAGTTCTCAAAGGTGATTCAATGGCCGAGATGTCGCTAGGCGTTCTTCTCGCAACAGCTACAGGCGAGCCCATACCAACATATGGCTGCCGGTACCGCACACTCAACATAGGTCTACGACGTGAATTTTCCCACAACTTCATCATTGCCAAGGTCTCACATAATATAATAGGCCTTGATTTCCTTCTAAAATTTCGGCTCATTGTTGATCTTGCCAATCAAAAGATCATCGACCCCTCCACAGGAATTGAGCAAAATTTTTGGACACTTGCCTCCGAGCGTTTGGAGTTACAGGTCATTCAGCCAACCTCAGAGCATCATTCATCAGATATATCAGCAGCTCTTCGAAAATACAAATCGCTTTTCGATCTTAACAAGTCAGAGCTACGAGTCTCCAACACGATGCATCATATCGTCACAGAAGGACAACCTATTGCACTCAAGAAGCGACCACTGGCTCCTGCTAAGCTGAAAGCTGCCCAAGAAGAATTCTCAAGGCTTTTGGAAGAGGGAATCATCAGACCATCGAAAAGTTCATGGGCGTCACCACTGCACTTAGTCTCAAAATCAAACGGATCGTACAGAGCCTGTGGAGACTACCGTAAGCTAAATTCAGTGACAAAATCTGATGCATATCATATTCCAAATATCAACACTTTACTTGAAAAACTCAACGGCAGCAATTTCTTCTCAGTGATTGACCTCAGACAAGCGTACCATCACATACCGGTAGCACCAGAGGATATCGAGAAAACTGCAGTCATCACTCCATTTGGCCTTTTTGAATATCTTTACATGCCTTTTGGACTTAAGTGTGCTACTCAGACATTTCAAAGATTCATGGACAACATAATTCGCGACGACTCTGCTTATTGTATGTCATATCTCGATGACATTATGGTATTCAGTCCAGATCCAGAATCTCATGCGATACATCTACGAAATGTCCTCTCACGCTTATCCAACCACGGACTCAAGATCAACTGTGACAAGACGCAGATTGCAACTTCATCCGTCGACTTCTTAGGGCATTGTATCACGGCCCAAGGTATTCAACCGTTGCCGTCAAAGACGAATTCAATCAAGAATATCAAGTCACCAAGGACTGTGAGCGATTTGCAGAAAATCCTGGGAGTACTAAACTATTATCGCAAGTTCCTTCCGGGCCTTTCAAAACAACTTTATCCTTTGTGCAGGCACCTGCGGAACCGAAAAGGACTTAGCAAGAATTCCATCATTGCTTGGTCATCCGAATACGAGGAATTACTTCGAATTGCCATCAACTCGTTAGCAAATGCCACAATGCTAACGCATCCAGATTTCGAAAAGCCATTTCTACTCACGACAGATACTTCTGAATTCGCTATTGGAGCCACTTTGGAACAAGAGATCGACGGAGTTCGGAAGCCTATCAGTTTCTACTCGCGTACTCTTCAACCAGTAGAAACGAGGTACGACACTTTCGGCCGAGAACTTCTCGCCATCCACGACGCAGTGCGCCATTTTATCAGCATCATTGGCAGTAGCAGATTTGTTGTTTTCACAGATCATGCACCACTAGTTAGCGCACTTCGAAACGCTACTTCATCTATCGCCAAGTACCCTGCCAGAGTGGAAAGACAGCTTTCTCGTCTAAGCGAATGGCAATTTGACGTCTTTCACGTCAAGGGCAAACAGAACTTCATTGCAGATGCCCTGTCCAGGCCAGACGTCTCTCTACAACCACCTTCGTCGTCACCATTCACTGTCAACTCCGTGGCACTCAGTGAACCTGCACTAACGCCAACTCTCCTGCGAACTGAACAACGCGGTGACATTCACATTCAAAGATCAATAGCCCGTCACCCAACCAAGTTCATATGCCGTCTATGGGAAGGCTTACCAATTGTTTACTTCACGGGTACGCAGCCCAACAAGCCAGTTCTACCGACCAGCCTTCAGAACCTGCAGGACGTTATCCACATCGTGATTACAGCTCAACCACGGGAGCGACAACTCAACCACGGGAGCGACAACTCAACCAGAGTCCACCCAAGGCTCTAGGACATCTTCACACTCTGAAGACTTCAGGAGAACGCATTACCAGGCCCTCTTAAGGCCCCCCTATCAGTAACTAATCTCTATTCAGAGCACCTTAACCAAGTTTATAACGTCGTACGGCATTTACTTGAAGCCGGGGCGTTTACAATGTGGAGGATGTTAAATCCTCCGCCTTATATAAAATAACATTGACTGATAAATTTAAACCACCATATCTGATTGTAACGAATTTTATTTAAAAAGAATTTTTTCTTTTTATTTTCCAGAACATTCTTTGTTTAAATACTTGATTTTAAATTGTGCGCTATTTTCAGTTTTTCGAGTATCTCGCACCATGACTGGTATTGTAATTTTGGTCTGCTGCATTTTAACATATTTTCTAGTAAACGATTACATCATTATCAAATATATTTCTCCATCCATTGCCTTTATTCTGATATAAAATAATATTGAAGATGACGCCTTGGAACAGGTAAATTTGATTCATCAGTGGTTCAAGTATATATCTTTCTAGATTAAGTGCTGTGTGGAACAGCCTTCCACTTTTCGCTTTCCGATTGCCTAACAGTAAGTATCGATTTAAATGTTATCTCATATATTCATGGATACCGATATTAAATTTGAGGACACAAATAGGTTAGTGCAGGACATAGCGGACTTGAACTTAATTGACGCAAATAGTCATATAAGCCTATCAGACTTTACTGTGAATTTTAGGACTTCCAGCGATCTGGCATCTATGGGGCTGTCAAACTCGAATAGGTTAGGGGCCTCAACACAGAACAGCGCATATTTTTTAGAGTAGTATAACGACTGAGATTAATTCGGCAACATTTCGTCGAAATAAAATTCAAACTTTATTTTACGGAACCAATTAAAATGCGCAAAATTGCCGTTGACCAAATGCGTACGATTGCAGATTATCTGGCAAAGCGCAATGTCTCGAGCGGGCATGCATGTGATTTCCTATAATTCTATAATTTTAAAAAGGAGATCGGGTTTCATTTTTTTTATTTTTAGACTCGCGATTTATTGCTTGATTTCATTTCTGGGATACACCTTGAATTTAATTACGCAATTTTCTTGGAATTTACCTACATATCCCAAGGACCAACTTGTAGCTCATCGCAGTTTTCCATTTCTTAAACTCTTCCTCTGGTCTCCACGCTCCCCTCTCTCGAAAGACGATCTGGCCACGGATCTCATCAGGTAACTGGAGGATAACTTCAGCCACCTCAAAGAGGTCTCTTCGGGCATAGGTCGCGCTTTTCTGCTTTCCTCGCACAAAAGACTCTCTGAAGATGAACTAAGTCATCTGAAATCGCATTCACCCTCATTATCCTCTGGCAAAGTCAAAATAAAAGTGATTGTACGCTACTACAAAGGAAAATAGAGAAAGCTCTGACTCCTGAGCCAGATACCACTTCCCATCCCGCAGCTAGTCGCGTATTTCCGGGCTGGAGCAATCCAAACGAACGCCGCTCACTTTACACAGGCATCCTCGGCGACGCTCCTTCATCTAGACCCTTCCTGCTGTTCTCCTCCTGGGTTAAAGGTCTTCCCATCACCAAAAGCCCAGACTCTATGACCGTTCCCCCCACAATCTCAAGCTTTAAGGCGTCGTCGTGGCCGACCACGCCGCATAAAGTCTCCAAATAGCAGACCCTCTCCCACTATCTCCTCTGCCAGACACACATCCCCATGTCATGTCACTTGTACGACCGGTGTCAAGGTCCAGAAACCTAAAAAACGTAAGACGCCCAAGGCCATGTGGGATATCGACTCAACCCCATCAGCTTCAACTCCCTCTCCGGAAAAGAAAAATGAATCTTTAAGCGCGCAAATTGTAGAATTGACTGAAGCGTTACATAAGAAATTAGATAAATTAAAGATTGATGTTCAGCCATGGGTGGAGCTGGTTGAAATAACAGTGGAAGATGACACACCAATCAAGAATAGAATATCAGGCGAAGAAATAATAACATATTAGTGAATGAAGTATCAGCGCGGATCAGCAAACAAGAACAACTAATTTTATTTAATCTTGATGAAATTGTTGATGTAAAAGATGTCGAGAAATTAAACGTCCTGATCAAGGATGAGACGCATGCTGACATCGCTAAATGTTTCAGAGTAGGCAAAAGATCCGATCGTCCAAGTCCGGTGGTTATAAAGTTATCAAAGAGGCCAACAAATATGCAGATCGAGGCCATCAATAAAAGGAAAGGTGAGAATCCGAGTTTTCATAGCATATTTATTGGACGTGACAAAAAATTTCTCCAACGAAAGTTGGCAAAAGCAAAAAAGCTAAAGAACAACCAGGAGCGGAAGGCATCTACTTCTGACCACGATATTATAAGGAATTTGTCGAGAGAAGATACAATAACAAAAAACGATATATCATTACTAGATGTTGTGGACAGCGGGGGAAGAAGAAGTATGGCCTCAAAACACGAGAAACAAACAATAAAGAGGCCAAAAAAGCTGAATGAGTAAAAGTCGATAATTGTTTATATAATTCGTATTCTGCATTTACTTTATTTTATGCTAACTTTCGAAGTGTTAGGAACAAAATTTTTTGCTGTGTAATTTTATAATAAGTAACGATTTTGATTTTGTAATATTATCTGAAACTTGGTTTAACAAGGATATTGAAAATCATAAATTTAATATTCCTCACAAATCTTTATTTAGAAAAGACAGATCGCTAGATAAAAGAGGTGGAGGAGTACTCATTTATAGTAAATATGTATTAAATGCGAAAATTTTACATACTAGTGAAGATAATGCTATCATTGATTTTTGATCTATACAAATTGATAACCTGATCTTAACCGTGGTTTACAGACCGCCGTATGCTACTTTACATGATGATCAAACATTTACCAATTCTTTTCAATCTATTTTTGACTGTCATGGCTATAATGTAGTAGTAGGTGACTTTAATAAGTTACATGACTGTGAAATAATCAATTCTTTTCTAATCATGATCTCAAGCAGATTATAAATGAATCAACTAGAGGTTCGCAATGCTTAGATCATGTATACTTAGAAATTGAAACGGTGAAATCACACAGTTATGATGTTGTTAACTATTTCAAAGAATTGGATCACAAACAAATTATTTTACAATGGAACATCTTGAGTAGCAAAACACAGAAACTAAATTTTGAAAATGCACACGTGCACTGTTCCAGAATCAACTGGAATCTTTTTAGAGAATTAAGCATACTGATTGATTATGAAAGTTTTTATTTCTTGAACACTGACGAATTTGTTTCTTCTGTTTCATCGTTATTATCTATTTTATTTCAGGCATCTACGTTTACGGACATTATACCGAAACGAATCAATAGGAAATTATGTAAACTAAGAATTAAACGAGATAATATAATAAAGTGTAGTCTTATCAATAGTATTAAACAAATGAGGTTAGATTCCATTGATAACGAAATTAATTCATCACTGCTGATAATTCGTCAAAGATCAGAACGAATTATTTTGGCCAAAATGAAGAGTAATCCTAGACTAGGACACAAACTCCTCACAGATTACAGTAAATATAAGGAAAAGTTAAAGCCTATATTACCTGTGGATAAAACTGAGTATGAATTTCTCTGTGAATTGGATGAAGTATTTGGCAATTTGATATGTAATCCACAGAATGAAAGAAATTTCATGGAACTACCTGATCCTTTGGGAGACCAGGAACCAGGACTTGTTATTGACAGTGATGACATGATAAAAATTAATGTTAAAAATCAAATTAAAAAAACAAAAAGATCACCTTGGTATTTCGATTGATAACCTGCTTCAATTACCCTTAACTTTTATGAATGCGCTCTGCAACTTTATAAATAGAATTTTGAAGTAATGGGAAATTACCAATCGATATACTAACGATAGTAGCTAAACCGTTGCCAAAAGTAAGTAAGCCAACGTGCGCCAGTGATTATAGATTAATCCCATTATCCCTTCGTTTTTGAAAATAATAGAACGATTGATACTAGATCATTTAGAACGTATGTTGCCGGCTGATTTTGATTTATGTCAACATGGCTTTACGAAAAAATAGATCGACAACTACTAATATGCTTTCTATGTGAAAACATGTAATTACATTAGATGAGAATAAGTTAGATTCATTAATTGTATTTATATATATCTCAAAAGTTTTGATTCTATATCTTTTGCTGCTATTTTGTATGCGATTAATTTGTTGAATATTGATCTGAATATTTTTAGATTACTTAAATACTATCTATATAATCGAAGAATGAGTATTCAAGTAAACGATTTGATATGAAAATCGAAAAGTGTAACAAGCGGAATTCCACAGGGATAAAGTTTGGGGCAAATTTTATTTAAAATCGTATCTGCACATTTGGAAACTAAGATCCTTAGCGGTCGAGTTTAAAATTTTGCTGATGATTTAAAAGTAATCTTTTCAATTGATCCAAAAAATGTCGAATTCTCCAAAAATAATATGA
Organism: Eudiplozoon nipponicum; assembly: GCA_029291075.1. Lineage (NCBI taxonomy): Eukaryota > Metazoa > Platyhelminthes > Monogenea > Mazocraeidea > Diplozoidae > Eudiplozoon > Eudiplozoon nipponicum. The sequence goes on from JAQBSW010000211.1 coordinate 159,400, forward strand.
CATTAGATTTGTATGATTTGAGTAGATATTTGATTGCACTAGGGCTGAGAACAAACAATAAAAAGACGAGAGCTTTAAAAATAGGTTACAGAACAGAATTTTATTATGTTTATTTTCATGATGCTGTGATTAATGATGTGTTTGAGATTAAACTTATGCAAGAAATAAAGGATATAGGTATAACTATTCAATGTACAGCTTCTGCTGAGAGACATATTGAAAGCATAGTAGGCAAAGCCAAGAAAAGATGGGCACTAATAAGATAGAAGCTGTACAAAGAAAAGTTGTGAAACAAATTAGTCCTATCTAGATTACAGTTTGTATTACTGCAATCTTTGTGGTTTCGGAGGATGTGCTATTGCATAAAAGTTTTCCATTTGAACCAGTGGACTGGTGCCTATATGAATCCGATAAGAAGGAGTAATGAAGTTGGAACTAGATCTGGAAATTTTGCAATATCTCCTCCTTTGGTGGGGAATGTTGCGAGCAAATTATTCTCTTTTTAGAAAATCTAAAAAAATTTATAACTAATTGCCGAAGGGGCTTAGAGAAATGCCTCCATCTAAGATATCTTTTAACGTTTTATCTACTGAACTATAAAAAGTCTACAATCCTGCTGATATTTTTTATTTTGATTATGATAATAATTTCTCATGGTTGAATAAAAAACAAGGATAATTGTTATCGGAAACAGAATTTCTTGAGATTTTTATTTCCAAGTTTTGTATTATTAAAATTGAAATGTTATGCATTATATCATCATGTTAGTCAACAATACATACAATCACTTGCTAGTCATGGTTCTCAATTTTTTTGCATAATGTTACACTCAAATTATACCTTAATTTTTCCTATTTTGATGATGTATCTATTATTCTTTACAGCCGAACTTTCTGATATTGATATATTGTACAGTACAACTAGTGAGATATACTTATCTACATGAGACTAATTGCACATTTTTATGTGATGTGATAACTTTTTTTTATATTGTACATTTTCTAATTTTATTATTTGATGGAACATGTGTGGTTTGAATCCAAATAAAGATATTCTATTCTTAAAAAAATCAGATCGATCTCGCCCAGGATAGTTGCGTCTCAGCCCCTGATCAGACCCATTCACCTCCAAACCCATTAGCGCAGCCCCAGAGTGTCCCCTTGAGTCAAGATAACTCGCCTCCTTCCTGCTTTCAAATCATCCAATTACCTCATCTACCCGACAAAAGTGGGACAAAGGAGATCCAGATCGACGCTGACCACTCCATCCTCGTCAACGAGCGGTCAGTCACCCTTATCAGCCCCCAATCTCGCTCCGGTCGCCAGCGGAAAGCACCCGCCCATTTCTCCTCCCCGGTTTAACCATTTTCCCACAGATCACTCTGAGCAATTTTTATCGCTCACGCCAAAAATCAATCAACTGCGAGCATATATATCCTATTACGAGCTAGACCTATGCTTTATTTTTTAAACATGACTGTCCCTTTCCATACATCATGATGAGCTTTTCTTCATCCATGGTTACACTTTTCTTAGTAGTAAAAGAACTATCGGTCGAGGGGACAGGCTGCCTGCCTATGTCCGTTCCTCTCTCATGCCCAAACGTTTGTCAACATCGGACTCACTAGGATTAGAATTTTTCTCGTTTCAGCTACTGATCATTAACCAAAGTATATCTACCTGTGTTGTCCACAGACTTCCCAGTCTCTCTATCATCGACGACATTCGCAGAGCTCAACTTTTGTTCACTCTTTTCACTCAGCACTCCGATGGTTACGTCGTTGTGGGCGATCTTATCCTCCCACTGGTAAACTGGAAAAATCTAACTTCTGCAAGTCACCCGCTGCTTCGGCTCTTTGTGGATTACCTACTAAATAAACTCGTGCACTTCCCTACTCGAGGAAACAACTATCTTGACTGTGTCCTCTTCAACAAAGAGGTGACCAATGTCCAATATAGGGATATCTGTTCTAATCTCGATCACCGTCAGGTATCCTTCCTTATTCCTCTTTTATTCTTTATCCCTATAGAGGGCACTCAATCATTCAGACGATTCACCGACTCAGAAAAGTTACGCTGTCTCTGTGACGCCGTTAACTGGAGGAAACTATTTCTCCCAAACAACCTCTCCGCGTGCTTTTCCGAAGTCCATAACATCTTATCATCCCACTTTAATTCTGCCACCTCTATTCAACACATACAAGCAACGAACAAGTTGAACACCTTATTAAAGGCACGCGACAACCCTGCACGCAAATCCGGACTACGCATATCATAACTTGTATGTGCTCTTGCACTGCGACGTATAGATGAGCACATTATACAGGTTATCAGCATACAAGCGCTCAATATCGAGAGACGCATCAACATGGATCCTAAATTCCGGATAAAATTTTCAGTCATCAAGCACCAATTGCTACAAAAGCCCAACACCTCATATATAAACTTCTCTCGGTCGGATGACTCTTGCTTTGCCGGCAATTATTTAAATTATCTTCTCAACTCCTTCTCTACTCCCACTCCGCCTGCTGAGAACCTACAATGGTTCAACGTTTCACTGGCCTTTGTCGCTCAAGCAGTTAAAGACATCATATCTAAACACCAATTTGATCAATACAGTTTCTTGGTTAGCATGATAGCACTTTTGGCTGGAATCGCTTCTCTCTGGTTGCCGATGTTATCAACCGATGCCTCGAAACTACCTATCTACCCCCAGAATGGCTTATTTCGACAATCTCTCCTATCCCAAAAGATTACACTTCGTCGATCTCCTTATTCAAAGATCTCCACCCAATTACTATCGTCCCTTCTTTCACTAAAATATTCGACAGGGTTTTATACAACCTAATCTACCCTTTTATTAAGTTTCAGGGCTAATACTATCTCCTCAACGTCCATTATGGCTTCTTGAATGGCCGCTCCTCCTCCACCAAATTAGTCAGTGTTCTTACTCACTGCTGCTCCTCTTTCTCCAAAGATCATGAATACACTCTCCCCTATCTAGATATATCCAAGGCTTTTGATTCCTTATCATTTTTAGCAACTGATTCCGCCTTGTTGAGCAGTGTTATCTGTGGCAACGTCCTTAATCTTATCAGTTACTGTCTCCGAAACAGATGCGTAACTCTAAAAGTCGGAAATAGTCACTCGACCCAGCCCTTATCCGATCTGGAGTTTTCCAGGGCTCCATACTTGGTCCTATTCTTTTCAAACTTACACTCGCGTAGGTACAGTTTGAGATCTGGTCATAGTATTCAGTAACCCTATAGCATCCAACCCTTTATTACCCCTTATATCGGAACTTTTATCCTCGATCCATTCGCAGCTTAGCAATATCGGTCTCAAATTAAACACCACTAAGACTCGTTTGATAAAATTCTACTCCAACCCATTCTGTTCTCACCCGGATGTATATTATCCCCTTGATAATGAAACAATAGATTCGGCCAAGCACCTTGGCATCTATTTTACAAAATCTCTAGACTTCTCCCCATACCTAACACACGCTACTTCTAAACTCTTCAAATGGGCCCGTCTGATCTGCTTCAAGACTAAAATCCCTACTCTCTAACTTACACTATTCAAGGTCTACGTCCTACCCCACATTCCATACGCTAGCAAATTCTACTGTCGTCTCACTCTAGCCTCTTCGTACATCATCGAACAGATCTCCTCCAGATTTCTAAAGCGAGTCTTCCCTCAGAACCAAAATTATTGAGAACGCCTACTCCTGGCCAACCTTCTACCGCTTTGGTTTACCCATCACCTACGAGTCATTTCTTTTATTCATAAGATCACATCTTGTCTATCACTGTCCAACTTCGCTCACTGACGTCAACACTACGCTACACGCCCTAGCAACTCTCCAATTCAATCCAACCATACTCGCAATATATGTAACAAAATCTATCTCTTTTCCAAAGCCACTAATATTTTCAACGCTCTTCCTACGGAAATAAATCTCTCTTCCATGCATGAATTTAAAAAGACGGCCCACAAGTACTTCTTTAACAAATTTCTATGCAAGAAGACCAATTGGAAGCGCAGTAGGTTCATTCTTAAACCATAACACTTCTTTTATCTCCAGACTTTTCACTTGTTACTAGGTTCGGAGGATGAGGTCCCTTCTGGCTGGCCTCCAATGTCCACTTTTCTCCTCTGATTTTAAATTTCCCATTCTTGACACCCTGGTACCATTTCTATTCTTGTTTTTCATTCTACCGCATCCAAATAGTGAATAATTTACCACGTTTTTCTCAACTAATATTTTTCCTTTTTGTTTCAGCGATCGACCGGAAACTCGAAAAGTCTCCTGCACCACCCGATGGTATACATTGGACACTGATTCCCTCTCGCCTACCATCAGTCATAACCTCCCTCAACGGAAGCCAGTGAACCCTGCACGAGACACAAGCTGCAATCTGGTCGAACTCACACTCAAATTGGTTTATCAGACACCAGCCTACCCCGCATTGATGCTCGGATCCTTCATGGATTGTACTCCAGTTGATCTTGTCTAGTCAAATGGAATCTTCTTTTTCACCAGATCGAACTATCATGAAGTTTATGAAAGCAATTCTCTTCTTCAACTACTTCCTCCCCTTCGGTTAAATACTTTGCTGGACACAATTTAATTCATCTCCACATATCCTACCTTTAATTTGTTATGTCAATGGTTGGGCCTGTCGGCCCTTGTTGCCAAATAAATGTATTATTATTATTATTATGATATAAGTACGATGCAATTACCACGCAACGCAATTTCTGCTCTGATCGCTTCGTGTGATTGCTGTCGCTTTCTTCGCTTGCACGTCTACCCACGCCGACTTCTGGATTTGCGTTTAGTACGCTGCGACATCTTCTAGCATAGTTTTCAGTTGCGCTAGCATACTTATTGCTACACTACTTGTCATACGTAATCGATAATCTATCAATCAGATTTCTACGTGTTCCATTCAAATCGGAGTTGCCGCAGGTATTGAACAAGACAAGTCTATACTAAATCAATCATTTAGTCAATATTCTCCAAAAATGTTGCGATAATCACCAAAACTACTTCTATAATTGGTGAAATTGCCTGCATTGCTCTGATAATTTACCAAACAAACGCCAGTTTTCTTCATTAGATGACCACAGACAACAATATGACAACAGTTTCTATTCGTCAAACACAAAATTTCAAACGCCTATAGCTGCACTTTATAGAATAGACGAGAACAGAATATCTCAATTTGGATTCAAACCACACATATTCCATCAAATAAATAATAATATTAGAAAAATTACAACATAAAAAGATATCATATCACATAAATATGTGCAATTAGTCTCATATAGATAAGTAAATCCTTTTAGTTATGATTTACGATATATCAACATCAGAAAATTCAGCAGTAATATCACTGCATACGTTATATCAATTTTGATACAATTATTATGGAAAAACGGTTTTTTAATTAATCGCATTTGTACAATAATTAATTTTATAAATAGTTATAGATTCATCATCAAAATTCACAGACCTGATAATAGGAAAAATTAAGATATAATTCGAGTGTAATATTCTGCAAAAATCAGAACCATGACTAGCAATTGATTATTTGTTGTGTTGACTAACATGATGGTATAATGCATAACTTTTCAATTTAATAATATAGAATGTGGAATTAAAATTTCAAGAAGGTATATTGCTGATCACAATTATCTTTGTCTTTTATTCAACCACGAGAAAGTATTATCATAATCAAAATTAAAAAGATCAGCAGTTTTGTAATTTTTTGCTAAATCAGTACATAAAATTTAAAAGAAATCTTAGATGGAGGCGTTTTTATAAGCCCATTAAGCAATTGCTTCTAAATTTTGTAAATTTTTGTAAAAGAATATAACTTCTCCGTATCATTTCCTACCAAAAGCGGAGAGATCGCCAAATGTCCAGATCTAGTTCCAACTTCACGAATCTCTCTTATTGGATTCATATAGGCACCATTACATTGATTCAAATGAGATATTTTTTATAAAATAGCACATCCTCCTAAACCATAAAGTTTGCAGTGATGCAAACTTTAGTCTACTGGCATATATAGTGCAGGAGACAGGGCTTATATGTTTCACAAATTTTCTTTTTACAGCATATAGCTTGTTTGACAATCCATTTTTAATGGATTCCAAGTGTTGGCAGCATATTCTTGTATCGGTCTAATCCAAATAATATACATTTGTAATTTTATATCATTCGATAATATATTTCTATTTATTAGTGCCCAACTGTTCTTAGCACTGCTTACTATCCTTTCAATATGTCTCTCAGCAGAAGTTATACATTGAATAGTTATGCCTAAATCCTGAATTTCATGCTGAAAATTGATCTCAAAAACATTGTTAATCACAGCATCATGAAAATACACATAATTAAATTCTCTTTTATTACCTATTTTTAAGGTTCTCAAATTTTAACTGTCAATTCTCAGTCCTAGTGTTATCAAATACCTACTTAGGTCATACAAATCTAGTGTCACATTATTTTGAGACAAATAGGCATTCTTTGGATCAATTAAAAAGATTACTTTATAGATCATCAGTAAATTTTTAAACTCGGCCGTTAAGGATCTCAGCTTCCAAATGTGCAAATACGATTTTAAATAAGATTCGTCCCAAGCTTTACCCTTGTAGAATTCCACTTGTTACATTTTGCAATTTTGAGCTCAAATCATTTACTTAAATACTCATTTTCGATTATACAAATAGCATCTGAGTAATCTACTAATATTCGGATCAATATTCAATAAATTAATCGCCTTAAAATTAGCATCAAAAGATATAAAGTCAAAAGCTTTTGAGATATCTATAAATATAATTAATGCACTTAACATTTTCTCATCTATTGCTATTACATTTTTCCACATAGAAAGCATATTATTAATTGTCGATCTATCTTTCGTAAAGCCATGTTGACTTGTATCAAAATCAACCGGCAACATACGTTCCAAATGGGCTAATATAAGTCGTTCTTTACGCCTTATACGATGACATATCATTACGGCAAAACGAAAACACATATGAGTGTCAAATTCGTAATTTAATGCTATATATAATTTTAAATGACCAAATATAAAATAATATTGTTTATTTATATTACATTTATGGTAGAGGCGCCTTAGCTAAGATGCTTTTCAATACTATATGAAGCGAAAATTTTATCCGTTAAAATGAAGTGGGCCATGGAAACATTCACATTCAAATGCTATGGTAAATAAAAGTACCAGATCAGACGCTGTTATATAGACGTCCTGACAGCCTCGCTATACATGCACTGTTGTCCTGTTATAGATCGTTGGGCTGATGGACATTGACCAGTAAATTAGCAGGAACAGAATGTCGAGAACCACGGTGAGTCGTGTTTATGATTATACACTCAGCAATATCAACATACTGTAAGCCGTGTGGTTCTGATTAATAAATCAAGTGAAACAGTTAGTGTAATTCAGCGTATGTAGAATGCATTCGTAGATAGAGAACAAGACAGCGAGGAGTTAACGAGCTGAGTTAGCAAATAAATACGCGGGTGTTGCATTGTAGGGGTCGATTTCCGGGGTTGCATTCTAGTTCGTGAATTTTATACCCGTCCTACATATCAATGGTGGCTATTATTACTACCCGTGCGCCTAATCAGTCTCTGATCCTTTTCGGATGGTTGATGTGAGAAGGCAAAAACATCTGGTCATACGTATATTAGATATAATGTTGCAAATAGCAATATAATTCACAGTTAGTCCAAATTGAATATATGTTAGTCAGCTGTAAAAATAGATTTTTATGCAAAAATAGGTCTTAAACACCATTCACAGTTAAACTAAATTGTCCGTCTCCTAGACGGCAAAGATTAAAATGATTTATGTTTATAAAGTGAAATGTTTTGCACACAAGAAATTATTCTTACACAAATGTCTGGATTGGAATGAATATAGTCAAATGATTGAAAATACATGATAATATGAACATAGTAAAATGATTTATGTTTATAAAGAAAAATGTTTTACACACAAGTGGTTATTCTTACACAAATGTCTGGATTGTAATGAGTAGTCAAACGATTAAAGATATATGATAATATGAGCCTAGTAAAATTATTTATGTTTATAAAGGAAAATGTTTTGTGTAATCCGTTTAAAGACTTTTATGACAAAAACTCAAAGAATACATGATGATGTTAATGGAGTTAACATTGAAAGTTATCACTAAAATTGAACATGGAAACCGTTTAAAGATTTAAATGACAAACAACTCACAAATTTTTAGTTCCTTGCTTTCTATAGTAAACAATCAATCATTTCCATAGTAACGAATAATCCGATTAAGCGAGATAAATTCACTGTGACACAATAGTCCACCGCGTGATCCTCTCGGATCGCGCGCGGTTCTGTCTATTTTATAAAAACCCTATTAATTACAAATAAAATTGCAGTTCAAGAAATATCGATTAAAACTGCTTGAGACTAACAGAGATTGTTTCTAAAATCACAGCTAAGAGAAATATTGTTTAAGGACAGAGTTAGAATATTTGACCTTAAAGAGCACAGCGTTTGTAAAAATCGACCTTCGTTGGGTTGTAACACGGAGCCGCGTGTTACAGCATAATGAAAGCATGGCGTTTATATAATCAATGCTTTGGAGGTAGCACGTCAAGTAATTTAGGTAGACACTACAAATTTTGAAAGCTGCAACGTAAAATGGCAAGATGATTTGCAATAGGTGATACCAGGTGTAATTTGGTGTTTTCTGGGAAAATGGGATAATTGATAATACGATTAGTTTTTTAAGATCAGTAGAGTGAGTATCGGCGTAGTTGTCATGGTATGTGTGAGACGTGAATATATCAAGTGCGTAAAAAATTTTTTAATATATATATAATTAGTGCCTATACTATGATATGAGTTTAATGACTATTTATTGTTGCAACACAAGGTGCTTTCTGTGCGTTGCTGGTCATATAACATAAAGCAGAAGTGGGCTCAAACATGAGCTGTACGTTGTGAATTTATGGTGTAAATATTTAGTAAGACCTTTTATAAAAAATCATAAATTATGTAATACCGAATAACTGTTCATAAATTCTACACAATTTCTAACTAAATTAGTTGGTTATTGTACTGAAACTGGTGAGGCCATGAGATATGAATCGTGTGTTTCTCTATAAGATTATGAATTTTGACAAAATTGAGTGCACAATTAACGAAATTGTGAAATAAAAATGAAACAACAAAGAAAAAACAGTGATGTTTTTATTTGGCTGAGTTTTTTGGAACGAATGGCCACAGTCGCATATAAAATACTGTATATTTTCACAATGAGGCGTTTTGATAAAAGGTCTCAACCCATCTAGTTTTACCAACTTAGATGTTGCACTTTGCATGATGACGAAATATTTTGTTTGATGGAATAATAATTTCTGGTACTTATGTTTTAGTAGTACCACAGCAGCAGCGTTACAAACACATACTTTCTTACAGCTGTAGAGCTACGAATGAAGAAAGACTGAATGTGTATAGAGACTCGGCTGCTATACTACTAATATGAATAGGATGACGAGAAGTTTCATCTTTATGGATATCGATGAGAGCTGACTTAGTAGGCATAAGTTTATGCCATAAAAAATCGTAACATTGACGTGGGAATACAATCGCATATATAAGAACACATTGAAATACTGAACGAGGATATTAAGGTGGCTTTGATTTTCTATGAATTCTCTCTGCAATTAAATTTGATTGTGAATGTTAGGCGACTGTGTAACCCATGAAATACAGGTTTCTCCAAAAAATGGAGGAGAAATATATAATTCTATCAGTAAAATCCTCGTTAGGAACACCATAGTGGGTTATCATTGCAGAGAAAAATCCATCATTTGCAGAAATGTTGCCGAAGGTAATGCTGCAAGATTCCGGCTAAAGCTATCGATCATTGTTAAATTTAGTTAACGTTTTTAGCTTAAAGTTTTTCACATTGAACAACACCAATGTGAGCAATGGCGAGGCGATAAGCTGTCGTTGAGAAATGTTCCAACTTACAACGTCTGCATTGTACGATTTTATTCTTCTGGCAAATGTATCTCTCGGATATATATCTTTTAGCGTTTTTGTTCCCAGGAGGGATCTGCTATACCTGGATGAAATTGGAGTGGGTAAAGTATATACTACTATTTTGATTCTGGCAGGCAAGACAGGTTTGTGGGGCTGAATTACTGCATAAGACCTATATTGTATATCAAGAAACTGATATCTTTATGTAAATTCGCTATATTTTTCTTTTCCTATATAGGATAGCGTCAAGGTAAGCATGTTGAAAGTCATTTTGTTTAAAGGTGATGCCGAATTCAGATTACGTAATATCAATATTGAGTGTAAAATTGTATTCAAAATCCGTTATTTCAAAGTAATCCCTCAACATATGACGACCAAGAAATAGCAGACTTTTTGCTTTGTCATGTCAGATTTGCAGGTGCCACTATAACGAACATAATTGATTTGATACGCCAGCAAATAACTGGTGACAGTAGTATAGAACTCGAAATAATTTATTCAATTCTTTTAAAATATTATGTGACTGAAATTTCTTGATCAAATTGGTCTTAGAAGGCAAAGGTTAAATACATTGTGTCGTAATACGATGCACTAAGTAATAGATCGATTTAGTTGCAATTTCTTATTTATAAAATCGATTTTTAGCTTATGATCCGCTAAATAAGATAGATCATTTTTAGATGATCAGAATGAACGTCTATTTCGGCACTAAAAGGCATTTTCATCAAGTTATGACTGCTGTTCATAGACATCTGAAATTTCTCAGTAGCGCACCTGTAACAATAAATCATTTAACGTTCTTAAAAAACTAAAATTGTTAGGACAGCAATCTTTTTAATATATTTGGTGTTACCAAAGTTTTTGGGAGGCTTGTCTAAGATAAAAAATCGAAAAATAATTGCTGTCACTAAGCAATGTATTTATATATGGTTTAAATATTCTGCTGTTTTTATTACAGAATTTAAAATACAAATAATTACAGGTATTGTCTAATCTATTATTTTTGGAGACCGGGTGAAATATTGGTCCAAAAGTACATTTGCATTTTTTTACGATAATGCTGTCTTTCAGTAGTTTTCGTAACTCATTGTGAGTGACTTTATGTTTGGTTAGTGTGAATGACCTCTATTAAAATGCAATAGGTGGCCCTGTTATGTTTAAATGCTGCATCGTTTTGATCAAAAATAGCTCTCACTTGATGATATTGAACAAGGTTTTTCCTCTAAGATCAGTTGAAAATTCTGTTAAAAGTTGTACAAGAGATTTTTGTATGAATTGAAGCTCCAAATGTTTGAATCCTAGTGTCCAAAAAATTGTCTAAGTTCAAAAGTGGAGTACGTGTACTTCTCTTTTGATAGAACAAAAACAAACCAATATTTTAACAGCATATCAAAGCCCAAAACATTGTGTGGGGACTGGACAACGATAAAATTAGGCAAAATTTCATATAGTAAGCCTACATTAAGAGCGCATTGATAATTACAGTAAATGTGAATGTGCTTTATCTTAGATTTTGAAATAATTCGTCGACATTGTATTAGAACCTTTGAAGAATGACTTTGCAGAAATGAATTTGCAAACATCCGATGATAAAATTGACAAGGCCAACACAAACACCGGATGAAACATTTGTTACGCTGAAAAATTTCACGGCGAGCAAAATGAAGTTACGAAAATTAATAGTAATATTTGTTATAAATACATAGTTGACACTGATGAAATATTGATTAAATTTATCATCCAATACGTTTTAACAAAATTAGCATAAATATTTAGCGCATGTGACATAGAAAATCGATAAAATAAAGATTCAAGAATTCATTACATTAAGTTCACGATAAACAACTCACAACAGCTTAATTATTCATCAAAGACCCATTCGCTATTCTACAGAAATAGTTCTCAAATTATCCAGGAAGATCAATATTATAATTATATTATTTTAATAATTAAGCTATACAAATTATTTAGCTCCGCGAATAATAACAACATTGTCACCTCTTCTCTGACGCGGTAACCTATAGTAACGCTCCAGCCAACAACACGAAATTAAACGTTCAGGTAAGTAATTACTGTTGGAAAGTTTTGAAGGAGGCCTAAAATAAATCGTCAGAAATGCAGTGTTTATAGAAAGAGTCAGATGGCCTTGTTATATTTATCCTGCTGCCGTGTTAGTACTCGCTAGATAGATAGACGTCAAAAAATAGATAATCAGTATTAAAATGTAACAAATCTATGTTGTGTATCATGGTGATTCATGCTGATATTGTGTACACCAACAACAAAAGTCTGAAAACCGTATGGATCCTTTGAATAAATAAAGCGATCAGGATTGCCCAGAAGCGCATCAGCTAGATTTGGCGTAACTGATGTCCGGCTGTGAATGTTGTACAACATACGTAAAACAAATGGTGTAATAGCTAGCATAGAAAAACTTCAGTACAGCTAAGAGATGACAGTCTCAGATAGCCAGCAAGTAAAAATTTATTGTTAAATTTAATTCTCCGGGGCTAATTGAAACGCTCATTATTATTCAAGAACTTTCTTTATTTAAATCCCCTCAGGTATTTATATTGATGTATTGGGATTGTTTTTCGTTTTCTTAATTCTGGGCCTGACTTGAGTGAGCCTCTTTGTTAGCATGTCCTTGCCTTTTGTTAACCTTTTCAATATTTGTAATTTTGATCTGCAACACAGTATACTTTCACTAAAATTAGTTATTTGCCAATTTCAGAATATTGGGATTGGTTAAAAAAATATTATAATTATTAGAGTTTTCGTGTCAAATCTCATTCTAGATCAATCGGTTGATGTGCAGTGTTGCGTCAAATGTATTCAGATTTACTGTCTACTAAAAAGTTAGATAAATTAGATTGTATTTAACATGAATGCTGCTCTTGAATTTAATGACACAGATGGCATCGCTGGTGGAGTTGCAAGTTTTTGTTTGATAAACATGGAAGAAAACGCTTATTCATTAAAATCTAGCTTAAATATTGATCATCATAGGACAGACTCAAACAAACACCTCCAAGACTGATACGAGCTTCGCATCTTTGTGGTTCTCCTTAGAAAATAGAGAAAGAGCCAATACAAATTATACCTTAAAAGAATCCAATATTTGCGCTTCCTGTTTTGCTGGGATAAAAAATACTTGGCGAATCTTCTCGATTTTTAACGTACTTTTGCGTACCAGCCCGACTTCTGCTTCATTCTTTCTTGTAAGGCATCTACTACCAAGTATCTGCAAGAGCTAAATAAGAGACTGCCAAATAAATCTATTAATCGGTAATTTGGGAATTCTTAATGCGAAATTAATTGTCTTGTGTTTTTACATAGTAGGCTTATCAACGGCTTAGAGACTCTCAGTAACTTAAATTGATGCCCATCTAAATATTACTCAAAATGCAGCACAGCGGCATATACCGCAAAATTTCTTTACAAAAATTATCATACAGTTTTACTCGGTCTTGGTGATTTCGATTTTAAAACCCTATTAGCCTTACTGTGTCACTGTCTCATTCACAAAACAATTTATTTCTATAATACTTAATCTGTCGGAAATTATACCTTATCATTTAGTGCGGGAACATGGAAGTCAAGGAAGACAGGTATTTCAGTTTCGTTTGCTTAACAGATGTATAAAAAATTATAGGTCTATTGTAAATCCTTATACATTTCCGAAGCTTAAGTCTTCCGCTTTTTATTTATGAAATTTGTTGCGGAATGTGTTTATTATATTGAAATTTGTGCCAGTCTCAACTAAAGCGATGCTACTGCGTGTGATTAATTTTGTAGTGGTTCAGCTGACCAATCTAGAATGTAATTTTTAGTGGACTATTACGAATACAATATATATGAAGAGTGCTTTGACACTCAAATGGGTGTGGATTGGACTTTTGTGTGGTTGTTGATATTGTATATACGACACGAGCCTCTATAGTAGCATTTCATAAGTTAAATGGCAAGTCAGATTACGTGATTTTATAATGGTCAAGTTTTAGTAAATGAAATTGCTTATTAATATTAAATTAAATTAATCCTACTTTGGTGGGGAATGTTGCGAGCAAGTTATTCTCTTTTTCGAAAATCTACAAAATTTATAATCAATTGTCAAAATGGACTTAGAGAAACGCCTCCATCTAAGATTTAAAAAAATTTTTTATTTACTGAACTAGAAAAGTCTAAAATCCTTCTGATATTTTTAATTTTGAATATGATAATACTTTTTTATGGTTGAATAAAAGACAAGGATAATTGTAATTGTTATGGGAAAAAGAATTTCTTGAGATTTGTATTTTCAAGTTTTGTATTATTAAAATTGAAATGTTATGCATTATATCATCATGTTAGTCAACAATACATACAATCAATTGCTAGTCATGGTTCTCATTTTTTTGCATAATGTTACACTCGAATTATACCTTAATTTTTCCTATTTTTGATGATGAATCTATTATTCCTTACAGCCGAACTTTCTGATATTGATATATTGTACAGTACAACTAGTGAGATTTACTTATCTACATGAGACTAATTGCACATTTTTATGTGATGTGATAACTTCTTTTATATTGTACATTTTCCAATTTTATTATTTGATGGAACATGTGTGGTTTGAATCCAAATAATGATATTCTATTCTATTCTATTCTATTCTATTCTATTCTAAATTACAAAATTAATGATATTTATCTCGTCCCGCTTCAAGGTAATATAATAGGTATCTTCAAAGCTTCCATCAAAGAATTGAAATATATCCAAACGTTGAGTCACATCTGCCAACCTGTGCGGCCGCTTCAGAGCAGCCCCTCGAGCCCTGAAAACCCGCCATCGTCCTGCTTTCAAAACATTCATCTTCCAGATCCGCCTGACAAAAGCTGGACTAAGAAAGTCTAGATCGATGTTCAAATCAAATACATTAGATCTAAACGTCAATTTGATCAATACGGTGTCTCTGTCAGTATGATTGCTCTTCTAGGTTGATACCACTTCTCTCTGCTTGCTCACGTTATAAAAAGATATTTTGAATTCACATATATTCCTCCGGAGTGGCTCAACTCGATGATCTCTCCTATTCCAAAACAATTGCACATAATTTATCTCTTCATTCTGAGATCTCCGCCCAATAGCAATCGTCCCGGCGTTCACTAAAATCTTCGATAAGACCTTATATAAACTTATATACACTTTCATTAGGTCTCAAGATATTTTCTGCCTCCTTGATGATAGACATGGTTTCTTAAATGGCTGCTCTCCTTTCAGGAATTTATTCAGTGTCCTTAATGCAATCTCTTCTTCCTAGATATATTTAAGATTTTTGATTTGTTATCGTTTTTTGTAACTGAATCAGCCTTATTGAGCAATGGTATTTGTGGCAGCGTCTTCAATCTTATCAGTTACTATCTTCGAAACAATTACACAAAGGTAAAATTCGGAACAAGTCACCTTAGTTCAGACTTTATCCAATCTAGATTCCCTCAGGGTTCATTAATTGGTCCTTTACTTTTCAACTTAACGTTCGCACAGATGCAAGTTATGGACAACCTATTCAAGCTATTCAAAAATGCAGAAGTCATGGTAATAGTAATTAGTAACCAAATATCATTCCAACACTTTCTCACCTTTTTTTACTCAGCCCCTATCTTCGTTATACACTCAGCTCAGCAAAATCTTTCTTAAACTAAATCCCGATAAGTCTCGTTTGATAAAACTCACCTCCGACCCAATTCAATCTCTCCCGAACGCAAATTTTTCCCTCGATATCGAAATAATTGATTCGGCCAAGCACCTTGGTATCTGTTTTCTAAATCATTAGATTGATCCACATATCATAATAAAACTATTTCCAAACTCCTCTTGTCAGCCCATTTGATCCATTTTAAGACACATAACTCCACCATGCTACGCACGTTATTTAAAGCCTATGTACTACCTCTCATTTTAAATGCTAGCGAGTTTTTCCTTCTCACATTAATCTTATCTTACGCTATTGAACAATCTATTCAAGAGTTTTAAAGTGTGTCATTCCTCCCAGCCAGAACTATTGAGAGTGCCTGCTCCTGACAAATCTACACTCACTATGGTCTACCCGACACTAACGAGTCAAGTCTTTCGTTCATAGAACAGAATATAATAGAATATCTTTATTTGGATTCAAACCACACATGTTCCATCAAATAGATAATAGTATTGGAAAATATACAATAAAAATAAGATATCATATCGCATAAATATGTGCAAATAGTCTCATATAGATAATTTAATCACGCTAGTTATGATGTAAGATATATCGTCATCAGAAAATTCAGCAATAATATCACTGCATACATCATATTAATTTTGATACAATTATTATAATAAAGGAAAAACGGTCTTTTTAATTAATCGCAATTGTACAATAATTGGTAATATAAATAGTTATGGATTCATCATCAAAATTCACAGACCTGATAAAAGGAAAAATTAAGGTATAATGTGAGCGTAACATTGTGCAAAAAATGAGAACCATGACTGGCAATTTATTATATTTGGTGCTGGCTAACATGATGATATACTGCATAATATTTCAATTTAATAATACATAATATGGAAATAAAAATCTCAAGAAGATATGTTGCTGATCACAATTGTCCTTGTCTTTTATTTAACCACGAGAAAGTATTAGTATAATCAAAATTAAAAAGATCAACAGGATTGTAGACATTTTCTAGTTTAGTACATAAAAATTTAGATGGAAGCATTTCTGGAAGCCCTTTTGACAATTAATTGTAAATTTTGTAAACGTTTGAAAAAGAAAATAAATTCCACGCAAAATTCCCCACCAAAGGAGGAGATATCGCCAAGAGTGCAGATCTAATTCTAACTACATGAATTTTTCCTATTGGATTCATATAGGCACCAGTTGACTGGTTCAAATAGAAAACGTTTATGCAATAGCACATCCTCCGAAATGATAAAGTTTGCAGTGATACAAACTGTAATCTATTGGCATATCTAGTGCAGGAGACAGGGCCAATATGCTTTACAAATTTTCTTTGTACAGCTTCTAACTTATTTGACAATCCCTTCTTTAGTGTATTCCAAGAGGTGGCAGAATATTCTAGTTTCAGTCTAATACAAATTATATACATTTGTAATTTTATATCATTCGATAATATATTTCTATTTATTAATGCCCAACTGTTCTTAGCACTGCTTACTGTCCTTTAAATATGTCTCTCAGCAGAAGCTGTACATTGAATAGTTATGCCCGAATCCCTAATTTCTTGCTGTATTTTGATCACAAAAACATAATTAATCGCAGCATCATGAAAATAAACAATTAAATTCTGTTCTATTACCTATTTTTAAAGCTCTCGACGTTTTACTGTTTATTCTCAGCCATGGTGTTATCAAATACCTACTTAGGTCATACAAATCTAGTGTAACATATATTTTCTTTAGAAAAGTCGATTCTTTCAGATCAATTGGAAAGATAATTTTTAAATCTTCAGCAAATTTGCGAACTCGACCGTTAAGGAAATTACGATTTGAAATAAAATTTTCTCCAAACAATTCCTTATGGAATTTCATTTGTTAGTTTGTGCGATTTTGTTCTCAAATCATTTACTTGAATACTCATCCTTCGATTATATAAATACTATATGAGTAATCTAAAAATATTCAGATCAATATTCAATAAATTAATCGCCTTCAAAATAGCATCAAAAGATATAGAGTCAAAAGATTTTTAGATATCTATAAATACAATTAATGCATCTAACTTTTTCTCATCTATTCGAATTACATGTTTGCACAACATACATTCTAAATGATCTAGTATCAGTCGCTCTATTATCTTCAAAAATGAAGGGATAATAGAAATTAATCTATAATCAATGGCGCAAGATGGCTTACTTGCCTTTGGCTTCGTTTTAGCTACTATCGTTCTAATTTTGAATGGTATTTTGCCATTCTTCAAAATTCTGTTTATAAAGTTGCAGAGTGCATTCATAAAAGTTAAAGGTTGTTTAAGTATGTTATCAATCGATTAACCAAGGTTATTTCTTTTGTTTTTTTATTTAACTTTTAACATTAATTGTATCAATTCATCACTATCGATAACAAGTTCTGGTATCTGATCAGCCGAAAGTTCAGTTAAATCCGTGGTATTGCTTTCATTCTATAGAAAACATCAAATTGCCAAATATTTCATCCAGTTCACATAGAAATTCATACTCAGTTTTATACACAGGTAATATGAGCTTTAATTTATCCTTATATTTACTATAATCTGTGAGTAGTTTGTATCCTAGTCAGTTAAACCAAAATGATTCCTTCTGCTTTTTGACGGATTATCAGCAGGGATAAATCAATTTATTTTAAATCAAATATAACCTCATTTTTTAATACTATTGATAAGACTACATTTCATTATATTATCTCGTTTAATTCTTAGTTAACATAATTTCCTATCGATTCGTTTTGGTATAATATCCGTAATCGTAGATGCATGGAATACATCAGATAAAAACTTTGAAACAGAAGACACAAATTCATCAGTTTTCATAATTAAAAACTTTGATAATCAATCATTACACTTAACTTGCTGAAAAGATTTCAGTTGATTCTTGACTATTGCACATGTGCATTTACAAAATTAAGTTTCTTTCTTTTACTACTCACGTTGTTCCGTTGTAAAATAATTTGTTTTTGATCCAATTCTTTAAAGCAGTTTACAACTTCATAACTGTGTGAGTTAACCGCTTCAATTTTGAAATATACATGATCTAGGCATTCAGAACCTCTACTTGATTCCTTTATTATCTGCTTTAGATTATAATTAGTAAAAGGATTGATTATTTCACAATCACGCATCTTATTAAAATCGCCTACCATCAAATAATAACCATGGCAGCCCAAAATAGATAGGAAAGAATTTTCAAATATTTTTTCATAATTTAAACTAGCATACGACGGTCTGTAAACTGCTGTTAGAATCAAATTATCGATTTGTAAAGATATAAATCAATGAGAGTAAAATATTAATGCATATATAACACTTTCGAATTTAACATCGATTTACTATAAATACGTACTCCTCCACCTCTTTTATCCAAACATCTGTCTTTTCTAAATAAAGAATAATGAGGAATGTCAAATTCGTGACATTCAATATCCTTGCTGAGCCAAGTATCAGATAATATTATAAAACCAAAGCCGTTATTTTGTACGAGGTTTTGTAATTAATGTAAAAGGTTCTGCGGGCTAGTTGTCTATTAAGTGCAATTATGCCCTCCTACCCAATACCTGGTAGCTGTTATTACGATCCGTGTTCATGATTAATCCCTGGCCCCTTTCCAAAGAGTGATGAGAAAATTCAGTTGAAAAGTCAGTTTTATTGAACATCATGTTGCAAAGAAAATACACAAATCATATAAAAGTAGCCACAATAAGCACAAAATATAAATCCAAGTTTTGCGTTGTCACATTAATCCACTGTACGCTAGGTTTTGATTGTTAAATCACATAAATCCACTGAACTGTAGGGTTTCGGATAAATGATTGAGAAATACACAAAATATAAATCCATAAAGTCTTAATTGCACTGTTAGTGGTTATGTAAGAAAGGTTAGATCACACAAAATATATAAATCCTGGCTTTGAGCGTTAAGTCACATAAATCCACTGCATCTAACCGGCGTATTGCGCGCGGTTGTCTATTTTTATTAAAAAACCCTATTAATTACAATTAAATAAGCAGTTCAAGAAATCTGAATTAAAACTGCTTGAAACTAACAGAGATAGTTGGTAAACTCACAGTTTTGAGAAATATTGTGTAAAACCAGAATTAGACTATTTGACCTGAAGGTTGGTCGGTAGAACTGGTTTGTTAGGCAGCGTATCCGTGAAGTAAAAAATTGTTAAGCCTTCCCAGAGACGGCATATGAACTTGGTTGGGTGACGGGCTATTGATCTTTGAATGTGAATGTCACCGCGTTGTTTCTTTTGCAGGAGGGCTGGCGTTAGTGCAGGTTCACTGAGTGTCACGGAGTTAACAGTGAATGGCGACGACAAAGGTGGTTGTAGCAAGACGTCTGGCCTGGAAAGGGCATCTGCAATGAAGTTCTGTTTGCCCTTGACTTGAAAGATGTCAAATTGCCATATGCTTAGACGTGAAAGCTGTCTTTCCACTCTGGCAGGGTACTTGGCGATCGATGAAGTTGCGCTTCGAAGTGCGCTAACTAATGGTGCATGATTTGTGAAAACAACAAATCTGCTACTGCCAATGTTGCTGATAAAATGGCGCACTGCGTCGTGGATGGCGAGGAGTTCTCGACCGAAGGTGTAGTATCTCGTTTCTACTTGTTGGAGAGTATGCGAGTAGAAACTGATAGGCTTCCAAACTCCGTCGATCTCTTGTTCCAACGTGGCTCCAATAGCGAATTCAAAAGCATCTGTCGTGAGTATAAATAGTCGTTGAATATCTGGATGCGTTAGCATTGTAAAGTTTGCTAACGAGTTGATAGAAAGTCGAAGTAATTCCTCGTCTTCAGATGACCAAGTAATAATGGTATTTTTGTTGTCCTTTTTGATTCCGCAGGTGTCTGCACTAAGGATAAATTTGTCTTGAAAGGCCGGGAAGGAACTTGCGATAGTAGTTTAGGTCTCCCAAAAGTTCTGCAACTCGCTAATAGTCTTCGGTGACTTGATATTCCTGATTGAATTCGCCTTTGACGGCGAAGTTTGAATACCTTGGGGCGTGATACGATGCCATAGGAAGTCCACAGATGTAGTTGCAATGTGCGTCTTATCACAGTTGATCTTGAGTCCGTGAGTGGATAAGTGTGAGAGGACATTTCGTAGATGCTTGGCATAAGATTCTATGTCTGGACTGAATACTATTATGTCATCGAGACATAACACGCAGTAAGCGCCGTTGTCGCAAAGTATGTTGTCCATGAATCTTTGACATGTCTGTGTAGCACACTTTAGTTCAAAAGGCATACAATATATTCGAAAAGACCAAAATGGAGTGATGACCGAAGTCTTTTCAATATCTTCTGGCGCAACCGGGATGTGGTGGTAGGCTTGCCTGAGGTCAATCACTGAGAAGAAATTGCTGCCATTGAGTTTTTCAAGTAAGATGTTAATATTGGGAATAGTATATGCATCAGATTTTGTCACTGAATTTAACTTGCGGTAATCTCCGTAGGCTCTGTATGATCTGTTTGATTTGGAGACTAAGTGCAGTGGTGACGCCCATGAACTTTTCGATGGTCTGATGATTCCCTCTTCTAAAGGCCTTGAGAATTCCTCTTGGGCAGCTTTCAGTTTAGCAGGGGCCAGTGGTCACTTTTTGAGTGCAATAGGTTGTCCTTCTGTGACAAAATGGTGCATCGTGTTAGAGACTCGTAGCTTGGACTTGTTAAGATCAAAAAGCGACTTGTATTTTCGTAGAGCTGCTGATATCTCTGCTGATAGATGCACTGTGGTTGGCAGAATGGTCTATAACTCCAAACGCTCAGAGGCAAGTTTCCAAAAGGTTTGATCAAGTCCGGTGGATGAGTCGATAATCTTTTGATTGGCTGGATAAAAAATGAGCCGAAATTTCAAAAGGAAATCAAGGCCTATTATATTGTGTGAGACCTTGGCAATGATGAACTTGTGAGAAAATTCACGCCTTTAACCTATGTTAAGTGTGCGATACCGACAGTGAGAAGTAGGTATGGTCTTGCTTGTAGCTGTTGCGAGTAGAACACCTGGCGACATCTCGGCCATTGAATTGCCCGTAAGAACTGAGACTGCTGCACCTGTGTCTACGATGAATTCTTCGCCAGTTTTGAAATCATGAAGGTGCAGAAGTTTGTTGGGCTGTTTGGCCGGGTCATGCAAACATGCAGGCTGGTGCAAGTATGTATTAGGGGTTGCGAACCTAGTAACAAATTAGTTCAGTTGTGACCAGAAGGATATACCAAAGGCAGCATGAACGGAAAGTATAATCTCATGCACATTCGTTTCGTGCTTACTGGCGTGCACGAGATTATACTTTCCGTTCAAGCTGCCTTTGGTTTATCCTTTTGGTCACAACTGAACTAATTTGTTATTAGGTTCGCAACACCTAAAACATACTTGCATATATATTAGTTCTCCGCAACAAACAGTATTTAAAATTGGGCTGGTGATTGCGACCGGCGTTGTCCATTTGGCTCTCTATGTGACAAATTCGGTGTGGACGAAAAGAGTCGACAGGAATGTCGGATTGTAATTGGTTTCTTCCCTGTGGTTCCGTTGATGCCGTTGATGCGCAGAAAGTACGGTCTTCTACTTTCTGCGCCAGACGTTTCTCGATCCTGATGCACCACTGCGCCTGTGTTCTGTTGTCTTTCCGATCAACTGTGGAAATTGACACTCATTCGGAAATTCTTCGGAACGACAGAGACAGACTTGGCATAAATAAAAAACTTCTGGTGATTATAATACCAGATCTTTGGGGCATATCTGTTTAAGGATTGCGGGGATCGCGATCGCTACCAACTATAATAATTAGTTTTGAGCATGAATTTGGGTCGAGCATTCACTTGATTTAACTCGTATTGCGTTATGGCCAATCCTTTTAGAACTTTGGCTATGTTTGCTATTGTCCTATCTAAAAAGGAGAGCCTATCATCCTGTGGGAGTGGATAAAAGGATGACGGATTTACTTTAGGTTCCAAAACCCTATATTCTAACTCACATCTCTCAAATAAGGCATCTATAGAGGGATTTTTGGGAAGCTGTCTGGCGAATAGTTTTAATGATTGTCGAAGATTGTGAATAAAAACAACCTTAGCTTCATGGTCAAAAATATTGGTTTTATACCAACGTTTCCGTAATTCCCTTAAAATCTCGATGGGACCAATGTTTGGCTCGTCTAACTGTGCGTATTTATTAATTATTTGCTCGGTTTCTGTGGAACCCAGCAAGGATTATACTTCATTTTGTAGGCCCAAAATGGGATTAGGTAGATTTCTAATGGCCTTAAGCTTAGGATAAATCCGTCGTTGTAATTCAGAAGGTAGTTTAGCAAAACATTTTGACAGTTTATAATGACTGTTATAATCTGGAAACGGGGAGAAAGCGGAGTCTACTCGTATAAAAAATAGTTCACTATCTCCATCCTAAACAGGAACATCAATATCTAAAATTGGACCTGACATTCTAATTATCTTACGGGATCTTAAGAGCATAAATTTATAAGCAAGTTGAAAATGTATTAATATACTTTAAACGAAATGCTTGCCCACTAATAGCTTCCACATTTAAAACAGAATCTTCCGCAGTTGACTTTGCCGAGCACGTCCAGTCAATGTTTGTTCACAGTTTTGTACGTAGATACTAACAGCTTCCAAAATAAAAATCTTCCGCAGTTGAATCTGTCGAACACGTACGGTACAGTTTTGTACGTAGAAAAATTGAATAGAATATATACCCAAAAAAATTCCCCAGAAGACCACGAATATAGAGAGAACATATATACCCAGCAAAGATCCTAGAAGACCACGACTTTAGAGAGAACATATATACCAAACAAAATTCCCACGACAAAAAAAAACGTATACGCAAATGTTAATCTATTTTTATCCGAATTAAATGAAAACGAAAGTCAATTTTATTTATACCAAAAAACAGTACAGTACTCAGTATCCTGGCACGGTCACCAATTTTGTAAACGCTCCAGCTTCAATTAAGAATATTATCGGGAAGAGCACAACGACCGGAGAGGGTGTGCTTGTGGTTTCCAAAAATTCTGTAATTTTAAAGGATATCGGGTTTCATTTTGTTTTTATTTTTAAATTTTCGAGATTTCTTGTCTGATTTCATCTTTAGGATTCACCTGGAATTTACTTACACAATTTGTTTGGAATTTGCGTTCAGTTACCAAAGATCTATTCCTTGCTCACCCGATTTTCCGTTTCTTATTGAAATTTTAATACCCATTCTTTTTCTCTCATTAATATCCATTCTTTTCCTCTCTTTTATCGTAATCTACGCTATGTCTGCTCTTCTATCTCACTCCACCGTGAACTAGATTTCACCGCCAGCCCTCATCTCCCAGTTTCTCATTAAAAAACTTATCTCCATGCTTGCTGACCTCCAGCAGCAAATGGCGAATGTCACAGGATTACTTGGGGCACTGATTGGCTTCCTTTCAATCTCCACCGTGCAGCCCCATCTATTACTTCAGGCAGATGCTTTTTTGAATGGTGTAGCTAGGGAGGTTGCCCTTAGAAATCACAGCAAGGTAAACCTCTTTTTATGGTTTCCTCGCTCCCCCCTCTCAAAGGATGACATGGCCTCAGATCTCATCAATCAAATAGGGGATAACTTAAGCCATCTTAAAGAGATCTTTTCGGGAAAGGGTCACGCTTTTATTCTCTCCTCGCACAAAAGATTGTCTGACGGTGAGCTTCGTAACCTCAAACTGCAATCGCCCCTTTTATCATCCAGAAAAGTCAAATTAAAGCGTGAATGCACGCTACTACACAGAACTTTAGAGAGAGCCCAAACCCCTCAACCGGACACCACTTACCTCATGCAGCTAATCACACCTTTCCGGGCTGGAGCAATCCAAAGAAAAGCCGATAACTTTACGGCAAAATCCACGCAACGCCCCTCCTCTAGTCCACCCCTACCAACATCCTCCCTATTTGAAGGGCTTTCAATCACCTGTAGCCCATACTCCACAACCAGTTCCCCCACACAGTCTCAAGCCTTACCACGTTGTCGTGGCCGACCACGCCAAGCAAAGCTTCCAAATAACGCACCCTCTCCCCCAAGTTCGTCTGCCAGATGCACATCCACACGATATGTCACTGTTGCCACGGATGCTATGGCTCAGAAACCGAATAAACGTAAGGCGCCTAAGGCCAAACGGGATATCGACCTAGCCCCATCAATTTCAACTCCCTGTAGCGAAATCCTCATAGACCCCACCCAGGGCAGTTGTGTCTCAGCCCCTGATCAGATTCTGTCCCCGCCCATCCCACCAACGCCGCTTCAGAGCGCCCCCTCGAGCCCAGATATCTGGCCTCCCTCTTGCTTTCAAATCCTCCAATTACCTCACCCACCCGAAAAAAGTGGGACAAAAGAGATCCAGATCGTCGCTGACCACTCCACCCTCGTTAAGGAGCGGTCAGTCACCCTCATCAGCCCTCAATCTTGTCCCGCTCGCTAGCGGAAAGCCCCCACACGCTTCTCCTCCCCGATCTAACCATCCCTCCCACAGAGCACTCTCAGCAATTCTCATCAATTGCAGATCAATTACGCCAAAAATCAAACAACTTCGAGCATTTCTAGCCTCTAACGAGCTAGAAATATGCTTTCTTGTTGAAATTTGGCTGTCCCCATCCATCGACTGTGATGAGCTTTTCCTCACTCATGGTTACACTTTCCGTCTTAGCGACAGAACTGTCGGTCGTGGGGGCGGGCTAGCTGTCCATGTCCGATCCTTTCTCATGCCCAAACGTTTGTCGACATCAAACTCTCAAGGGTTAGAATTTTTCTCGTTTCAGCTACAAATCCATAACCAAAGCATATCTAACTGTGTTGTCTACAGACCCCCTAACCTCTCCATCATCGACGACACTCGCGAGGTCCAACTTCTATCCACTTTATTCTCTCAGCACTCCGATTGTTACGTCGTTGTGGGTGACCTCAACCTCTCCATGGTAAACTGGCAAAATCTAACTTCCGAAAGTCACCCACTGCTTCGACTCTTCCCGGACAACCTGTTAAATCAATTCGCGCACTTTTCTACCCGAGGGAACAACCAACTGGACTGTGTCTTCTCCAACAAAGAGGTAACTGATGACCACTCTCGGGAGATCTTCACTCATCTTGATCACTGTCAGTTATCCTTCCTCATTCCTCTCTTATCCTTTACCCCTAGAGAAGATCCCCAATCATTCAGACATTTCACAAACTCGGAAGAGTTCCGCCGACTCCGTGACGCCGTTAACTGGAGGGACCTCTTTCTCCCAAACAATTTCCTTTCATGCTTTTACAATATCCATAACATTCTATCCTCCCACTTTAATTCCGCCACCTCTATTCAACACATAAACGCGACGAATAAGTTGAACACTTTGTTTAAGGCACGCGACAACCTCGCACGCAACTCTCGACTACGCATATCGTCACTTGCCGCGCCCTCGCACTGAGACATATCGATGGGCACATTAAACAGGTTATCAACAAATAATCGCTCTACACCGAAAGACGCATCCGCTCAGTTCCTAACCCCGGACAAATTTCGCTATCATCAAATATCAATTGATGCAAAAGCCCAAAACCTCCTATATTAACTTCTCTCAGTCAAACGACTCCTACTTTGTCGACGACTATTTGACTTACCACTTCGACTCCTTTTCCACTTCCACTCCGCCTGCTGAGATGTTAGAAAACGGAGACACCGAGAACCTACGCTGGTTCAACGGCTCACCGGCTTCTGTCGCCCAAGCAATTAAAGACATTAAATATATACACCAATTGATCAATATAGTGTTTCGGTCCGCACGATTGCACTTCTTGGCAGGAATGTCTTCTCTCTGGTTGCTGATGTTATCAACCATTGTCTCGAAACTACCTATCTTTCCCCGGACTGGCTTAACTCAACGATCTCTCCTATCCCAAAAAATGGCACATCGTCGATCTCCCCATTTAAAGATCTCCGCCTTATTACTATCGTCCCTTCTTTCACAAAAATCTTCGACAGAGTCTTATACAACCTAATTTACCCCTTCATTAAGTCTCAGGAAAACTTCTATCTCCTCGATGATCAACATGGTTTCTAGAATGGCCGCTCCTCTTCCACCAACTTAGTTAGTGTTCTCAATCATTGCTACTCCACCTTCTCTAAAGGTCATGAATGCACTCTCTTCTTCCAGGATATATCTAAGGCTTTTGATTCGCTGTCAATTTCAGCAATTGAATCCGCCTTATTGAGAAGCGGAATTTGCGGCAACGTCCTCAATCTTATCAGTTACTATCTCCGAAACCGATGCGCGATTGTAAAAGTCGGAAATAGTCACTCGAGGCTAGCCCTTATCCGATCTGGTTTTCCTATCCTCTTTAACCTTACGCTCGCGCAAGTACAGGTTGAAGACAAACTTTTCAAGCTGTTCAAATATGCGGATGACATGGTCATCTTATTCAGTAACCCCACAGCATCCATCCTCTCCTTACCTCTTACATCGGAGCTCTTATCCTCGCTCCACTCGCAGCTCAACAGAATCGGTCTTAAATTAAACCCCACCAATACTCGTCTAATGAAACTCACTTCTGACCCATTTTGCTCTATCCCGGTTGCAAATTATCCCCTCGATATAGAAATAATAGATTCGGCCAAACACCTAGCTTTTCATTTTTCAAAAACCTTATACTTCTACCCAAACCTTACGCACACAACTTCCAAGCTCTTCAAATGGGCCAGTCTGATCTGTTTCAAAACTAACAACTTCATTCTCCAACTCACGCTATTCGTCGGTCAACGTTTGCTTCCGTTCCGTTATCATTTACGACCTCATATTTGAACTCATCTGTCCGGACCCAACCTACCGCACTTTCAAGCTCGGATATTTCATGGACTGAGCTCCAATTGATCTTGTCTAGTCAAAAGGAACTTCGTTTTTATTTTTTCACCAGATTTAACTATCTCGATGTTAATGAAATCTTTACCCTTTATCAACTGCTCCCCCTGTTATTAAATACTTTGCTAGTCACAATTCCATTCACCTCCACATATCCTACCCTTGATTTGACATATCAATGGTCGGGCCAGTTGGCCTTTGATGCCAAATAAATATATTATTATTATTATCATTATCATTATTATTAATATTATTATTATTATTATTATTATTATTATTATTATTATTATTATTATTATTAGTATTATTAATATTATTATTTCTTTTATCCATAAGATCACAACTTGCTTACCACTCAACAACTTTGCTCACCCAAGTCACCACTACGCCACACGTTCTAGCAACTCTTCTATCCAATCTAAACATACCCCGACCATATTTAAAAAAATCTACCTTTTCTCCAAAGCCACTAGTGTCTTCAACGCTCTTCCCACGGACATAAAGCTCCTGCCTCAGCACGAATTTAAAAAGGCAGCCCATCACTACTTCTTCAACAATATTCTTTGTGATACGACCGATTGGAAACGAAACTGGTTCCTTCTAGATCCATAACATTTCCTTTACCTCAGGCTATTCTCTTTACTGACTTTGGAGGGCGAAATTCCTCAGGCAGTCATGTAATGTTCCACATTACCCCTCTGGTTTTAATCTATCCTTCTCGACTCACTGATACCACTTCTCAGCCCATTCCTGACCCCATCATATTCATGTTGTGGATACTTTACTACGTTTTGCTCATCCAATTCTTTTCTTTCTTATTTCAGCGGAAGACCGGAAACTCAACAGCCCTACCAATCCACCAACGGTTTGCTTCGGACATCGACTCCCCCTCGTTATCCTTCAATCACAACCTCGTTCTACGGATGCCTGCGACCCCTGCAAGACTCACTTGCTTCATTCCAGCAGATTCCATCCTGGTCTATGCTATGCTCTATCAACTCAATCTCCACGACAATGGACTCCATCGGTCGACGTCTGCCTCCGGTCCGCCATCATTTTCGATCTCACACTTGAACTGATCTGTCCGGATCCAACCTACTCCGCCTGGATGCTCTGAAACTTCATGGACTATCTCCAATTGATCTTATCTAGTCAAAAGGAACTTCGTTCTTTTCTACCAGATTCAAATATCTCGATGTTAATGATAACTTTTCCCTTCATCAACCCCACACCCTGATATTAAATACTTCGCTAGTCACAATTCCATTCACCTCCGCATATCCTACCCGTGAATTGTTATTTCAATAGTCGGGCAAGTTGGGCTTTGACGCCAAAATAATGTATTATTTTTAGAATTATTATTATAATTAATATTATTATTATTATTATTATTACTATTTTTATTTTTACTATTATTATTATTATTATTATTATCCATAATATTTATTATTATTATTTCTTTTATGCATTACACTACAACTTGCTTACCACTCTACATTTTTGCTCACCCAAGTCTTCTACGCCACACGTTCTAGCAACTCTTATATCCAATTTAAACATACCCCGCCCATATTTAAAAAAATCTACCTTTTCTCCAAAGCCTCCAGTGTATTCAACGCTCTTCCTACGGACATAAAGCTCCTGCCTCAGCAGGAATATAAAAAGGCAGCCCATCAGTACTTCTTCAACAATATTCAATACTATTATTATTATTACCATCATTATCATTATTATTATTATTATTATTATTATTATTATTATTATTATTATTATTATTATTATTATTTCTTTTATCCATAAGATCACAACTTGCTTACCACTCTCCAACTTTGCTCACCCAAGTCACCACTACGCCACACGTTCTAGCAACTCTTCTATCCAATCTAAACATACCCCGACCATATTTAAAAAAATCTACCTTTTCTCCAAAGCCACTAGTGTCTTCAACGTTCTTTCCACGGACATAAAACTCCTGCCCCAGCACGACTTTTAAAAAAGCATCCTATCAGTACTTCTTCAACAACATTCTTTGTGATACGACCAATTGGAAACGAAACTGGTTCTTTCTCAATCCATAACATTTCCTTCACCGTAGGCTATTCTCTTTACTGACTTCGGAGGGCGAAATCCCTCAGGCAGTCATCTAATTTTCCACTTTACCCCTCTGGTTTTAATCTTTCCTTCTCGACTCACTGATACCACTTCTCAGCCCATTCCTGACCCCATCATATCCACGTTGTGGATACTTTACTACGTTTTGCTCATCCAATTCTTTTCTTTCTTGTTTCAGCGGAAGACCGGAAACTCAACAGCCCTACCGATCCACCAACGGTTTGCTTCGGACATCGACTCCCCCTCGTCTTCCTTCAATCACAACCTCGTTCTACGGATGCCTGCGACCCCTGCAAGACTCACTCGCTTCATTCCAGCAAATTACATCCTGGTCTATGCTATGCTCCATCAACACAATCTCCACGACAATGGACTCCATCGGTCGACG
Organism: Eudiplozoon nipponicum; assembly: GCA_029291075.1. Lineage (NCBI taxonomy): Eukaryota > Metazoa > Platyhelminthes > Monogenea > Mazocraeidea > Diplozoidae > Eudiplozoon > Eudiplozoon nipponicum. Next base: position 189,587 of record JAQBSW010000211.1, read on the forward strand.
TCTGCCTCCCGTTTACCATCATTTTCGATCTCACTTATGAACTGATCTGTCCGCATCCAACGTACCCCGCCTGGATGCTCTGACACTTCATGGACCATGTCCAATTGATCTTGTCTATTTTAGTGGAACTTCGTTTTATTTTTTCATCAGATTGAACTATCTTGATGATAATGATCACTTTTCCTTTCATCAACCCCTCTCACCTGATATTAAACATATTGCTAGTTACAATTCCATTCACCTTCACATATCCTACCCTTGATTTGTTATTTCAATAGTCGGGCCAGTTGGCCTTTGACGCCAAAATAATGTATTATTGTTAGAATTATTATTATCTATTATTATTATTATTTTTACTATTATATTATTATTATTATTATTTCTATAATAATTATTATTGTTATTTCTTTTATCCATTACACTACAACTTGCTTACCACTCTACATTTTTGCTCACCCAAGTCACCACTACGCCACACGTTCTAGCAACTCTTCTATCCAATCTAAACATACCCCGACCATATTTAAAAAAATATACCTTTTCTCCAAAGCCTCAAGTGTATTCAACGCTCTTCCTACGGACATAAAGCTCCTGCCCCAGCACGAATATAAAAAGGCCGCCCATCAGTACTTCTTCAACCATATTCTTTGTGATACGACCGATTGGAAACGGAACTGGTTCGTTCTCAATCCATAACATTTACTTCAACCCAGGCTATTCTCTTTACTGACTTCGGAGGGCCAAATCCCTCAGGCAGTCATCTAATGTTCCACTTTACCCCTCTGGTCTTAATTTTTCCTTCTCGACTCACTGATACCACTTCTCAGCCCATTCCTGACCCCATCATATCCACGTTGTGGATACTTTACTACGTTTTGCTCATCCAATTCTTTTCTTTCTTGTTTCAGCGGAAGACCGGAAACTCAACAGCCCTACCGATCCACCAACGGTTTGCTTCGGCCATCGAATCCCCCTCTTCTTCCTTCAATCACAACCTCGTTCTACGGATGCCTGCAACCCCTGCAAGACTCACTCGCTTCATTCCAGCAGATTCCATCCTGGTCTATGCTATGCTCAATCAACTCAATCTCCACAACAATGGACTCCATCGGTAGACGTCTGCCTCCGGTCCGCCATCATTTTCGATCTCACAGTTGGACTGATCTTTCCGGACCCAACCTAGCCCGCGTGGATGCTCTGACACTTCATGGACTATCTCCAATTGACCTTAACTAGTCAAAAGGAACTTCGTTTTATTTCATCAGATTGAAATATCTCGATGTTAATGATAACTTTTCCCGTCATCAACATCTCCCGCTTCCTATTAAATACATTGCTAGCCACAATTCCAGTCACCTCCATATATCCTACCCTTGATTTTTTATTTCAAAAGTCGGACCGGTACGCCTTTGATACCAAATAAATATATTATTGTTATTATTATTATCATTATTATTATTATTATTATTAATATTATTATTATTATTTTTTATCCAAAAGATCACAATTTGCTTACCACTCTACAACTTTGCTCACCCAAGTCACCACTACGCCACACGTTCTAGCAACTCTTCTATCCAATCTAAACATACCCCGACCATATTTAAAAAAATCTACCTTTTCTCCAAAGCCACTAGTGTCTTCAACGCTCTTCCCACGGACATAAAGCTCCTGGCCCAGCACGAATTTTAAAAATGCAGCCCATCAGAACTTCTTCAACAACATTCTTTGTGATACGACCAATTGGATACGAAACTGGTTCTTTCTCAATCCATAACATTTCCTTCACGTAGGCTATTCTCTTTACTGGTGTCGGAGGGCGAAATCCCTCAGGCAATCATCTAATTTTCCACCTTACCCCTCTGGTCTTAATCTTTCCTTCTCGACACACTGATACCATTTCTCAGCCCATTCCTGACCCCATCATATCCACGTTGTGGATACTTTACTACGTTTTGCTCATCCAATTATTTTTGTTTCTAATAACAGCGGAAGACCGGAAACTCAACAGCCCTACCGATCCACCAACGGTTTGCTTCGGACATCGACTCCCCCTCGTCTTCCATCAAACACAACCTCGTTCTACGGATGCCAGCGACCCCTGCAAGACTCACTCGCTTCATTCCAGCAGATTCCATCCTGGTCTATGCTATGTTCTATCAACTCAATCTCCACGACAATGGACTCCATCGGTCAACGTTTGCCTCCGGTCCGCCATCGTTTTTGATCTCACACTTGAACTGATCTGTCCGGATCCAACCTACTCCGCCTGAATGCTCTGAAACTTCATGGACTATCTCCAATTGATCTTATCTAGTCAAAAGGAACTTCGTTCTTTTCTACCAGATTCAAATATCTCGATGTTAATGATAACCTTTCCCTTCATCAACCCCACCCCCTGATATTAAATACTTCGCTAGTCACAATTCCATTCACCTCCGCATATCCTACCCGTGAAATGTTATTTCAATAGTCCGGCCAGTTGGCCTTGGATGCCAAATAAATGTATTATTATTGTTATTATTATTATTATTATTATTATTATTATTATTATTTTTATTATTATTATTATTATTACTATTAATATTACTATTATTATTACTATTATTATTACTATTATTATTGTTATTATTATTATTATTATTATTATTATTATTATTATTATTTCTTTTATCCATTAGACCACAACTTGCTTACCACTCTACAACTTTGCTCACCCAAGTCACCACTAGGCCACACGTTCTAGCAACTCTTCTATCCAATCTAAACATACCCCGACCATATTTAAAAAAATCTACCTTTTCTCCAAAGCCACTAGTGTCTTCAACGTTCTTTCCACGGACATAAAACTCCTGCCCCAGCACGAATTTAAAAAAAGCAGCCTATCAGTACTTCTTCAACAACATTCTTTGTGATATGACCAATTGGAAACGAAACTGGTTCTTTCTCAATCCATAACATTTCCTTCACCCCAGGCTATTCTCTTTACTGACTTTGGAGGGCGAAATCCTTCAGGCAGTCATCTAATTTTCCACTTTACCCCTCTGGTTTTAATCTATCCTTCTCGACTCACTGATACCACTTCTCAGCCCATTCCTGATCCCATCATATTCATGTTGTAGATACTTTACTACGTTTTGCTCATCCAATTCTTTTCTTTCTTGTTTCAGCGGAAGACCGGAAACTCAGCAGCCCTACCGATCCACCAACGGTTTGCTTCTGACATCGACTCCCTCTCGTTATCCTTCAATCACAACCTCGTTCTACGGATGCCTGCGACCCCTGCAAGTCTCACTCGCTTCATTCCAGCAAATTACATCCTGGTCTATGCTATGCTCCATCAACACAATCTCCACGACAATGGACTCCATCGGTCGACGTCTGCCTCCCGTTTACCATCATTTTCGATCTTACTTATGAACTGATCTGTCCGGATCCAATGTACCCGGCCTGGATGCTCTGACACTTCATGGACCATGTCCAATTGATCTTGTCTAGTTAAGTGGAACTTCGTCTTATTTTTTCATCAGATTGAACTATCTTGATGTTAATGATCACTTTTCCTTTCATCAACCCCTCTCACCTGATATTAAACACGTTGCTAGTTACAATTCCATTCACCTTCACATATCCTACCCTTGATTTGTTATTTCAATAGTCGGGCCAGTTGGCCTTTGACGCCAAAATAATGTATTATTGTTAGAATTATTATTACTATTATTATTATTATTTTTACTATTATTATTATTATTATTATTTCTATAATAATTATTATTGTTATTTCTTTTATCCATTACACTACAACTTGCTTACCATTCGACATTTTTGCTCACCCAAGTCACCACTACGCCACACGTTCTAGCAACTCTTCTATCCAATCTAAACATACCCCGACCATAATTTAAAAAATCTACCTTTTCTCCAAACCCTGTAGTGTATTCAACGCTCTTCCTACGGACATAAAGCTCCTGCCCCAGCACGAATATAAAAAGGCAGCCCATCAGTACTTCTTCAACAATATTCTTTGTGATACGACCGATTGGAAACGTAACTGGTTCCTTCTCAATCCATAAAATTTACTTCAACCCAGGCTATTCTCTTTACTGACTTCGGAGGGCGAAATCCCTCAGGCAGTCATCTAATTTTCCACTTTATCCCTCTGGTCTTAATTTTTCCTTCTCGACTCACTGATACCACTTCTCAGCCCATTCCTGACCCCATCATATCCACGTTGTAGATACTTTACTACGTTTTGCTCATCCAATTCTTTTCTTTCTTGTTTCAGCGGAAGATCGGAAATTCAACAGCCCTACCGATCCACCAACGGTTTGCTTCGGCCATCGACTCCCCATCTTCTTCCTTCAATCACAACCTCGTTCTACGGATGCCTGCAACCCCTGCAAGACTCAGTCGCTTCATTCCAGCAGATTCCATCCTGGTCTATGCTATGCTCAATCAACTCAATCTGCACAACAATGGACTCCATCGGTCGACGTCTGCCTCCGGTCCGCCATCATTTTCGATCTCACAGTTGGACTGATCTTTCCGGACCCAAACTAGCCCGCGTGGATGCTCTGACACTTCATGGACTATCTCGAATTGACCTTAACTAGTCAACAGGAACTTCGTTTTATTTCATCAGATTGAAATATCTCGATGTTAATGATAAGTTTTCCGGTAATCAACATCTCCCGCTTGCTATTAAATACATTGCTAGCCACAATTCCAGTCACCTCCATATATGCTACCCTTGATTTTTTATTTCAATAGTCGGACCGGTACGCCTTTGATACCAAATAAATATATTATTGTTATTATCATTATCATTATTATTATTATTATTATTATTATTAATATATTTTTTATCCAAAGATCACAATTTGTTTACCACTCACAACTTTGCTCACCCAAGTCACCACTACGCCACACGTTCTAGCAACTCTTCTATCCAATCTAAACATACCCCGACCATATTTAAAAAAATCTACCTTTTCTCCAAAGCCACTAGTGTCTTCAACGCTCTTCCCACGGACATAAAGCTTCTGCCCCAGCTCAAATTTAAAAACGCAGCCCATCACTATTTCTTCAACAATATTCTTTGTGATACGACCGATTGGGAACGAAACTGGTTCTTTCTCAATCCATAACATTTCCTTCACCCCAGGCTATTCTCTTTACTGACTTCGGAGGGCGAAATCCTTCAGGCAATCATCTAATTTTCCACTTTACCCCTCTGGTTTTAATCTATCCTTCTCGACTCACTGATACCAATTCTCAGCCCATTCCTGATCCCATCATATTCATGTTGTGGATACTTTACTTCGTTTCGCTCATCCAATTCTTTTCTTTCTTTTTTCAGCTGAAGACTGGAAACTCAACAGCCCTACCGATCCACCAACGGTTTGCTTCGGACATCAACTCCCTCTCCTTATCCTTCAATCACAACCTCGTTCTACAGATGTCTGCGACCCCTGCAAGACTCACTTGCTTCATTCCAGCAGATTTCATCCTGGTCTATGCTATGCTCTATCAACTCAATCTCCACGACAATGGACTCCATCGGTCAACGTTTGCCTCCGGTCCGCCATCATTTTTGATCTCACACTTGAACTGATCTGTCCGGAGCCAACCTACTCCGCCTGAATGCTCTGAAACTTCATGGACTATCTCCAATTGATCTTATCTAGTCAAAAGGAACTTCGTTCTTTTCTACCAGATTCAAATATCTCGATGTTAATGATAACCTTTCCCTTCATCAACCCCACCCCCTGATATTAAATACTTCGCTAGTCACAATTCCATTCACCTCCGCATATCCTACCCGTGAATTGTTATTTCAATAGTCCGGCCAGTTGGCCTTGGATGCCAAATAAATGTATTATTATTGTTATTATTATTATTATTATTATTATTATTATTATTACTATTATTATTATTATTTATTATTATTATTATTATTACTATTATTATTATTATTATTATTATTATTATTATTATTATTATTATTATTATTATTTCTTTTATCCATTAGACCACAACTTGCTTACCACTCTACAACTTTGCTCACCCAAGTCACCACTACGCCACACGTTCTAGCAACTCTTCTATCCAATCTAAACATACCCCGACCATATTTTTAAAAATCTACCTTTTCTCCAAAGCCACTAGTGTCTTCAACGTTCTTTCCACGGACATAAAACTCCTGGCCCAGCACGAATTTAAAAAAAGCAGCCCATCAGTACTTCTTCAACAACATTCTTTGTGATACGACCAATTGGAAACGAAACTGGTTCTTTCTCAATCCATAACATTTCCTTCACCCCAGGCTATTCTCTTTACTGACTTTGGAGGGCGAAATCCTTCAGGCAGTCATCTAATTTTCCACTTACCCATCTTGTTTTAATCTATCCTTCTCGACTCACTGATACCACTTCTCAGCCCATTCCTGATCCCATCATATTCATGTTGTAGATACTTTACTACGTTTTGCTCATCCAATTCTTTTCTTTCTTGTTTCAGCGGAAGACCGGAAACTCAACAGCCCTACCGATCCACCAACGGTTTGCTTCGGACATCGACTCCCCCTCGTCTTCCTTCAATCACAACCTCGTTCTACGGATGCCTGCGACCCCTGCAAGACTCACTCGCTTCATTCCAGCAGATTCCATCCTGGAACATGCTATGCTCCATCAACTCAATCTCCACAACGGTGGACTCCATCGATCGACGTCTGCATCCGGTCCGCTATCATTTTCGATCTCACACTTGAACTGATCTGTCCGGATCCAACCTACCCCGCCTGGATGCTCTGACACTTCATGGACTATCTCCAATTGATCTTATCTAGTCAAATGGAACTTCGTTTTATTTTTTCACCAGATTGAACTATCTTGATGTTAATGATAACTTTTCCCTTCATCAACCCCTCCCCCTGCTATTAAATACTTTGCTAGTCACAATTCCATTCACCTCCACATATCCTACCCTTGATTTGTTATTTCAATAGTCGGGCCAGTTGGCCTTTGATGCCAAATATATGTATTATTATTATTATTATTATTTTTATTATTACTATTATTATTATCATTATTATTTCTTTAATCCATAAGATCACAACTTGCTTACCACTCTACAACTTTGCTCACCCAAGTCACCACTACGCCACACGTTCTAGCAACTCTTCTATCCAATCTAAATATACCCCGACCATATTTAAAAAAATCTACCTTTTCTCCAAAGCCACTAGTGTGTTCAACGCTCTTCCCAAGGACATAAAGCTCCTACCCCTGCACGAATCTAAAAGGCAGCCCATCACTACTTCTTCAACAATATTCTTTGTGATACGACCGTTTGGAAACGAAAGTGGTTCCTTCTCAATCCATAACATTTACTTCAACCCAGGCTATTCTCTTTACTGACTTCGGAGGGCGAAATCCCTCAGGCAGTTATCTAATTTTCCACTTTACCCCTCTGGTCTTAATCTTTCCTTCTCGACTCACTGATACCACTTCTCAGCCCATTCCTGACCCCATCATATCCACGTTGTGGATACTTTACTACGTTTTGCTCATCCAATTCTTTTCTTTCTTGTTTCAGCGGAAGACCGGAAACTCAACAGCCCTACCGATCCACCAACGGTTTGCTTCGGACATCGACTCCCCCTCGTCTTCCTTCAATCACAACCTCGTTCTACGGATGCCTGCGACCCCTGCAAGACTCACTCGCTTCAATCCAGCAGATTCCATCCAGGTCTATGCTATGCTCCATCAACTCAATCTCCACGACAATGGACTCCATCGGTCGACGTCTGCCTCCGGTCCGCCATCATTTTCGATCTCACACTTGAACTCATCTGTCCGGACCCAACCTACCCCGCCTGGATGCTCTGACACTTCATGGACTATCTCCAATTGATCTTGTCTAGTCAAATGGAACTTCGTTTTTATTTTTTTCACCAGATTGAACTATCTTGATGTTAATGATAACTTTTCCCTTCATCAACCCCTCCCCCTGCTATTAAATACTTTGCTAGTCACAATTCCATTCACCTCCACATATCCTACCCTTGATTTGTTATTTCAATGGTCGGGCCAGTTGGCCTTTGATGCCAAATAAATGTATTATTATTATTATTATTATTATTATTATTATTATTATTATTATTATTATTATTATTATTATTATTATTATTATTATTATTATTATTATTATTAAGTAAAATGCCGGACGAAAGTTACCAACTCGGTTGTAACGACACAAATTAATGGCCGACATATTGCGTAAATTAAATTCAATTTTATTTACGTTGCACCAATGAGAAAAAAGCGAAACTTGCCGTTTAACCAATAGTGTGCAAGTAGGCATGGCATGCTATTTAAGCACGGCAATTTACCATGCAAGTCAGTTGTGGCATTTGCATTCTACCTTGCTTCACGCGTGTGCGTTCTGTCGGCTGTCAATACCTACGCTGGTGATTTGATAGTTTCACCAACAACTAACTACATCCGTGACTCAACTTGTTGCGGTATACCCAGAGAGACGAGCCAATTAAGTGCAGAACCTGCAGGACGTTATCCACATCGTGATTACAGCTCAACCACGGGAGCGACAACTCAACCAGAGTCCACCCAAGGCTCTAGGACATCTTCACACTCTGAAGACTTCAGGAGAACGCATTACCAGGCCCTCTTAAGGGCCCCCTATCAGTAACTAATCTCTATTCAGAGCACCTTAACCGAGTTTGTAACGTCGTACGGCATTTACTTGAAGCCGGGGCGTTTACAAAATTGGCGACCGCGCCAGGATATTGATTATTGTTCTGATTTTTTTGGTATAAATAAAATTGACTTCCTTTTTCATCTATTTGGGATAAAAATCGATTAAGATTTGCGTTTTATCTACCGTGATCGTGGTCTTCTGGGAATTCTGTTGGGTATATATTCGTGGATTTGTGGTGAATTTTTTTGGGGGTATAATAATAATAATACGGGGCATCTGTTCGTCTTTCCTACGTACAAAACGGCACCGTACGTACTGGACAGGCTAAATTGCGGATAATTTCAATTTTTGGAAGCAGTTACTGTTCTGCGCTCATTCAACTGTGGAAAATAATAATACATTGGCATCAAAGGCCAACGGGGCCTCTGTTCATCTTTCCTACGTACAAAACGGCACCGTACGTACTCGACAGGCTCAATTGCGGATTTTTGGAAGAAGTTACTTCGACGTGCTTTTGTTCTGCGCTCATTCAACTGTGGAAGCTGTTTGTGGGTAAGCGTTTCGTTAAAGTATATTTATACATTTTCATATTGCTTATAAATTTATGCTTTTAAGATCCCGTAAGATTGTTAAAATGTCAGGTCCAATTTTAGATATTGATGTTCCTGTTTGGGATGGAGATAGTGAGCTATTCTTTATGCGCGTAGACTCCGCTTTCTCCCCGTTTCCTGATTATGACAGTCATCAAAAACTGTCGAAGGTTTTTGCTAAACTACCTTCTGAATTGCAGCGACGGATTTATCCTAAGCTTGAGGCCATTAGGAAGCTACCTAATCCCATTTTGGGCCTACAAAACGAGGTAGAATCCTTGCTTGGACCCACGGAAACTGAGCAGATAATAAACAAATATGCGCAGTTAGATATGCCAAATCTTGGCCCCATCGAAATACTGAGGGAATTACGGAAACGTTGGTATAAAACCAACATTTCTGACCATGAGGCTAAGGTTGTTTTTATTAACAATCTTCCCCAAACATTAAAACTCTTTGCCAGACAGCTCCCCAACACTCTCTCTATAGATGACTTATCTGAGAGATGTGAGTTAGAATATAGGGTTTTGGAACCCAAAGTGAATCCATCATCCTTTTCTTCACCCCCGCAAGATGATAGAATCTCCTCTTTAGAGAGAACAGTGGCGAACATGGCCAAAGTTCTAGAAGGATTGGCCATTACCAAATCCGAGCTAAATCAAGTGAATGCTCGACCAAAATTCGTTTCCAAGTCAAATTATAATGGTAGGCGGCGATCGAGATCTCCGCAATCCTTTAATAAATATGCTCCAAAGAACTGGTGTTATAACCACCAGAAGTTTTTTATGCTTGCCAAGTTTGTCTTTGTCGTTCCGAAGAATTTCCGAATGAGTGTCAATTTCCACAGCTGACGGAGAGGACAACAGACCGCAGGCACAAGGGTGCATCAGTATCGGGAAACGTCTGGCGCAGGAAGTAGAAGACCGTACTTTCTGCACATCAACGGCATCAACGGCGCTACAGGGAAGAAGCCAACTACAATCCGACATCCCTGTCGACTCTTTTCGTCCACGCCGAATTTTTCACATAGAGAACCAAATGGACAACGCCGGTCGCAATCACCAGCCTACTTGTTTGCATGACCCGGCCAAACAGCCCAACGAACTTCTGCACCTTCTTGATTTCAAAACTGGCGAAGAGTTCATCGTAGACACAGGTGCGGCAGTCTCAGTTCTCAAAGGTGATTCAATGGCCGAGATGTCGCTAGGCGTTCTTCTCGCAACAGCTACAGGCGAGCCCATACCAACATATGGCTGCCGGTACCGCACACTCAACATAGGTCTACGACGTGAATTTTCCCACAACTTCATCATTGCCAAGGTCTCACATAATATAATAGGCCTTGATTTCCTTCTAAAATTTCGGCTCATTGTTGATCTTGCCAATCAAAAGATCATCGACCCCTCCACAGGAATTGAGCAAAATTTTTGGACACTTGCCTCCGAGCGTTTGGAGTTACAGGTCATTCAGCCAACCCCAGTGCATCATTCAGCAGAGATATCAGCAGCTCTTCGAAAATACAAATCGCTTTTCGATCTTAACAAGTCAGAGCTACGAGTCTCCAACACGATGCATCATATCGTCACAGAAGGACAACCTATTGCACTCAAGAAGCGACCACTGGCTCCTGCTAAGCTGAAAGCTGCCCAAGAAGAATTCTCAAGGCTTTTGGAAGAGGGAATCATCAGACCATCGAAAAGTTCATGGGCGTCACCACTGCACTTAGTCTCTAAATCAAACGGATCGTACAGAGCCTGTGGAGACTACCGTAAGCTAAATTCAGTGACAAAATCTGATGCATATCCTATTCCAAATATCAACACTTTACTTGAAAAACTCAACGGCAGCAATTTCTTCTCAGTGATTGACCTCAGACAAGCGTACCATCACATACCGGTAGCACCAGAGGATATCGAGAAAACTGCAGTCATCACTCCATTTGGCCTTTTTGAATATCTTTACATGCCTTTTGGACTTAAGTGTGCTACTCAGACATTTCAAAGATTCATAGACAACATACTTCGCGACGACTCTGCTTATTGTATGTCATATCTCGATGACATTATGGTATTCAGTCCAGATCTAGAATCTCATGCGAAACATCTACGACACAAATTACTGGCCGACATATTGCGTAAATTAAATTCAATTTTATTTACGTTGCACCAATGAGAAAAAAGCGAAACTTGCCGTTTAACCAATAGTGTGCAAGTAGGCATGGCATGCTATTTAAGCACGGCAATTTACCATGCAAGCCAGTTGTGGCATTTGCATTCTACCTTGCTTCACGCGTGTGCGTTCTGTCGGCTGTCAATACCTACGCTGGTGATTTGATAGTTTCACCAACAACTAACTACATCCGTGACTCAACTTGTTGCGGTATACCCAGAGAGACGAGCCAATTAAGTGCAGAACCTGCAGGACGTTATCCACATCGTGATTACAGCTCAACCACGGGAGCGACAACTCAACCAGAGTCCACCCAAGGCTCTAGGACATCTTCACACTCTGAAGACTTCAGGAGAACGCATTACCAGGCCCTCTTAAGGACCCCCATATCAGTAACTAATCTCTATTCAGAGCACCTTAATCGAGTTTGTAACGTCGTACGGAATTTACTTGAAGCCGGGGTGTTTACACGGTTAGAGTGCCACAAAATAAAGATTTAGTATTGTTGGGTGCCCTTAACAGGGCTAGTCTTGTGTTCTCTGGCAAATGCCGAGAAGGTCCGTAAGTGTGATGTCGTCCAGAAGTATTCCTAGATTCTTGTGACCAGCTCGGGTTGACTTGGGTTGTGGTTCCTTCTGTTGTGGCGTTGGAGTGTCGCTGAGCAACTTTGTTGAATTTCTGCAGTAATTGGCTCGTCTCTCTTGTTGTGCAGTAACAAGATTGTCTTGACTAAAAATTGCAAATGTTGGTAAAGCAAAGCCAAAACTCAGTGTATGTGAAAGGTGACAGACAGCATGTCGGAGATACGTACAGCAGAATGCAATCACGACAACTGAACTTCATGGTAAATTCACCGTGCTTAAATGACCATGTAATAGCCATATATGGCTAATTGCACATTATTGGTTAATAATAATAATAATAATAATAATAATACATTTATTTGGCATCAAAGGCCAACTGGCCCGACCATTGAGATAACAAATCAAGGGTAGGATATGTGGAGGTGAGTGGAATTGTGACTAGCAAAGTATTTGATGGCAGGGGGGTTTGGGAAGGGAAATGTTATAAAAACGTCAAGATAGTTCAATCTGGTGAAAAATAAATAAGAACAAAATTCCATTTGACTAGACAAGATCAATTGGAGAAAGTCCATGAATTGTCAGAGCTTCTAGGTAAAAGTGAGTTCGAAAATAAAGATAATAAAGATGGCGGATCGTAGGCAGACATCGGTCGATGGAGTCCATTGTCGTGGAGATTCAGTTGATGGAGCATAGCCAGGACATGGATGGAATCAGTCGGATTGAAGACGAGCTTCTTGCACGGGTCGCAGGCATCCGTAGAACGAAGTTGTGATTGAAGGAAGGCCAGGGAAAGTCGATGTCCTGTTGGGTTATCGGTCCTCCGCTGAAACAAGAAAGAAAAGAATTGGATGAGGAAAACATAGTAAGGTATCCACTACGTGGATATGATGGGGTCGCGAATGGGTTGAGAAGAGGTATCAGTGAGTCAAGAAGAAGGGATGAAGACCAAGGAGGTAAAGTGGAAGATTAGAGAAGTTAAAGAGAATAGCCTGGGGAGAAGTAAATGTTATGGATTGAGAAGGAACCAGTTTCGTTTCCAATCGGTGGTATCGCAAAGAAGTTTGTTGAAGAAGTACTGATGGGCTGCCTTTTTGAATTCGTGCTGGGATAGGAGCTTTATATCTGTGGGAAGAGCGTTGAAAACATTAGTGGCTTTGGAGAAGAGATATACTTTTTTAAATATGGTGGGGGTATGGTTAGCTTGGATAGAAGAGTTACTAGAACGTGTGGCGTAGTGGTGACTTGGGTGGGCAAAATTGGAGAGTGGTAGGGAAGTTGAGATCTTATGGATAAAAGAAATGACTCGAAGGTGACGTGTGAACCAAAGCGGAAGAAGGTTAGCCAGAAGTAGGCGTTCCCTATAATTTTGGCATTTCGGGAAGACTCGCTTAAGAAATCTGGAGGATACCTGTTCAATAGTATACGAGGAGGCGAGGGTGAGAGGACAGTAGAATTCGCTGGCGTAAGAAATGAGGGGCAGAACGTAGACCTTGAATAATGTGAGTTGGAGGGTGGGGTTGTTAGTCTTAAAACAGATCAGACGGGCCCATTTGAAGAGTTTGGAAGTAGTGTGTGTAAGGTGTGGGGAGAAGTCTAAGGACTTAGAGAAATGGATGCCGAGATATTTGGCCGAATCTATTATTTGTATGTCGAGGGGGTAGTTGGCAACCGGGATAGAGCAGAATGGCAAGTTTTGTTTTTTGTCATTGGTGCAGCGTAAATCGAATTGAATTTAATTTACGCAATAAGTCGGCAATTTCTTTTGTCTTTGCAGCATCAAAATTAGAGAGATTTACTTATCAATATGAGACAAATTGCACATATTTATGTAATGTGATATATTTTTTATATTTAAAATTTTCCAGTATTATTATCTATTTCATGGAGAATGTGTGGTTCGATTCCAAATAAAGATATTCCATTCTATTCTATCTATTTTTGATCAAATTGTCAAATCAGATTGTGTGCTTCTTATTGGTCTGGCATCAGCCAAAAAAATTTTACATTGTATTTCAATTAAATTACAAAATTTTTGGAGGTTTAGTGAAACTTATTGCAGTTCAAAGCGAATTACGTATGTTTTGTAGTTGTTTAAATAATTGTCTCCCTAATGTAAATTGATTTATTCTGTGTATTTTTTAAAATTTCACCCAATTCGCGCATTATACACTATTAGATCTGACGGTAAATTTATATTTTTTTAAAGACAATGAACAAATGTATAATTCAGTAATGAATAAAATAGCAATATTTATAAATTAGTATATTTTTATAAAACTAATAATATTAAATTGTTAAATGGTAGTAAAGACATTCTGAATCGACAATTTGAAAGATCAAAATGCAATTCATATATATTATATATCTTAATTCATTAATAATTAAGTGTCTCATTCGCTCGCAGCCAACATTAATGTGTCCGATGCTTGACAAATTTTCTCTCTGTAGATGAAGCTATTTCCTCTGACATCTCGTAGGTTTTACCTTGTTTAACGGCTAAGTCATTGGTAATACCGACATATCAGCTCCCGTATATACATGCATTATTATTGTCTGTTGAAGAGTTCTAAAACTCTTGACTTCTAGCAACGTTTCACATACTTTTTTTTCTTCGAAGGTCATCTGAATCTGATCACTTTTTTGGTGCTCTACTGGTCTTCTTCTCTCGATCTACAAATCTGAGCCTCTAAAGGATTTATATTTTAGGCAAGATCTCGTCTATTAATATTGGTGAGATGGTATGCCCTATTTCGCCATTGAACTGGCCTTTCTCTAAGAGAACTACTGATTTTGCTGCTCCATAGATGATTTATTCGTCGCAGCTGGTGTCTTTTTATATTGACCTTGCTTTCAAGATATTAGCTCTCGCCGTTCGTCCCGCCAAGAATTCCAATAACGTTGTCGCCCCTGCCGCACGTTTTAATGGGACCCATGCGCGGTGTAGCAGCAACCAATTTGTTGGTCATCATGGCCGAACTTTGAAGAGTCTGATTTCTTTCTTCCAGGCCTCCCTGCGCGCTCGATATTGCGCAATAACTGGTATGATCCAGCATATGAATATGATGACCTCATATGGACCCAACCCGGGAAAAGTCTCAGTAAACTTGGATAACCATCGCTTGATGCGTGCCATGGTATCAAGAACCATCTCACCCTGTAATAGTTTTAGTCTGTACAAAGCTGAAAACCACTCCAGAGGCCTGGCTCGGAAGTGATCCAACACTCATCTTCTATATTCTTCCTACGTCAGGTCAACAATAAATTCGAATTTGATTGCAACTGTCCGGTCAACTAACTCCTTGATTGCCACACGCACAAAATGTGCTTATAATGAAAATTCTTGCGCTCGACCAGAGGCTTCACATTTTTTGAACCACTGTAGAGGTTAAATTAATTATAGGACAGAAATTAACCTCTCATATAAAAATAAATCAATTTTTATTTTTGGACATTTGATGTTATCGCTGGTTTCGTAAAACAATATTGTAATTTTTGAAAAATATTGTAAAATTTTTTGAAAGTTCTTTTGTTCATATTGTCGAAGTTTTGGACTTGTCTTGTGGAAGGAAATGAGAGAGTTTTGATCTGAGTTTCTGAATTGCATAAGCGGGATATGGCGTGGTTCCATCTCCGATTCTTTGTGAATAAAACTTTGTAATCCTCTCGTCGTTTTGTTTTTAATTATCAGCGAAAAGAAACACAAATTTGCTTTGGGTATTTAAAGTGTATATTTGTTTTAAGGTCTCAATCATTCCAGTTCAGTAAATTTGTGGACATCAGCGTATCCGGGTAAGCTTACTTAATTAATATAATATATAAATTACAAGTAATTTAATAATATCATGTCTGGTTCATTAAATACTGAGGATACAGAGCAGTTGGCTAGCGGACTTAAGGATTGTAGCTTAAGAGATAGTTCAGAGGAGCTTAAGTGTTCCAAGATAGATGATCATTCCGCATATATGGATTTTCCGGGCCTGGCATCCAAGAGACCCCTTATGGTAGTGACCTAAGGGCCTCTACAAAAAATGGCGACTGCGCCAGGATCCTTTATGCGGAAAGATATGCTGTAGATGATCGTTTTTACCGCAATTCTATGGATAGCCATGTTAAGCTCACTATGTACAGACCAGACAACCATTATGAATGGGTCGAAGAAGCAAAATTTTATTTTAAACTAAAACGGATGACCGACCCTATAGAAAGGTTTGCCTCGGCCTGGTGGTGCTTACCTGAGCCATTAAAAAAGAATCTGTTTAGACTCAGGAAATGTTTTACTGAGAACGAACCAGAAAATGCATTTGAGCTTCTAGTAGAAGAACTCCATGGACGATATCAACCCGAGATGATTAAACGGATGACTGACTTATTACGTCAGGAAAAGATGGGAAATCTACTTCCATCTGAATTTTATGACAGACTTATTTCAAAATCCATCGGGCTTGATATATCTGAGGAAGTTATAAATAGTATATTTGTAGCAGAATTGCCTGCTAGACTAAGAGCCACCTTGGATGTATATGATACATTGGAACTAGAGTGGCCCAAGAAGCTCAAAGGGTTGGACAAATTGTATCGTCAGAAGGAACCTAAGGTGTATGCAGTAACCGCAGATTCACGCCTGGAGCAGCAACTCAGACATCTCTCAGAGAGACTCCTGACCATAGAGAATGAATTAAGTACCCTCCGCAGGGATGTGGGTTGGATAAAAAGCAATAAGGAAAGTTCCAACAGAAGTAGGGTAAATTCTCGGAGTCAACGTTCAAATTCCAAGCATTGGAGAGGCGAATCGCGTGAGGGTGTACAAGGACCACGCGAGTGGTGCATATCGCATCGCAAATACGCCGAGTTTGGAAAATGTCAGGAGGGGGATGCACGTTTCCAAAGTTGGGTGGTCCCCGATGGAAAGGAAGTAGTCTTCCTGTAGCCTGGTCGAAGCTGCCGGAAAACTAATGGAGCCCCCGCTAATAGGAGCCGTAGGGGGGGTTGCGCATGCAAGGCTCCAAGGTATGCATATTCGTGGCATACTAAAATCAGCGAAGTTAGGTTCGGAAGCTTTGATGGAAGTAACGCGCAGTTATACAGTCCGTAAATCTGTTAGATTTCGGCTGGCAGGTAATCCTAAAGAGGTTGCTGGTTATAGCAACAATAAGTTCGTTATAACTGATGAACTTAGTGGCCTAAAATTTCTTAATAGACACGGGTGCAGAGGTGAGCATAGTTCGATCTAATGTGGTGGAAATTGATAGCCCCACATTCGATTACCAACTATGGGCTGCTAATGGAAGTCCAATTGAGGTTAAGGGAGTTAAAGAATTGTCAGTGACATTGGGGCAGAAATCTCCATTTACGTGGAATTTTCTGGTCGCTGATATAAAGGATAACATCATTGGGATGGACTTTTTGATCCATTTTAATCTCGCTTTAGATCCCAAATCTAGGACCATTGGACAAAGCACTGGGATAGTGACTTATGCTGAGACTGGGACCTCAGTAGTTAGGTCAGTGAGACTACCCAGACCTGTCGTCGCCGATGACTTGGCGGATGTCATCGAGAAACACCTGGCCGTGTTTCTGCCATTCAATGCTAAACGCAAGGGTTTAAAGACAGGCATAGAACACCAAAATCGAGTTGGTGGAGCCACTACCTTGTTTGCCCAAGTCTCAACCGTTAGCACAACACAGGCAGCAGGTTGCTATTGAAGAATTTAAGTGGTAGAGAGAAGAAGGAATTTGTAGGCGTTCAAATTCCAACTTTGCATCTCCAATAGTGGTTGGTCCCAAACCTGAACCAGGTCAATGGAGGGTTTTTGGTAACTATCGTCTATTGAATTCGGTAACGAAAGGCGATTCGTATCCTCTACCGAACCAGAGTACTTTGCTCAGGGATATAATGGGGTATGAGGTATACACAACGTTAGATCTGCAGAAAGCGTACTATCAAGTACCTATGGAGGCAGAATCTATACCGCTCACAGCAGTGCGATTCCCTGGAGGAGGATCGCATGAATTCTTATGTATGCCTTTTGGGTTGAAGAATGCAAGTCAGACATTCCAGCGTCTGACAGAGGAAGTTCTTCAAGACTGTTCATTTGCTAGAGTGTATATAGATGACATCATTATATATAGTCAATCTAGGGAGGAACACCGGGAGCATTTGGACATCGTTTTGTCTAAGCTGGAACATTATGGATTGGTAGTGAAACCAGAAAAGAGTAGGATTGGTTGCTCTACCGTAAAATATCTTGGACACACCATTTCCAAGGATGGAATCAAGCCCTTGGAAGACAAGGTACAAGCAATCAAGGATGTGCCAGAACCTAGAACTGTACGCCAGTTGCGTAGATTTTTGGGCATGATTAGCTACTATCGTCGGTTCATACCAGGTTTAGCTGGAATTTTGGGGTCGCTAACTCGACATTTAGTTCGTGAACGAAGCACAATCAAGAAGTCCTGGCCTATTAATTTTAGCCAAGACGACAAGGAAAAATTCCAGAGGGCCAAAGATCTGTTAAGCCAAATAACCACATTAGCACCTGTGGATTGGACTAAGCCGTTTGAGCTGGTCACAGATGCTTCTGATGTAGCCATAGGAGCAGTGTTACATCAACGGGAAAATGGTATAGTCAAGCCGATTGGATTCTATAGTCGGAAACTCCAAGATCGCGAGAAGCGATATGATACGCTTGGAAAGGAGTTACTAGCAGTTTATTCTGCAGTGTTGCATTTTGAACACTATCTAGATGGACATCAGTTTATGATATTAACTGATCATAAACCGTGGGAAAGCAAAAAGACTAAATTATTCTCGGCGGGTGAATTCACAAATAACCCGACTCGCAGAATTTGATTTTACCATTAGTCATATCTCAGGAAAAGATAATGTGGTGGCAGATACTCTCAGTAGACCAGACGTATCAGATGAAGATATGATTCGTTCAGAGTCACTCGTATGCTCTATTGTATCTTCTAATGATTTTGTCCAGCAATTGATGGAAGCACAAGGTTCTGATCCTTTAGTAGCTGTGTTGGAAAAGAATCCTGTATATACACGCAGGAAGATTGGAGATAAGTGGTTATTATGTGAAATCTCCAGGAGCCAACCTAGACCTTATGTACCGCTAGAATTAAGGTATAAGGTAATTCAGCAGCTACATGAATTCAGTCATCCTTCCATTAAGGCAACTATCAGGATGGTCACTGATAGATATGTATAGCCAAAGATGTCGAAAGACATAAGAGCCTGGGTAAGGACATGTGCCCGGTGTCAAACTTGTAAAGTTTGGCGTCATACCAAAACTGAAATTAAAACGATTGGTATACCAGCGGGTCGGTTCATGCATGTTCATATTGATATAGTAGAAATGCCTGAGATTTCCGGCCAAAAGTATTTACTCACGATGGTCGATCGGTTCAGTCGTCAGTTTGAGGTAGCAATCCTGAAGGACATGACAGCTCAAGAGGTCTTACTTATGTTCTTGCATAATTGGGTGTCGCGATATGGTGTACCGGTAAGGGTAACTACTGATCGTGGTAGTCAGTTTATGTCTGAACTGTTTATCAGATCATTGAATACAATGGGGATAGAAGTAAGACACACATGTGCTTATAATCCCAGAGCCAATGGGATGGTTGAGAGACTGCACAGGGAGCTGAAGGCTGCATTACGCTGCACCGGTGGATCCAGTTGGATACATGATTTGCCCATAGTTTTGTTGGCAATGCGAAACAGATACAGAGTTCAGTTAGGAACATCCATAGCAGAACTTGTTTATGGAGAGCCACTGAGGTTACCTGGAGATATTCTAATAGAAGCTCCAAGTTGTCTCGATTGGGCCTCTAGTTCAGTAGATTGGTTTGTTGGAGCATTGAGAGATAAAATGAGTCGTTTAGCTCCAACCAAAACTAGAAGTCCAAAGTCCAAATGATATGTATCTTCAGATTTAAAGCTGGCATCGCATGTATACATAACTAACAAGAACAGACAAAATTGTGTGACTCCATTCTATAAGGGGCCATATAAAGTCAATCATATGACTGAGAAAAATGCATTTATAGAAGTAAATGGCACTGTAGAAAGTGTAACACAGGATCGCTGTATTCCACAGTTTATTTGGACGGAGGAGGAGACTGAGGAACAGTATTCACCGAAGTACCCAGAAGTTGAGGCGAGATGTGACTCAGAAATTGGTGAGAAAAATGAAGAGTCGAATAAATATGGTAAAGAAGTAAAGATTAAAACCAAGACAACTGAGAATCAAGAACAATGCGATATGAATATGAAATCTGGTGAAGTACCAGCACAACTTGTTGAAACTCGGTCTGGAAGAGTCATCAAGAAACCGAAGAATGAAGACTACATCATGTATGGTTAATCATCTTAAACATGAGGGAGTATGTAGAGGTTAAATTAATTATCGGACAGAAATTAACCTCTCATATAAAAATAAATCAAATTTTATTTTTGGACATTTGATGTTATCGCTGGTTTCGTAAAACAATATTGTAATTTTTGAAAAATATTGTAAAAATTTTTGAAAGTTCTTTTGTTCATATTGTCGAAGTTTTGGACTTGTCTTGTGGAAGGAAATGAGAGAGTTTTGATCTGAGTTTCTGAATTGCATAAGCGGGACACTGCGTGGTTCCATCTCCGATTCTTTGTGAATAAAACTTTGTAATCCTCTCGTCGTTTTGTTTTTAATTATCAGCGAAAAGAAACACAAATTTGCTTTGGGTATTTAAAGTGTATATTTGTTTTAAGGTCTCAATCATTCCAGTTCAGTAAATTTGTGGACATCAGCGTATCCGGGTAAGCTTACTTAATTAATATAATATATAAATTACAAGTAATTTAATAATATCATGTCTGGTTTATTAAATACTGAGGATACAGAGCAGTTGGCTAGCGGACTTAAGGATTGTAGCTTAAGAGATAGTTCAGAGGAACTTAAGTGTTCCAAGATAGATGATCATTCCGCATATATGGATTTTCCGGGCCTGGCATCCAAGAGACCCCCTTATGGTAGTGACCTAAGGGCCTCTACACCACAACTGTGGCATTTCCACATTCAAGAGTGCAAGCATAGGCTTACATTCTGATGGTGGTCGGAAAAAAACTTGTTGATTCGGATGAAACACCGGCATATGTCTGTCTTATGCCTCTTGGGCGCGGTCACCATTGTTCACTTCACCAACATAGATTTGGTCGGTTATGCGGATTCCCTCAAAATGTATTATAAGTGTGTCGTTCAGCCGAGGTTTAGTTATTCCTAACTCCGCAGTCAAGATATGCATTTATGTAGACACGTCTCTTACTAAATTTTCCGATCCGCCAGAAACCATTTTTAAACAAAACAAAAATACTTTATTTTTAAATAATTATCCATAGGAAGTTGCTTGTATAATGCGCGTCCATTTAGTAAAACAAAATACAATTTCGTATTATTTATATTCACTTCTACGGCTCGAAGGTGGCTTCCATCATTGTGCTGACTGCTTTATCTTAACTCTTGCACTTCTGCGAGGACATTTTGTTAAATTTATTTAAGTTTCTGATAGGAAACTTGGTGCGTTTTCGGTCTCAATGGTTGCCTGAACTACAAATATTGCGTAAGATAATACAATGGCTCGCTCAGCCGCGGGACTCTTACGTTTAGACACTGCAGGAACAGAGAGAATCGCCTTTGCTTTTGCAGACGTCGGTTTTTGTACCACCACACTGATCGTATTGGCTGATGGCAGGGTCTTCAGATCAACATTGGGAATAGGGAAATGGGGCCCACTGATCAACGTTACGTGAATTGGAGGACAGCGAGTTCGCGGTATTATTTAGATTGGATAAGTGTAGTTTTTGGACACATCATGCTTATTTGTTGTTAGTGGAACACTTCAATGTGGTGGGGGCTCAGGGAGATGGGGTCGTGTGACGGAGCGTCACCGAGAATACGTCCAAATAACGAGCGCCGTTTCTTAGATTTGCTACACCCAGGGTAAGTGGTTCTAATTGCGGAAGGGATCGATGTCACTGACAGAGAGCTTGTGGCTTTCCCAAGTTATCCGCTGTAGCCCTGTACTTTCATGCTTTAATTTTACTTTTCTTGTCGAAATCAAGGAAGATTGATATTTGAGCGATTCAAGCTTATCGTGGGAGAGTCTGTCGTGAGAGGTTAGCACGAAAGCACGACGCTTTCCGACAAAGATATTTTTCAGTTGATAAAAGTTATCCCCCAGTTGCTCGATCATATCAGAGACTAGCTCACCTTTCAGCCTTAAAAGTAGATTGTGTTTGCTGTGATTGTGCAAATAACCCTCTATTTTAACCCCGTTGAAGTAATAATCAGCTTGGTGCAACAAGTCTGGCTGCAAAGTGAAAATAGAAAGATTTCCAGATGGAGCTCCAAGCAAACCCGTGATATCGACCTTTTGTAGTTACAGTTCAGCAAGACCAGATGGTAGGTTATGGGTTGGGGTTGGACCAGTAGATAGTGATGGCAATATCTGGTTCATGACGATTGAGTGCGATAAAAAAAATTAAGGGATTTGGCATTTAAACGGTTCGTGCTAAAGAAAATTAAGGTATAAAATAAATATACAAATCAATAGAGAATTAAATTAAATATAACTAAAAATAAATTCCAAAAGTATGAATTTGCAGTGGTCAGATCAAACGGGAAATCTAGGAAAGCTAAAAAGAAATTTAGAAAGAAAACAAAACATCGATCCAAGTTTGAAACCAAAGAAGTCCATCAGCGAAACCATACCGCCTGTTGTACTTTGTCACATTTATTTTTTTTAAATAAAATTTTATCGTTCTCTGAATTTTTTCTTTGTCTTTCAAATCGTAAGCTACATGTTCCTTTTCACACGTAAAAATGCGTTTTTAATCTGGTCAAGGTTCAAGAGACATTATTTTTTGTGATGCTGGTTAAAATTACCTGATTGATGACTAAAATCTATTGTTTTCAGCTACTATAATCAAGGTTTCGAACTTGATATAAAAATCTGACCCATTAAGTACATACATTTGTCAGTATGAACTAAGATTTGTGTAGTGTATAAAAGGTATTCATCCATTAGATCGGTTTCGTTCTTATTGGGAACTCATCATGTACTGGCCAGAATTTTTCGCGGACAGGACTCGAACCTGGACACGTCTGCTTTGGAATCTGGTGTTCTAACCACTGTGTTACCCTGCCGTATATTACACACAATTTTCAGTCATATACTAACTAATGTAACTCAGTTAGTCTTTTTCTCATTTAGGTGGAGCTCATATGGCTTCCATTTAGACTCAAAGTTCCAAATAACCATCCCCCATCTGTCATAACTGAATAGAGACCACACTACATGGTGAAGTGGTATTGAAATAAACATTTATATAATTATAAAAAACATTAGTTGCGCGGGCGATGACAACATTTACTATAATCAAGGTTGCAAACCTGACCCAATAAGTACATACATTTGCAAGTATGTATTAGGTTTTGCGAACCTAGTAACAAATTAGTTCAGTTGTGACCAGAAGGATAAACCAAAGGCAGCATGAACGGAAAGTATAATCTCATGCACATTCGTTTCGTGCTTACTGGCGACTCATCAGTAGGAGCCGGTATTACGCCCTTTAACCACTATATATTTGGTAGAAGAATGTGGAATAATAGGACGGTACATACATTTGTCAGTATAAACTAAGAATTGTATAGTGTAGAAAAGGCAATTCATCCAGTAGACCGATTTCGTCCTTATTGGAAATTCATCACGTACCGGCTAGAATTTGCCGCAGACAGGGCTCGAACCTGAGTATGTGATGATTTCCCAATTAGGACGAAACCGGTCTACTGGATTAATTGCATTTTCTACACTATACAAGTCTTAGTTTACACGGAAAAATTTAAGTACTCAATGAATCAGGTGTTTATATTAAGTTGATTATAGTAAATGTTACCACCGCCGCGCAACCAATGTCCGTTTAATTATATTGTTTTCGGCTCTTTTTTGAGCAAAAAATTTTTGGTTTTCCTTTTTGGTTCCCAAAGACAAACCAATGAAGTCGCGGGTTCATCCCAACAATGCGTAAAAATCCACTTTGCTAGTCTTGTAGAGTTTATATATATATATATATATATATATATATATATATATATATATATATAAATGTATATATATATATATATATAGTCCAAACATAAATATGACTATTTCAATTGTTGAAACTTTTTTGTATTTTGAAGCGTTCTATTTGTTCACACAACATGTAATAGTAATACATTTTTATTATTCAATAAAGGTCATCTGATCGTTAATTGGAAAAATCAAGATACAAATATAAATAAGAATTATATATAAGTGAAAAAGTGACATGAAATTTCCTATCAGTTAAGGCAGCAATGGAGCCAGTACAAGATAGTTAAGAAAACTACTTCCTTCCGGTTATAACAGAGCCCAGTGTAGAGGCTAAAATAAAGTTTTAATTTATTATGATCATATTAACCATAATGATTTCTTGAAAATGATTTTATCTTAATTCTCAGCAGAATTCAGTACCTCCGTTTGGTGCAATTTGAGTGCATCATTGAAGAGAGCACTTTTAGATTTTTGTAAATTATCAAACAGGCCTTTGTGGGTGAATGGATAAGATTCGATTATCAATAACACCAGGTTAATAGCCATAAGTGTCACGAATAATGTCCAGTTGTATTGCGGGTGCGAGAGCAAAAGGTTATGCTTCCAGACTCTCTTATCTCTGAGGTGTTCTAATCTCCGCGGGTAGCATGTTGAAAACGTTTTTAGCCTTGAAATAAAATTTCCTTCGGTAAAAATATTGGGGGCACGGTTTTTTGGTAGATGTCAAAGAGCTGAAAGAGGCGGGGCAAGCGAATTTTATCCGGATTAAGTTTAAGGCCAATTTTGCTAAGTTGAGCATGCAATAATATAATACCTGAAAGATTTGTAATACGAGAGAGCCGGGGGTGGACTGGCTGCTATAAACCGCCATAACATTGACATATTTAAAACGTTTGAGTTGGTTATCTACAAACTGAATCTGTGGAAGTACTAGATTGAAAGTTGTGAACTACTAATACTGTAGAACACCAGAATGGCTAGAGGCTCTTATCGAGTGTTCATTGCCGATTCTTACAGACGTTCATCGGTTCCGGAGATAATAACTGATAAACCTAAATACGCAACCGCAGCTGTCATTTCTCAATAAAGCGGATTCAATTGCCGAAACGGACAGTGTCGAATACCTCAGAAATTTCCCGAACAAGGAGGGTGCGACTAAAATTGAATTGGAGCAATAGCAGTGATTTACGATACTAGCTAGATTAGTGAAGGAAGTGCGCCAAATCAAAAATTTTGTTGATCATCCAAAAGATTGAAACTGGTTCTCGATTTAATGAAAGGAGTTATTTCATTATTGGGAATTCTGTCTAGCATATCAGTCAATGCCGGGATAGTGGACGTAGTGCCCCTTTTTAGAATGGGCAAGATCATCGACTTTAGCCATTCTAGGAGAAAAGAGGTAATTAATTGCTGAAAATGAATCACAAGAAACATTATCAGATCGAAGGAATGAAGCCTGTGCGGTTCTTGCAAAGAGGACCAGAACGCGATCGTGGACCGACAAGTGATAGATCTCTTGCTAATGGTGAGCAAACGCTAGTCAATCGTAAATTTTTGTAGTGCAATGTTTGCTCGGCGGTTTGCAGTGTTGGACATTTTGAAAACTGAACGCGTGAAGTGCATGGCTTGAAACACTGGGCAGACATAAGGACGCAGGTGGAGGTTTGTTGTCGCCGCAAAGCAAAAGAAATACTGTAAAGACATTTCCGCTGTCACGACGGGAGGCAGCAAGGCCAGAGGAAATAGCAGATACAAAGGATAGGACTGGGACTTGACCAAAAACTGGGCTGCGACATTTTGTTGCATTAGAAACCAGTCTAGGTACATTTTTTATCTTAGAGGGTAGTTTAGCAGGCGCCAAATTATTTAGTATAATGTGTGTGAACGAGAATTTTAGTGCATCACGCGGCTCAGGTGTAAGTACCACGTCTATAGTCATGGTTCACGACGGGGTCGGCTATAAATTCGAGGCATAGTAGTTTCTGCCTGAGTAGATGCAGTCCTTTAATTCGTGAAGGAATTAAGAATGAAGAAGCAAGCAGTGGAGTATCTCCAAGAGTACCTCCAAACAATAGAGCATATTCTATAGGAATTGGTCCAGCCAGAAACAGAAACCTTGGTAATAGAAAGATTAGGGATCGACGGCTGAATGATTGCAAATTTATCTGTCACCCTTTACAATTAGGTGCTGTCGCGCTTCATTTTGACCGACCATGAAGATACCAAGGGAGATCGAGAATTAGGTGTTTCCAACACGGAATTGTTGGGTCTTTTTTGTGTGAGAACAAATGCAAATTGCTTATTTACCGCAACATCATTTAGTTTATGAATGTTGCATTGAGAAGCCTTTCTCACCTTCCCATTAAAGAAATGGATAGATTGGTGTAAAAGGTGTAGCTGCAAAGTGGAATTTGGCCACTTGGCTTGGTGTTCGGAATGACGTTTTGACAGGTTCGCCAGCATTTGGATTAGGATTAAAGCGTAAACTGACAATTGGGGCTTTAGATTCATAACAAAGAGGATTAAAAATTTGGAATTCTAGAGACAAATGGTCGTTGCAGAGTATATTATAATTAGGAGGGAATAATGTTTAGTAATGGAACCACAGTGTATATATGCATAGTCCAGGTAGTAAAAATAATTCGTTAGATTGAGGCGGATATTGGAGTTCAACGAAATAATGTGTTAAGTACACACGAGAAACTTTAGAAATTTGAAAAAATGAAGATAAGATACGAAATTTTTTGCCGAATCAATATTCTAGAACTCCACTTAGCACAACCCCCGATGGCTTTATTTCACCCGACAATTCTCGATTTGTACAATAACGTAAAAATCATTTTAAAAATGTGTTTATACTTTCTTTGAATTTGTGCTTAACATGCTCATTGAGCAAGTGATTATATATTATTACATAGCTCTTCTTATTCATTTTGAGATGGCGTCTGTTGCCAAATAAAATTTAAAATTATTATTTCTCATTTAAGTAACTAATCTTTCAATTGAATTGCACACTAAAGTGTCACCTTCTTCGTATGCATTGACCTTTTACAATCCCGTTTGACACATTTTATTTTAAGGTTCTTGAGTGTATTCGTATCGTTTCTGTGAAAGCTTCCCATACATTTATAATGATAAATCATTAGATATTACTGTTTTCTCATCGTTTACGATGCCAGTGAGTTCACTTGTCCATTTAATTTGCCGATATCTCTGCATCTATAACAATTTCTGTTAACTTTTTTCGAAGGAGGTTGTTCTGTTGAAGTGACCGTCGCTCCTCGTACCGCAACTCCCTTACTTGACTTACGTTCCTTTTCCATCCTATTACCAGAATATTTCACAGGACCAATTCTTCGTAGAGTTTGACTTCACATGCGTGTCAGCTGCCTCCATTGGATTAACTTCTGTAAAATCATCGGTAACAATCTCAATAGCCTCAAAATTGAGGCTGGCATCCATTTTGTATAAATTAGAATACTAGAATATTAGATGAGTATGTTCTGGGATCATCGATCAACACAAAATGAAACTGGTATGCCCGTTATCATACTGAAGCAAAGCGAAGTTAAAGTTCCCTGCGTCCCTTGACTATTATTTTTCCAAAACAAGCAAGAAATGTGAAATTCTATATACAGATTATACTGTTAGGTCTTAATTCGGTAATTATAAAATCATGAGATGTTGTTCAACGTGAGCTACACCTTGCTCTTCTACACAACACTGAGCTCAATTTCCAAAGTCAAAAACCAATCTTGTACGAACAACAAAAAAATGGAAAACATGAATTTAAAAGCCCAAATATAGTTATCAGTTAATTTTTAACTGAGGCATTCGCAAATCCTGCATACGCTCAAAATTTTAAGATTTAGCTTCTAAAAGTAGAATTATTCTTCTCTCGAAATTTCCGAATCATCCTTAAAGGTGATGTTGTTTCCATTCGTGTCCCGCAGCATTGTGTACACTATTTCCTTCCAGCTGTCCCAATATCTGCCTTCTTGATGCCGCAAATTTAGAGCCAGATATGGCCTTGGAATCTCGATCCTTCATCTGGTCTTGCTTCTTAGAGTCTTCGATCATCCAGGTAAATTTTGGAATGCAACGATTCACAATAGCCTGTTATTTACTTTACTGAACACTCTTGTCAGTCATTCTTTTGGCTATAGATAGTCTCTTGCAAAATGAAGTTCAACGGTTTTTTCTATTCACCGTAGCAATGTGCATGTGCAATACCAGTTTTAAATCAAAGAACACAACATTTTGTTTAGACGCTTCTAGTTGAAGTTGGAGCTACACGAGAAATCTTATCTCCAAACAACTATACGAATCCATGAATAAGGTTTGAAACCAATTAGGGAGACTTGGAGTTTCAGTACGAATGTATCCAGACAATCTCAATGGTTAAACCATCATTGATTGCGCGGGTGGTGATAACAATTCTTTAAATCAAGTTTGTGAATTTGAAATAAACACCAATCAAATTTTATTTAACCAGTCGCACGACATAGCAAAACTACAATCATTCACACGTACTAGCGTGTGACTCACGGTCGTTTTGCTATGTTGTGTGACTGGTTAAATACAATGGGATTGGTGCTTGTTTCAAGTTTGCAAACTTGATTTAAATAATCTCAATGGTTCATCATATACCAATTTTGCTAAAAATGCTCCTGATTGTGTCCTACTTAAATTTCAAATTTATTTCTAAACTGAGTGAAAAACTCGAGCATGTAGTGTCTGATAAGGTCAATTAACGTTATCGGTAAACCATAACATTACACGAAAATGGCAACGTGAGCGGTCACATCTTTAAGGATGGAGACCTCGAACTGACCACCATACCTGTCTATCATTGTTAACACAAACATTTCACAGTTAAGTCCGGTAACTTCAACAATGCCGATGTGCACTTGTATAAATGGTCCATCAACTATCTCCATTTTCTTTACTTCTGTCTTGGCATGTCACTAAACTTTGAATTTTTGACACTTCCAGATGCAATCAACTTTACACGTATTCCATTAGACGTGTTTGGTCATACATATAGCTCTACGATACTAATGAGTGCAGCTTTTACTGAAGGGTTTCCAACTCATGTGTTTTGCTTATCGAGATTTTACAAAGTGACCACCTATCACTTATATGTCTATGGAAATAATCCGGATTCTTAGATAATTCTGCCACAGAGCGATCCATTATTTGTGCTTCCATTAATTGCTGACTGAAATTGTTTATCGAATTAACCATGACATTTAATGGCCTTTGACGTATATGTTCTATATCTGCCTCATTTTCTCTACTGAATGAGTCTGCTACCACCTTTTTCTTCTAAGAAAGCAACTGTGAAGTAGAAATCTGCTAGTCAGGTTATCTAAGAGTTCATCTCCGGAGAGAATTTTAAACTTGTGATTTTGCCAAGGTTTATTATCATCGATTTATAATCCGTCAAAATCTTGAAGTGATGATCTTTTAAGTAAGAATAAGAAAAGCTTCATTTTCTTATATATTACCTTCTGCTCCGAGAGCATGCTTCACACAAGTTAAATATTTAATTATAAGTTTAAAACGTGTGTATACTTTCCATAAATTATGTTTTGCGAGCTTGAAGTAAACAAAAATCCCATTTTATTTAACCAATCGTCGAACAACAGAAAATCTACCGCCAGTCACAGATACTGATGCGTTACGACCATCCATGATAATCATCCGAGTACGATAGCAAACTGACTAGCGAGGATCAAACCGCATTGCATATATATGGAAAGCAAAATTAAATATGCGGCTCTCACCTCTAGTAGTCTTGCATACATTGTACGTGACTGGAAATGTCGGCTGCACAATTTCTATGCAGTCACGAACATTAGCAATAAAATTAAACAATATTTGATTTTATAATTTTGTTTATACTTTGTTTGTGTGAGTTTCGTGCTATTGTACAATTAGGCGATCAAAAAACACCTCGAGGAAATGTAAATAATTTAGCTACGAAAACATTACAGTTAAGCCTATGTTGGTTAGAAGACTATTGATCATATGCCTAGATAGTGTAATGATTTATCAATAGCCTAATTTAATTATTCGATGTATCAAATTTATTGCCTTGAATAAGTTTCACCAGGTAGACACATTTATCTGTAGTCTAGCAAATAGTAACTGCATTCCGATTTATAATTACAGTTTAGGCATAGATCTTTCCGTGTAGAAATTGCCTCCGGATGTTTATCGACAACACAGAAGATATAACATTTTTTGAACAGTAAATCCAGCTACCTCATTGACTATTATGATAATATGAGTCTTGACTCTTCTTTTGATGATGTTTTCGATTTATCCCTTAGATCGTAGTGTAGAACGAATGTACAAATTGCATGTATGTGCACCTACATGTTATGTAGTAGAAATCACTATTTTTTATTTATTATCAATTTTGATTTCGAAAATTGATTCATAATCGTCTTGGTGATATTGTCCAGCTAGATCAATTTAATTTAAAATATATCTGGATATTGACTACATGAGTCGCTTGGTAATCAGTTGTATAATATGAAGAGTTTTAAGAATAGAAGCATATTATGAAATAAGTTGTGAAATTGAGTCAGGCAAATTTGTGAATCATCATTCTAGCTAATCTGAAAAAGCAACTTCAATTTATTTTAAACGTACAGAGGTCATGTCGCTTAATATACTTATGAGTGTTAGCCTGAGCGAGACTTTCTGAGTAAGACAAAGTATAGCATGTGCGCCTCAGGGAGAATGCTTGGAGTCCTTCCAGTTTGTCGCATAGTTCATTGCTTGCGCGGTTTCAAATAACGTTTTTTTTCGCGAATAGGTCTTAAATATGTCTTAAAACGAATAAGCCTCAGATCGATTGTTTTTGCTTGCTTTAGTATCAAGTTAATTAAACGCTTGGCTTTGAGGATAATGAAAGTTATACGCTGTTTGAAGCATAATATATTTTTAAGAATTACTAATGTATATATTTTATTGTGTATTATTCTAGAATGATTTCCCTGGATGTGTAATTTTTCTGGTATGTAATACCTTCTTAACAAATTGTAAGAGTGATGATTTAGATATTTATTTGAAGCAATAGGCTTTGTAGTATTCAGTGGATGGCCTGTAGGTCTTCTTTATTATTTTGCGCATATTGTGCTTTATTTTTTGGGCTGATTGGATAAAGTATTCTTTAAATCAAGTTTGCGAGCTTGAAGTAAACACCAATTCTATTTTATTTAACCAGTCGTCGAACAACATAATAAAACTACCGCCAGCCTCAACGCACTGACGCGTTTCGACCTTCCTTGATCATCATCAGAGTACGACGGCAAACTGACTATCGAGGATCAAACCGCATTGCATATAAATGGAAAGCAAAATGAAATATGCGGCTCTCACCTCTAGCAGTCTCGCATACATTGCACTTGACTGGAAATGTCGGCTGGCGGTAGTTTTATTTATGTTGTTCAACGACTGGTTAAATACAATGGGATTGGTGTTTACTTCAAGCTCGCAAACTTGATTTAAAGAATTGTTACCACCACCCGCGCAAACAACTATTGTTAAATTGTATTTACTATATATGTATATGTGGCGAAAAGCTACCAAACAGTTAATGTTCGTGATTGCATAGAAATTGTGCAGCCGACATTTCCAGTCAAGTTCAATGTATGCAAGACTGCTAGAGGTGAGAGCCGCATATCTAAATTTGATTTCCATATATATTCAATGCGGTTTGATCCTCGATAGTCAGTTTGCCGTCGTACTCTGATGATGATCATGGAAGGTCGAAACGCGTCAGTGCGTTGCAGCTGGCGGCAGTTTTGTTATGTTGTTCGATGACTGGTTAAATACAATGGGATTGGTGTTTACTTCAAGCACGCAAACTTGATTTAAAGAATTGTTACCACCACCCGCGCAATCAATTATTGTTTAAATTGTATTGCCTATATATGTATATGTGGCGAAAGCTGCAAACAGTTAATGTTCGTGACTGCATAGAAATTGTGCAGCCGACATTTCCAGTCAAGTTCAATGTATGCAAGACTGCTAGAGGTGAGAGCCGCATATCTAAATTTGATTTCCATATATATTCAATGCGGTTTGATCCTCGATAGTCAGTTTGCCGTCGTACTCTGATGATGATCATGGAAGGTCGAAACGCGTCAGTGCGTTGCAGCTGGCGGTAGTTTTGTTATGTTGTTCGATGACTGGTTAAATACAATGGGATTGGTGTTTACTTCAAGCACGCAAACTTGATTTAAAGAATTGTTACCACCACCCGCGCAATCAATTATTGTTTAAATTGTATTGCCTATATATGTATATGTGGCGAAAGCTGCAAACAGTTAATGTTCGTGACTGCATAGAAATTGTGCAGCCGACATTTCCAGTCAAGTTCAATGTATGCGAGACTGCTAGAGGTGAGAGCCGCATATCTAAATTTGATTACCATATATATTCAATGCCATTTGATCCTCGATAGTCAGTTTGCCGTCGTACTCTGATGATGATCAAGGAAGGTCGAAACGCGTCAGTGCGTTGCGGCTGGCGGTAGTTTTGTTATGTTGTTCGACGTCTGGTTAAATACAATGGGATTGGTGTTTACTTCAAGCTCGCAAACTTGAATTAAAGAATTGATACCACCACCCGCGCAAACAATTATTGTTAAATTGTATTGCCTATATATGTATATGTGGCGAAAGCTACAAACAGTTAACGTTCGTGACTGCATAGAAATTGTGCAGCCGACATTTCCAGTCAAGTTCAATGTATGCGAGACTGCTAGAGGTGAGAGCCGCATATCTAAATTTGATTACCATATATATTCAATGCGGTTTGATCCTCGATAGTCAGTTTGCCGTCGTACTCTGATGATGATCATGGAAGGTCGAAACGCGTCAGTGCGTTGCAGCTGGCGGTACTTTTGTTATGTTGTTCGATGACTGGTTAAATACAATGGTAAATACAATGGAACTGGTGTTTACTTCAAGCTCGCAAACGTGATTTAAAGAATTGTTACCACCACCCGCGCAAACAATTATTGTTAAATTGTATTGCCATATATATGTATATGTGGCGAAAGCTACAAACAGTTAATGTTCGTGACTGCATAGAAATTGTGCAGCCGACATTTCCAGTCAAGTGCAATGTATGCGAGACTGCTAGAGGTGAGAGCCGCATATCTAAATTTGATTTCCATATATATTCAATGCGGTTTGATCCTCGATAGTCAGTTTGCCGTCGTACTCTGATGATGATCAAGGAAGGTCGAAACGCGTCAGTGCGTTGCGGCTGGCGGTAGTTTTGTTATGTTGTTCGACGACTGGTTAAATACAATGGGATTGGTGTTTACTTCAAGCTCGCAAACTTGATTTAAAGAATCGTTACCACCACCCGCGCAATCAATTATTGTTAAATTGTATTGCCTATATATGTATATGTGGCGAAAGCTGCAAACAGTTAATGTTCGTGACTGCATAGAAATTGTGCAGCCGACATTTCCAGTCAAGTTCAATGTATGCGAGACTGCTAGAGGTGAGAGCCGCATATCTAAATTTGATTTCCATATATATTCAATGCGGTTTGATCCTCGAAAGTCAGTTTGCCGTCATACTCTGATGATGATCAAGGAAGGTCGAAACGCGTCAGTGCCGTTGCGGCTGGCGGTAGTTTTGTTATGCTGTTCGACGACTGGTTAAATACAATGGGATTGGTGTTTACTTCAAGCTCGCAAACTTGATTTAAAGGATTGTTACCACCACCCGCGCAAACAATTATTGTTAAATTGTATTGCCTATATATGTATATGTGGCGAAAGCTACAAACAGTTAATGTTCGTGCCTGCATAGAAATTGTGCAGCCGACATTTCCAGTCAAGTTCAATGTATGCGAGACTGCTAGAGGTGAGAGCCGCATATCTAAATTTGATTTCCATATATATTCAATGCGGTTTGATCCTCGATAGTCAGTTTGCCGTCGTACTCTGATGATGATCATGGAAGGTCGAAACGCGTCAGTGCGTTGCGGCTGGCGGTAGTTTTGTTATGTTGTTCGACGACTGGTTAAATACAATGGGATTGGTGTTTACTTCAAGCTCGCAAACTTGATTTAAAGAATTGTTACCACCACCCGCGCAAACAATTATTGATGGGAATTGTTGCCTATATAATATAATATTGTGGCAAATGCTGCAAAAGGTTACTGTTCGTGACTGAGGAGAAATTGTGCAGCCGACATTTCCAGTCAAGTTCAATGTATGCGAGACTGCTAGATGTGAGAGCCGCCTATGTAAATTTGATTTCCATATATATTCAATGCGGTTTGATCATCACTAGTCAGTTTGCCGTCGTACTCTGGTAATGATCATGCAAGATCGAAACGCGTCAGTGCGTTGCGGCCGGCGGTAGTTTTGTTATGTTGTTCGACGACTGGTTAAATACAATGGGATTGGTGTTTACTTCAAGCTCGCAAACATGATTTAAAAGGATTATTACCACCACCCGCGCAAACAATTATTGTTAAATTGTCTTGCTATATATATGAATATGTGGCGAAAGCTTCTAAACTGGTCCAATGTTCGTGCCTGCATAGGGAATTGTTGCAGCCGACATTTCAGTCGAGTTTAATGTATGCGAGACTGCTAGAGGTAGAAACGCATATCTAAATTTGATTTCCATATATATTCAATGCGGTTTGATCCTCGATAGTCAGTTTGCCGTCTTACTCTGATGATGATCAAGGAAGGTCGAAACGCGTCAGTGCGTTGCGGCTGGCGGTAGTTTTGTTATGTTGAATTCGACGACTGGTTAAATACAATGGAACTGAGTGTTTACTTCAAGCTCGCAAACATTTAACTCACACTGTTGCTTACATTTATATATATGGTTTTATACACATTTATATGTATTTGACATATTTATATAAGATGTGAATAAATAAATATACAATTTGATTAACTGGTCAAAAAAACAGGAAGAAAAGAGAAAAATAATAATTTATTAGAAATATGACAAACGTATATATATATATATATATATATATATATATATATATATATATATATATATATATATATATATATATTCATTGTACCCTTTTTATGTGCAAAAACAAAAAGAAATTTTATCAGATATAAGAAAATTTTTTTTCGCATGGTCTTCTCAAATATCTACTCATGAACATATCTTTATATATAAATTGGAAAGCAAAAGAAGATAGAAATAAGTGAACATAGAGAGAGTGTGAAAAATAGAAACCAATCAAATTGCGTGCGTCACATCCAGTTCAAGCTCAATGCTTGTACGTGCTTCTTCTGCTTACATAAATCCGGCTGCAATTTGTTTATCCATAAGGCTTCGTATGTGGTTAGCTCCCTTTTGTTTTTGCATTTAGTAATTACTTTGAATGCTACGTCTGGAGAACATACGTGCGATGTTTCGATGATGTGTTGCGCAATAGCAGACGTGTATTCACCATTTGATTTAAAACAGGCGTTTAAGTTGCAATGTTCTCTCATTCGAGTAATTAACCGTCTGGTCGATCGGCCTACGTAAGTTGATCGACAACTTGCGCATGTATATTGGTAAATAATATTTGATATCGAGATTAACGGCTGTTTCTCTTTGATTGCTGGTAAAGGCAAGTGTGTTACCCTAAATAACACTCGTAGTTTGGCTGCATTAAACGTGCGTGTCAATGCTGCTTCAACTTTCTTTTGTGCCATTCGGGAAACTGCATCCCCCTTAAATGGGATGTTTAGGTAGACTGTTTTCTTTTCTGGCCCATAATGCGTCTGTTTCTGTTTAATTCCCCTTTTAATAATTGATTCAATTAATTGTCTGGGATAGCCATTAGACATTAAATCGTTAATTGCTTTATTATATTCATTTTCTTTAGAATCTTGACTAACCAACCTGTCAATTCTTGAAAAGCAACCACGAACTATTGATAATTTATATTGAAATGGCACAAAACTGCTGTAATGCAAATACTGTGCAGACCATGTTGTTTTATGGTAAATTGTTCTGCTTAATTTACCATTAGTTTCTTTCTTTAATAGTACATCTAGGAAAGGCAGACAGTCATCTTTCTCATGCTCTGACGTGAAACCGATATTCTTATGTGCTTTGTTGAAACTTTGAAGCAATGTTCGTGATTGCGACCTGTTCTTAAGTACAAGAAATATATCATCCACGTACCGTATATATTGAGCACATTTACTTATGTCGCTCTTTAATGATGTATTTTCTAGGTGCCCTAGAAAAATCTCAGCCAACACTGGAGATAAGGGGCTTCCCATTGCGACACCATCAGTCTGTTGGTAGATGTTTCCATTAAAACGAAATCGTACGTCTTTCGTGCATAATAAGATAAGCTTGCGTAGAGTGTGACCTGGCAGCGGCGATAGTAATATACCGTGTTCTACTGGATGTGACGCACGCAATTTGATTAGCTTCTATTTTTCACATTCTCTCGATGTTCACATATTTCTATCTTGTTTTGCTTTCCAATTTATATATAAAGATATATTCATTAGTAGATATTTGGGAAGACCATGCGAAAGAAAATTTTCTTATATCTGATAAAATTTCTTTTTGTTTTTGCACATAAAAAGGGTACAATGAATTTTATTAAAGCTCGCATTTCAAAAGAATATATATATATATATATATATATATATATATATATATATATATAGAAGATTAGGGAGGTTGGACTCATGCTGTTGCTTATATCCATATATATGTTTTTATACATATTGACATGTATTTTATATATTGATATAAGGTTTGACTAACGTAATAAATAAATAATAAGAATAAAAAATATTCATGGTTAACAATTACTAATGGTTCTTCTTCAAATATATATATATATATAAAGGTGTTACGATATTATATTTAGATATATATGTATATAGGTATAATGAATTATTTTAGTCATATGAGCATATATTCTTATGCAATTATTTCTAAGAGTTGATTAACTTCGCATTGTGCTTACGATTAGTTTTGAAAACCGTTAGTTGTCCATACTATCTCTACCTTTCTCTCTTTAATCTTTCGCCCAATCGTCGCTATGACATTGACTCTCCTTCCATCTAAGTAACTTGCTTCTCCATATTTGAACTAATTTGCTACTATGTGCGCAATACCTCATACACCATTGTATACATTAGAGCTACCGGCTTTAAATAAAATACAGTATATGACAGTCAAGGTTTTGGCTTTATCAGTTTTGAATTTTGATTACCATGAGGTAGTAGCAATACAGATATAACAAATAAAAAAGGTTCGATACTGACTCTCTCCTACAATATTCTGCACACGAGATGAGATTATGTATACCGGGAATTTGAGATAGCTGAGGTAAGGATTGGTCTGCTAATTACAAATAGTTATATATTGAGTTTAGTTACTGAGACAAATTCTATGATTAAAACTAGTGTTGAGTCAAAAAAAATATATAAATAGAATGGTTTTGGAACGAGGTTACCACATTTGCTTAAATCTGCTATTGTGAGTATTTTACTGTGTATAGTTGCCTGAGGATGGTGCTGGAAAGTAGGCACCGAAACGTCGCCAGTAAACAAAGATGTGATAGAACCACATTTCCATTGGGACGAATAAAAACTCAACCCGATCAAAGACAAAACAAAATTGGAAATTGTGATCAATCGGATCTTTGTGAAACTGTCCGTGCAAAGCTACTACCCGCGTACGCAAAACGCGGCATTGGAATATATAAAGCTGGCACTTCGACAAACAATTTAAAAAAGGGTGTATGTTCGGCGATTTACCTGCTTGATTTGAGTTTGCCTAATTGGAAAATTCGTTGTTAAAAATTTATATAATTTTGCTATTTACGTAAAAATTTCCTTTCCGATTAAATAACACGCCTAGTGATTGTTTAGTTTCTTGTAAATTCTCTCCATTTTGGTGCGATATCTTAAATCTATTTCTTCTTCGTGAATTCTATAGTCTTCATGTTTTAGATCCCTTATGACGATTTGCGGTAAATGCGCTAGCCTTCGTAATAGCTTATTTCTACGTTGTAACGGTGGTAGTGCATAATTTATGATGCGAGGCTTCTGTGTTGTCGTTGATTCATCGTGGGCCTGTTTTAAGTGTCGGAGATTATTTTATAATGGTATATTCTCGTTGGCAATGCACGTGTTACGCTTTTGTTGAAAGAGTAACCAGCCTGAACGTCTAAGTTGTGTAAAACAGTCTATAAATGTGGTGCGTAGATTGTTTTTGTCATAAAAAGGTGTGTATGATCGCAGTGTGTTATGATGCGGTAACGTGCAATATCTGTTTCAGTGTTCTCACCAGCGAACACGAGGTCAAGATAACCTTTTCCTGTTTAGCTAAATAGCCTATTGCATGAGTCTAGATTGACTTACGTTTTTAAAATACTGTACGCGGATTATTCACATCTGGGCATGTAATTAATGAAATTCAAATCGTTGACAATAATTCTACAGATACAAATGTTATCGTCTTTTTTATGTTACAATGTTCTGAAATATGACAGTTAAATACTGTTTGTTGCGAAGAACTAATAAATATGCAAGTATGTATTAGGTTTTGCGAACCTAGTAACAAATTAGTTCAGTTGTGACCAGAAGGATAAACCAAAGGCAGCATGAAAGGAAAGTATAATCTCATGCACATTCGTTTCGTGCTTACTGGCGACTCATCAGTAGGAGCCGGTATTACGCCCTTTAACCACTATATATTTTAGTGATGAATGTGGGATAATAGGACGGTATCTAGAGCCTCGTCAGCATGTTCATTATGTATTTAGACATGAAAAAACAGCTAAAGTAAGCTATAATTAAATTCGATAGTATAGGATCGGTTTGCCCACCACGATTGCTTCCATGTGAGCACCACAGTTATTGGTTAGAACGTCTGCACGATATGGTCTTTAATAGTGCTTAGTGAAAATTTTGTTGTAAATTTCGTGTAAAATCATCTTCTGAACTTCCTTTTTCCTCTTTGAGCAGATTTAACTGATAAATAAAGTCCTGTTTATGAGATAAACAATGAAATTGACAAAGAAGTTGTACTGTCAATTTCGGCTTGACTTAAAGTTGACTTCGCCTAATTTGTGTTTGACAGAAATCTAGGTTGACTCGTTACTGTGGTTACCTAGGTAAGTATCTACATAAACTTGATCCTCACCTTCAAAAATAATTCTCCTCTAACAATAGTAGTAGTAGTAGTAGTAGTAGTAGTAGTAGTAGTAGTAGTAGTAGTAGTAGTAGTAGTAGTAGTAGTAGTAGTAGTAGTAGTAGTAGTAGTAGTAGTAGTAGTAGTAGTAGTAGTAGTAGTAGTAGTAGTAGTAGTAGTAGTAGTAGTAGTAGTAGTAGTAGTAGTAGTAGTAGTAGTAGTAGTAGTAGTAGTAGTAGTAGTAGTAGTAGTAGTAGTAGTAGTAGTAGTAGTAGTAGTAGTAGTAGTAGTAGTAGTAGTAGTAGTAGTAGTAGTAGTAGTAGTAGTAGTAGTAGTAGTAGTAGTAGTAGTAGTAGTAGTAGTAGTAGTAGTAGTAGTAGTAGTAGTAGTAGTAGCAGTAGTAGTAGTAGTAGTAGTAGCAGTAGTAGCAGTAGTAGTAGTAGTAGTAGTAGTAGTAGCAGCAGCAGCAGCAGCAGCAGCAGCAGCAGCAGCAGCAGCAGCAGCAGCAGCAGCAGCAGCAGCAGCAGCAGCAGCAGCAGCAGCAGCAGCAGCAGCAGCAGCAGCAGCAGCAGCAGCAGCAGCAGCAGCAGCAGCAGCAGCAGCAGCAGCAGCAGCAGCAGCAGCAGCAGCAGCAGCAGCAGCAGCAGCAGCAGCAGCAGCAGCAGCAGCAGCAGCAGCAGCAGCAGCAGCAGCAGCAGCAGCAGCAGCAGCAGCAGCAGCAGCAGCAGCAGCAGCAGCAGCAGCAGCAGCAGCAGCAGCAGCAGCAGCAGCAGCAGCAGCAGCAGCAGCAGCAGCAGCAGCAGCAGCAGCAGCAGCAGCAGCAGCAGCAGCAGCAGCAGCAGCAGCAGCAGCAGCAGCAGCAGCAGCAGCAGCAGCAGCAGCAGCAGCAGCAGCAGCAGCAGCAGCAGCAGCAGCAGCAGCAGCAGCAGCAGCAGCAGCAGCAGCAGCAGCAGCAGCAGCAGCAGCAGCAGCAGCAGCAGCAGCAGCAGCAGCAGCAGCAGCAGCAGCAGCAGCAGCAGCAGCAGCAGCAGCAGCAGCAGCAGCAGCAGCAGCAGCAGCAGCGGCAGTGCAGCAGCAGCAGCAGCAGCAGCAGCAGCAGCAGCAGCAGCAGCAGCAGTAGCAGCGGTAGCAGTGATTCTCATCCATCTTCCATGTGTCGTGCGCGACACGGAAGCATCAATTTGTGAATACTTTTGTATTATAGTCTGTGGTGATGTTGATGTTGATTATTATGACGATGATGACGTCACCCATTACCCAATAGTTTCCATTAAATTAATGACTTCATTTCGTACAGCAATTATTATCAGAATTGTTTTATCATTAATCATCTCTACTCACAACATTAACATGATATTTTTTATTGCGAAATTTAGTTTCAGACCTTTCTAGTTTTTTCTCTATATCTTAATGAAGCTTATTATTTACACACAAAAATTTATATATTTTAGTTGTACATTACTAATGGTGTATTTTTTTTATTTTTAATACGGCAACCATTGAAGTTCCCTTTAGTTACTTCATTTCACATTGTAATAAAATGTTTAATGAAGTTCTAATGAGAGATATTACCGATGTACTTTGTGCGTGAACTACATACAAAAGTCCAAACCTAACCGCGAATGTAGAATCTGATGCCTGCACAGAAACATTGACAATAATTGACTGCACTATCAATAAGATGAATGGGCGCGTGCATGACTTCAGACAGTTATAAATGTAGATGAAGCCGTTTAAACTACAGTTTCCACTTGGTTAATTAATTTTCTTGAATGAAGTAGTGGGTCGTCAACTAGAATCTACGTTAATTTTGCAGTTATAATTTTTTTTTAAATTTTAATTTTGGTTTAGTTTATTCTCTTCTTTTTTCAAAATGCATCTATTAGTGAAGAGACTAGGATCCAGACAAATAGATACCATAGAAACCAGTTACAGGTCTATTTGCGATTCAATTTCTTCGAGAGAACATGGTTTCTTCAGCTTTCCTACCATAATGAACAAATTATTTGAATTCAGCAACAATAGTGCAGATAATGCAAAGGATATCCGACGACATGCTCTTCTAATATCCAGCTCCAGCATAAGCCGGGTTTTACAGCTGACGATACATCTGCTTCGGATAAAGATCAAGTTCAGGCACCTGTAATATTGTTTGAAGGCAGTAACCATCGTACAAACTTGTGCAGGTTGTCTGCTGATATGCATAAACGAGGACAGTTGAAAGATGGTTTAGCGAAATTGAAATTGGCGTGTCCACGTCAGCTAGATGACAGACAAAAAGATCTTCTGGACGAGGTTATGCGAGTCGTGGCGTTGCGAAACAAAGATCGTCTCTCCGAAGCCCAGTTGAACCGTTTACTTATCAATGTGTATAATGACGGAGTAGACAGAATGTTAAGCTCTGCTACGGAGGGTAGGAGCACAACGTTAGATGGTGCCAACTCTGTCATTGGTAGTGGGTATAAATCTCCAGAAACTAATGGATGTAGACGTGATTTTACTCACGGTGAAATTGAAGAACGAAGACTTGGAAATTTCAAAGATGCGTCAATGAACGGTAACAATGGCAAGTTAGCAAATGCTCCTTTGAACCGTTCGCTAACACACGATGGTGGTTCAGCAGATGATAATGAAGTGAAGTCAAGGCATGACGCAATGCAGAAAAATGGCGATTTCATTGCAAGTAGGAAGAAATGCGAGCAATCCATAAAACACACTGTTTGCCAAGGATTTCGGCCACAACACAATGCAAATAGCAGGTTAATTACATAGTCCAGTGCATTTGCACACTTGCATAAATTTTAAATAATTTTGTCATTTCGAAAAACACTACTCAAATCCATCTGTACTAATAATGAAATTGATAATATTTCAATTTTTTAAACTTTTATTAAAATTTTAAGTGGTAACATTTAGTCCAATGTTTCAATTTTATCACATTTATTTACTCGCCTTCTCTCTCAGTTGTTTGGCAGATTTGTTTCTATTCCGAATAAGTTAGAACCTAGTAACAGCAATGCAATTAAAACCAAAAATTTCGTCGAGGTGAGCTTTCACGTATTTTGCTTATATTATGTATATTGATTATGCTTTGAATTATAACTTTTAAAGAAGTTCACATATCTACAATTTTAATGTGCGTACTCAGAGTGGTTAGTCAAATATATATTCGGGTTATGTTATAGTGCCGGCTCCAAAATGTTAGTCGTCAGTAAGCAAGAAACGCCATCATACATTCATTTAATTGATGAATACCCAGGCCATTTATATATATATATATATATATATATATATATATATATAAATTACAAATATATATATATATATACAAGATATATATATATATATATATATATATATATATATCTTGCTTTGGCTGATTAATAAGTGTATATGCATTTGTGGCTGTAAAAATGCTCTGTATGTACGTCCACGCCATTGCAAAAGTGATGTCTAAGACTTACCTATCTGTATTGATGGCTTGAGATTTGGTGGTTAAATCCTGAGTCTTCATTATATATATATATATATATATATATATATATTTTTTAAACATTACTCTTGAATACTAAACCGTTTATTTTTTAAGGAAGAAATAATATTCCTGCTGGTATGCATAGTCGTATAGGAAATTGTACCGTCCACTTGTCCCACATTCATCACCTACATATATAATGGGTAAAGGACGCAATACGGCTCCTACTGATGAGCTGCCAGTAAATACGAAACGCATGTGTACATGAGAGTATGCCCTCCGTTCATGCTGACTGTGCTTTGTAATGGTCCTGTTTGAACCAATTTGTTTCTAGATGCGCAACACCTAATACACAATTGCATATATATTAGCTCCCCAAAATAAACAGTATCTAAATGTTGATTTAAGTTAATTAATTAATATAGAAGCAGTCTTCTTTTTATAGCACATAGTCTGTCAATTGAAAATTTGGTTACACCAGAGAACTTATAACTTTCTTTTATCAGTGTCTCTTTGTGGCGTTAGAAGAAAACAAACACAGCTAATTGAATATTTGTATATCTAAGCGATCATTGATTACGCGAGCGGTAGTAAAAATGATTTAAATTAAGGTTGCAAGCCCAGTTGCAAGGCACCAGTCCCGTTATGCACACATTTGTTAGTATAAACTAAGCATCGTTCTTTGTAAAAAAGCAATTAATCACCAATTGGATTTATTTTCTTTTAATCACTTTACCATGGTTAGTTTATACTGAAAAAAGTATGCATAATGGAGTTGGTCTTTATATTAAGCTCGCGACCTTGATTTAAATAAATAAATAACAAAAAAATGATGACTAACTTTTAATTAAGGTTGAGATCTTTATATAGAAAACCTGACCCATTATGTATATTCATTTGTCAGTATAAACTAAGTATTGCATAGTAGAGAAAAGGCAACTCATCCAGTAGACCGGTTTCATCAAGTACTGTCCGGAATATGCCGCGGCAATTTCTGGACAGTACGTGATGAGTTCCCAGTAAGAACAAAAGCCGTTAACTGACTGAATAGCCTTTTGCACACTATACAATGTATAGTGTATACTGACAAATGTATGTTCATAATAAGTAAGATGCTTATATCAAGTTCATAACCTTGATTAAAATTAATTGCTATCACCGCCCGCACAACCAATGCTCGTTTAATTAGAAAATAACAACATCAAAAACTCGTGTATATAAATTTCTTGGAAATCGCGTGTTAAGACTTCTGATGTGTACATCAAGGGATTAAGCCTAATTCAAAACAAGAATATAATGATGTAGACTATACAAATCTATTTTAGTAACAAAAATCTATATAGACATAGAGTGAGCACATATAACTGGAACGATATCAATGCTGCATTTTAATATATTATTCGAGTTTTTTGCAACGAAATGAGCTCAGCCAAAGAAGATTGTGCATTATTTGAAACCCACCACATAATTTTCAGAACTGGCCGCGGACAGTACGTGATGAATTCACAATAAGGACGAAATCGTTCAACTGGATAAATTGCCTTTTCTACACTATACAATACTTAGTTTCTACTGACAAAAGTATGTACATAATGGAGAAGATTTTTATAGCAAGATCGCAACCTTTATTAAGAGTAATTGTTATCACCCCCTGCGCAACCAATGTTCGTTTAATTATATAACTGATAACCTGTTGTACGATGTGCTGACATGACAGAAACATTTGCTATACCATACTTAGCATGCATTTCGTCAAATGCGTAATTTAACTTTACCTACAGTATTTAACAAATCTCATGTAGTGCATGCATATTTTCTGTGACATGTTCATCAATTTCATTTAGTCATTCCACTAATAAGCAAGGTTAATTTAAATACCAT
The DNA here is from genome assembly GCA_029291075.1 of Eudiplozoon nipponicum. Lineage (NCBI taxonomy): Eukaryota > Metazoa > Platyhelminthes > Monogenea > Mazocraeidea > Diplozoidae > Eudiplozoon > Eudiplozoon nipponicum. The sequence continues at coordinate 234,303 of JAQBSW010000211.1, forward strand.
GTAGCATGTTAGATATACTTTTGTGTACCATTAGCTCGGTTCTTATTTTCTCCAAATAGTTTTGAAACACCTTAGTGATGCAGACTAAAGTAACAACAGCAAGTAGCTTTTAGATAAAGCAAGGTTTGTTAGAATTTGGTCCAAGATAAGTTCCACTATGCACAATGCAGGTACTACTGTATGTGGCATAGCAGGCCCCCGTAGAAATAATCACTGGCTCTTTGTAAAATCTATGGAGATACTCGAAATAAGGCGCCAAATTCCACCTGGCTCGACTCATAATAATACCTGTCGCAATATAAGACGCCAACTTAAGCGCAGTCTAAAAGGCGATCTCGAAAACTTTTGGAGCAGAAAGGCTGAAGAAATGGAAGTAGCTTTCGCGTCAGGTAACAGTCGCTGTTTGTTCCAACTTATACGCGCAACAGGTCCGAGAAAGTTAAAAGTTAGCGAAACTATAAATGATAGTAACAACGAATTAATAACCGATAAAATAAGTCGTCTTGACAGGTGGGCTGAACACTTTAGAGATCAATTTTCTTGGCCACCCGCGTCAGTTCCGCTTCCCGAAAGCATGTCTGCATCAACAGTGTGGAATGTTAGTCCCGAAGAACCATCCGAATTAGAAGTACGCGATGCAATCCTATCTCTTAAGCGCCGCAAAGCCGCCGGCCCCGATGATCTGCTTCCGGGATTGTTTAAGGATGGTGGCGATATAATTTCAGGAGCGTTGACCAAACTTTTTCATACTATATGGAATGAGGAAACCGTACCACTTGACTGGAATGAGTCGACCATCATTCCCATCTTCAAAAAAGGCAATCGTAATTCGTGCGATAACCATCGTGGTATAAGTTTGACTCCGGTCGTATCAAGGTTATTTGCTTCGATTATCCTACGTCGTCTTAGCGCTTCACGTGAATCACAAACAAGAGAAGAACAGGCCGGATTCCGCGCAGGACGAGGTTGTATAGATAATATTTTTACGTTAAGGCAAGTTCTCGAACAGAGACATTTATATCACCGTCCCACAATAGTCGTCTTTCTAGACTTCAAGGGTGCATTTGATTCGGTGGATCGCAATGTTTTATTCCATATCTTGTCGAAAAGCGGTGTGCCCACTAAATTTGTTAATATTATACGAGCTCTCTACACAAATACTTCTGGTCGCGTTAAGGTTTACAACGAATTAACGCATAACTTTACAACCAGCAGTGGTGTTCGTCAAGGTTGTCCACTTTCCCCATTTTTGTTTAATTTTGTAATCGATGCTATTATGAACAACACTCTCTCACACATTCAGGACGCTGGAGTTGAAGTTCTCCCGGGAGATAAACTAGTCGATCTTGACTATGCGGACGATATCGTACTATTATTCGACAATCAGCATGCTGCCCAGACCACCTTAAATAGATTAGCAAACGTTTTCCGTCTTTCGGTATGAAATTCGCACCCTCTAAATGTAAGATACTGTTACAGGATCACCCACCACTCACTCCAACGTTGCGACTGCAGAATGAAGATCTTGACATAGTCGACAGGTTTACATATCTTGGGAGCTCTATCAATAACGTAGGCAATATATCCGACGAGGTGAGAATACGGATCGCGAAAGCTAGAGTAGCTTTCTCGAACCTTCGTCATTTATGGAGAAACGCGAATATTTCACTTTGCCTTAAAGGTCGTGTTTACAATGCATCTGTACGCGCAGTCTTACTATACGCTAGTGAAACTTGGCTCTTAGAGTTGATGATCTGAGACGCTTACAGGCATTCGATCATCGTTGTTTGAGAAGTATAGCAAATGTTGGTTACCAACAACGAATAACTAACGTTGACATCCGTAGACGTATTTTTGGATCTGACAATAAGTGCTCGTCTTTAGAAAAGCAAATAAGGCTCCATCAACTTCGTTGGCTCGGTCACGTTTTGCGTATGCCCTCATTCCGATTGCCCAATAGAGCTCTGTTCTCTCATCCAGCACCAAATTGGCGTAAGAAACAAGGTGGGCAGATTTTGACATGGCAGAAACAATTAAAGTCACTTACATCCAAATTGGGTAGTATAGGATCCACTCGTCTGCCGGGATGGGGTCCTCGTGCACATCACAGTTCTTGGTTAGAAACCCTTAGCGATATGGCAGCGAATCGAGCTCAGTGGCGATCTTGTTGCAAATGTATAGTAGAATCATCTTCGTAACTTTCTTTTCTTAGTAGGGCAAAGTTAGCTGCGAGGTTTGGTTTGTTTATGACGTGATACGGTGAAATCCGCAAGGAAGCTGTGTTGCTGATGTCGCCTTGCCCGAATGCTAACTTGGCCATAATGGTGTTGTGGAGAGGTTTAGTTTGCCTCATTTCTGTGAGTTATCCTGATAAATTTACTCATAGTAGCAAGGTTATCCTTCTCTCTCTACCCCTCTCCCTCTCTCGTAAATCTCAATAATAATTTATCTAAATTCACTTATATACTTTTTTTCACTCCTTATGGTTATATGGCAGTGAAACATTAGTCACTTGACTTTTGTGTGGCTGGAAATGATGATGATGATTAGAATTTCTGACAACCTTCTAGCTAGAGGTCTGTGAGATTATGCGAAAATTGGTTGCGCGGGCGGTGATAACAGTTATTATAATCAAGGTTGCGGTCTTGATATAAAAACCTGACCCATTAATTACTTACATATGTCAGTATAAACTAAGAATTGTATAGTGTAGAAAAGGCAATTCGTCCAGTAGACCGGTTTCGTCCTTATTGCGAACTCATCATGTACTGGCCAAAATTTTCCGCGGACAGAGCTCGAACCTGGGCACGTCTGCTTCGGAATCTGGTGCCCTAACCACTGAGCCACACGGCCATTGAAATTGGAGACCGCACCAGCATATTATTATGCTGTGTGTTTGAATGGCACCGAACAGTAACTTAAATCTTAAACTCATTGTTGCTCGTTACGTGATGTCTATAACAATTACTAGAATTATCTTCAGGAGATGCGACGTCATTTGTCAAGAATGGCCTATTCAAATTTGTCTAGCTATATATATATATATACACACACACACACACACATATATATATATATATATATATATATATATATATATATATATATTAATTGTATTTTTTCAGTAAAACAAAAATAATTTTGATTATAAGAAAAATTTTCTTATATCTGATAAAATTTCTTTTTGTTTTTGCACACAGGAAGGGTACAATGAATTTTATTAAAGCTCGCATTTCAAAAGAATATATATATATATATATATATATATATATATATATATATATATATATATATATATATATATATATATATATATATATATATATAGCTGTCAACGTGGAGTGCATCTAAGTTGTGTAAGATTTCAAAATGAATTGGCACAACGAATCGACTTCGTGACTACTTCGAATGCTATAATGGATGTAGGAAATGGCCATTGTAACGATATTTAATTATTTGCGTTATTTTCTCTTAAAATATTTTTCCTGGGTTTGTCTAAAGTTTTATGTTAGCATCGCCTTTTAGCTGTGTTCCTATTGAAATGATGAACATGAACCAGATTTTAATTTTTATATGTACTTTCATTGCTTTAAACCGGTATGTTTCATGTTTGAAGACTTTAGCTTCTTTTGTCTGAAGTATTCTCATTTAATCATTTCTACTTTAAAAAATAAGGATAATATCGCAAAATGCCCTGGCATCCATAATAGGATCCCAAATAATCTTTTGGTTTGTGGTTGAAGTATCTTTATTTTTACTTCCACAACGTTAGTGCATATCAACAGGTATTGCTGCAGATGTCGAAATCGATTCAATAGCAGAAATTAGTTGTGATAGTCGATAAAGTATCGGTAAAATCAAAGGAAATAGGAGTAGATAAGCCGGTATAGAATCAGATAGGCCAGAAAATAACATAATTTAATTATAATTTTAGCAGTTTAAAACTAACATATCAGATTATAATCAAGCGATATGTGAAGAAGAAATAGACTATGGGTAATGCTTTTAAAAATTAAACATTTATTTCGTTTGAAAATTTAATAGTCCGTTTAGTTGAAATGAGAATTGATTCAATGTACACCCTTTGAAGGGAAGTCAATGAGATCGAGCGTTATTGCAAAACTTAAAATTAAAAAAAATTTCAAGTCGAAAAATGCTATAATTTTCGTTTTTTGCAAAATCCAGCACGAATATAATTAAAAATAATTCATGGAAGTACAGACCATATTTCCCATACACTTAGTTGAGCACGTAAGACAGTATGTAGCTACACTGTATTTTAACGAAATGTATCAGTTTGAAGTTGCGCAGAAGATGCGCAGTATAGAATTGAATCAAATGGTTAAAAAAATCAATTCTCGTTCACACCAATATTGGTAAGTACTGCAAAGAAGCCAAATGCGTACATCTGATGGTTTGGATTTACAGGCTGGTGGTAAAATGTTTTTGCTACCTAATTTCCAAGTAGGTTAAATGAAAATTTCGTACACCTTGGTGACGACAGGCTGTTCGCAAATATATTACACAGGAGTTAAAAGCTGACGATAATTTCTTTAGACAAAGTAAACTTTATGTCAACCCGCTGTGTTTGGGAAACAGTGGCAAGGTGCAGAACGATGGATAGCAGGCCCAGATAGAGCATGTTTAACGCTGAGGTGGAGTTTTTGAATTAAAATTAAACTAACTGTTGCTGACTAACTAAGTCTCGGAACCTGTAGCTCTCATTTAGCATCCATTCAAACCTATTGACGTTTAATATATATATATATGGTATATATATATATGATGGTATATATATATATATATATATATATAAGAGCAAGTAAACAAAATATCACTTAAGGGAAAACACGCAATAAAGCTCTAATGCTTGACTGCCGTATATCCATGAATGTTATAGTGATGTATGGACAATAAATAAACACAATTTCGCAGTTTATACTGGTAACCTGAAACGATATCAATTCTGATCTCGTGTAAATAAACCATACTTACGCGCCTCTAATATAGCACGACAGGACATAAAAGCATAGAAACCATCACACCCTATAAAGATATATATGTATAAATACTTATATAAATTAGTATTGCCAGTATAAACTTAAAATTGCGTAATAAAGCAAATTCAAGTAATCAGGTAGACCAGTTCCATCATTACTTAGCACTCATTAAGTAGTTGCCCGAATTAACATGACCGGACCCTGAATCGGGGAATATATGCTTCAGAGCCTTGGAACTCATCCACTGTAACATACACGTCGCACATTTCATGCAAGTTTTGGTTAAATACCTACTTATGGTTTCTGAGTCTTTCTTTCAAGTAGAGCTTATTTGCCATCGATGACGAACTGAAGTTAGAACTTGATATCAATAATTTCTCATCATGCCCCCTTGAGAAGCAAAATCAAATTTAATGTATTATGGAAGGATTCCATTATAAAAGTGTTATCATTATAAACTAAAAAATACGTAATATAGCAAATTAAATTCATCAAATAAAACAAGTATCTCTCAATTTGGCACTCATCAAGTACTAGTCATAATTGCTTCGATCGCGGAGTAAGTCGAGAAAGATTTGCTTCAGAGCCGTGCAAACCACTTATTTTTAACCCAAGCTGCACACCACATGCAATTTTCAGCTGATAAGTTTTAGATACAGACATAATCGAACTACGTGATAAACTGCTTCTGTTGTCATTGCTTAGTTTACACTGAAAACATATCTGTATATAGTAAAAGCATATCATTGTATATATATAATTAGGAAGAAAAAACACGTTTAAAAACAAAGTGTGTATGTCAATCCATTAGGTGTGCTTATAGTTATTCAATAAAATGCCACTTCAGTAAAATAAACATGTTTATAGGTGGTTGTGTGCACGGAGGGGGACAAGGCTAATTTTTTTGTACACATTTAAGTATTAGATACTAGGTATGAAGACCGGATATAAGGAAGACAATTAATAATACATTTTAAAAGATGCATTCGGTTGCGCAGTGCTGTCCTTCTTGTTGTGGATTTGACCGCATTTTTCTTGTGCGGGACAATTGATAGCACTCATAGGTCGGTAAAATCTTGAATTTTTCTCATTTTCAGATGATGTAATTTTTGGCCTCAATTGATGGGTTCTCACTTGTCCCTTCTTCTTTAAGCCTTCAATTAGCTGATTGTCTGAAAATGACGTTGGAACAAGATTTTCCATTGTTCTTTTTCCAAATTTTCGAACCCGAATTTCCAGGCTCATCTTCAGGGTTGACACAATACGCACAGGAGTAAAACACAACTTGTGGCAAATGTGGTATCCTCATTCAAGACAGATATATTTATATTTATTTTAATTCCAAATGTATTTTTAATTGTCTCCCTAATATCCGGTCTTCATACCTAGTCTCTAATACTCAAACGTATACAAAAACTTATCCATGTGCCCCTCCGCGCACACAACCACCTATAAACATGTGTATTTTACTAGTGACATTTTATTGAATAACTATATGCACACCTAATGGATTGACATACACACTTTGTTTTTAAACGTGTTTTCAGTGTAAACTAAGCAATGACAGCAGAAGCAGTTTATCACGTAGTTCGATTATGTCTGTATCTGAAACTTATCAGCTGAAAATGGCATGTGGTGTGCAGCTTGGGTTAAAAATAAGTGGTTTGCACGGCTCTGAAGCAAATCTTTCTCGACTTACTCCGCGGTCGAAGAAATTATGACAAGTACTTGATGAGTGCCAAATTGAGAGATACTTGTTTTATTTGATGAATTTAATTTGCTATATTACGTAATTTTTAGTCTATAATGATAACACATTTATAATGGAATCCTTCCATAATACTTCAAATTTGATTTTACTTCTCAAGGGGGTATGATGAGAAATTATTGATATCAAGTTCTAACTTCAGTTCGTCATCGAAGGGACAAGTGAGAACCCATCAATTGAGGCCAAAAATTACATCATCTGAAAATGAAGAAAATTCAAGATTTTACCGACCTATGAGTGCTATCAATTAAAAATACATTTGGAATTAAAATAAATATAAATATATCTGTCTTGAATGAGGATACCACATTTGCCACAAGTTGTGTTTTACTCCTGTGCGTATTGTGTCAACCCTGAAGATGAGCCTGGAAATTCGGGTTCGAAAATTTGGAAAAAGAACAATGGAAAATCTTGTTCCAACGTCATTTTCAGACAATCAGTTAATTGAAGGCTTAAAGAAGAAGGGAGAAGTGAGAACCCATCAATTGAGGCCAAAAATTACATCACCTGAAAATGCGGAAAAAATTCAAGATTTTACCGATCTATGAGTGCTATCAATTGTTCCGCACAAGAAAAATGCAATCAAATCCACAACAAGAAGGACAGTACTGCGCAACCGAATGCATCTTCTAAAGTGTGTTTATGTTGACTCTCCACGAGTTGCGTTCGTGGGTTGGTGCTTTGCATTATGAGTTTCACAAAGGTCCGATTGATCCCCATTCCAAAGTACGCATCGATTTTGTCTTCGTTTTGGATGGGTGCGGATTTGCCCCTTTCTTCCGAAGGGTTCAACATCAACACCACTTGAACTGATATACAATCCTATCTTTCTTAACGGGCTGCGTTTCGAAACATAATTCCCGTTCCATCATCAGGTTTCTAATCACTTATATACAGAGCACAATACTTACAAAAGCAAAATTTAAGCAAATTCTGCACATTAAGTTGTGAGTTTCCAATTAGAACGAAACCAGTCTACTGGATGAACTGCCTTTTCTACACTATACAATTCTTAGTTTGTACTGACATATGTAAGTAATTAATGGGTCACAATCTTAATTAAAAATTAGTCATCAGTTGTCTGTTATTTATTTGTTTAAATCAATGTTGCGAGCTTGATATAGAGACCAACTGCATTATACATTCTTTTTTCAGTATAAACTAACCATGGTAAAGTGTAGAAAAGACAATTAATCCAGTTGACGATGAATTGCATTTTTACAATATACGATGTTTAGCTGGTACTGACAAATGTATACATATCGGGATTGTTGTTTATATCAGACTGGCAACCTTTATTTAAATCATTGTTACAATCGCCCGCGCAATCAATTATCGTTTAGATATATAAATATTCAATTGGCTGTGTTTGTGTTCCTCTAACGCCACAAAGAGACAATAATAACAGATCAAGATCTGTGCTCTGGTGTAACCAAATTTCCGCATGGCCGATTATGTGTGTAATAAAATAGAAAGACTGCTTCTAAATGAATTAATTAACTTAAATCAACATTTAAATACTGTTTGTTGCGGAGAACTAATATATGCCATTGTGTAATAGGTGTTGCGCACCTAGTAACAAATTAGTTCAGATATGACCAGAAGGATAAACCAACCTTTACAGGCTTGGTAACTATATTATATATAGTGAGTTGGCTTTGAAGTCTCATTATCGAAGACTTTATATGAAGTTAGCTTCAGTGCTGCAGGTTTACGCACTAGTATAGGAAATTGTACTGTCCTATTTCCCCACATTCCTTATCCAAATATAGAGTGGGTAAATGGCGTAATACCGGCTCCTACTGATGAGTCGCCAAAAAACACGAAACGAACGTGCACGAAATTATACTGTCCGTTCATGCTGTCTTTGGTTCATCCATCTGGTCACAACTGAACTAAATAAACATTGTTGTTAACTTAACAAATGACCACGAAAAATTTCGAATGATAAACTAAATTATTTTTTTATTAATTTATAAACGAAATGCCTCTAAGCAAGTCCTATGCCAATGTGCTTTGCGGCATGTATATATTTGCATCGATCTATATATACATATATATGAAAATATATCTGAATTTAAATATATATCTACAGGTGTGAGCATTTATATTTTAAATTATAAAATGTCTATTGTTACTTTAGGCCGTTTATAAGTGTGCGTAAAGCAGTACAGTTTTGTATATCGACATTATACTTCCGCTTCTGTTTTACCTTAAACGATTTGGAATATAAAATTAAGAAAAAATACAATAATTTGCCTTTCATATGAATGAATATTCTGCTTGTCAAAACTTGCAGCGTTTAATTTGTCGCTTGCTTTTATATAGGTTTGCTCGTTCGAACACCTCATGGTTAGGTATATCATGGCGTAGCTATATCAACATTCGATATCGCTAACAGTTGCTTTCTATAGCGAGATTGCTTACCGTTTGCGTTCGTGATTCCAGTTATCCATCATAACTGCCTCAGTAGGTTTCTTTGAAGCCCAATGAACGAGGAATTATTTTTTCTTTATTTTAAGCTTTTGTCTAATCTAACTAACAAACCAAAGAGTGTTGATTAAAAGTAAAATATTTTTGTAAGACTGGATTAATAGAAATTACCCGATCTGTGTTTTGACTAACACAGCTAGTTTTCCAGCAGTTTTCTTTCTTCAACAAAATATTTCGGCTGCCTTTATCATCGGCAGCCTTCTTCAGTTGATCCTTTCTCACCAGTTTTAAGAAAACGAAACCAATGAAGCAAGCGTAGTAGTTCCTGTGGCACATACACACGTGACACGCGACTATCTAGTGGTAGATCTGTCGGAAGTATAAATATTATAGCCAGAGGAAATACCACGCTTGCTTCATTGGTTTGGCTTTTTTAAAACTGGTGAGAATGGACTAACTAAAGAAGGCTGCCGAAATATTTTGTTGAAGAAAGAAAACTAATGGAAAACTACCTGTGTTAGTCAAAACGCAGGTCAGATAAAAAACCAAAAAGTGATGGTTTGAATACTTTATTGTTCTAAACATTTTAACATTGCTGTCATTGTATTTTTTAAAAATATTTTTGTCCAACCGATGTATAATAAATTTATTATTATATTATGTAATAACCAAGAGATAACAGTAAACATCAAGACAAGCAGCCCGATTTAAAACTGCATAACTCAAAGCCGGTCTTAGTAGTGACAGAAATTCGTCGTGAAGAAGAATTAGATCGGATACACCCTCAAGGCAGCAATGAATCACTTCAGCATGCTAAATTGCAGGTGAGAAAATCGTCCATTATTTTATTATTGATTCAGGTGATAGTCATTGTGAAAATAGAGAAAAAATATTTCAGGTTGGATCCTGACTATATGCCAAATTCGGCATGAATAAGATGAACTAACTCAACATACACATGCGTTTTGCGCTTACTGTTTACTCGCCATTGGTAGTCGGACCTACGCCAATACCCACTATATATGAAACATTAAATAAATGAGAATAAGTTTATTTATGGCTAAACAGGTTGAGTACTTATTTAAATCAGGCTTACGCGCTTGGTTTAAACACTAATCTAATTTAGAATATATTCGTTAGTATAAACTAAGCGGTGTATCAGGTGTTAAAGGCAATTCATCCAGTATACTGGTTCGACTTTTTGCGGTAACTTTTTGGCACTCACGAAATCAATTTTCGTTTATTTGATTAATTACTTGTTTATGCTTGTTTATGTGTGTGGGCACGTTTGATCCTGCATGAAAATCTAACTTGAACTTGAGATATCGTTACCCTTCTATCGGTAAGCTGAGACTTAGCCAGAATATTATCTTTTTCTGTTATTTTGCTTGTACAAATGTTTTCTCCGTATGTTGTCTGTCGCGTAACTATGTTCGTCAGTTGCGTTAATTTTTTACATTGTTATCCGTGCAGGGGTGTAGATTGTTCTAATGACCGCTTATTTAATTGAGCAGTTTCAGGTGTTGATAATGATAATAACGATGTCCATATATTTCTCACCATATTTGAATGTGTTGCAAATTAAACTGTTTTTATATAAAAATTATGATATTGTTTAACGTCAAAGGCAGTAGAGATTATCATGTATAAGTATATCAATTAGAAAGAACGACAGTTTTTCGGTGGATTCACCTTTATCTTAACAGTGTCACTATTGCGAGACACATTTGCCCTTATCGTATAATATTAGTGAGCTCCAAACGGTAAGGCGATCTGATCTTTGTGAAAATCATACTTAGTTAGAATATAAAAATATTATCACGTATATGAAGATTAAATGAATAAGCGTAAATTGAGATTTATGATGACTAATGGAACCGATACGGACACAGATAGTTTGGTTTGACTGAGGAAATACACGCTCACTACCTGAAAATATTAAGTTCTCTCTCATTAATGTTCTTTCAATAACGCCTCCTTAAAAGTTTTGTTCGTGGTTTGATTATGTTACTTGTTGTAGAATATTGAGAATTATATTGAGCCGAGACATGCATAAATGCATAAGAGGTAATTTATTTTTACTGCAGCCTGCAATCCAGACGTGCCTCTGCCAACAGGACAGAATTAGCCAGGTCTACGCACCGGATCCCTCTTGCCGTAAGAATCCCAAAGGTATTTGCCTATTCACGATTCTTTTGTTTAGTGCGCTTACGGTGCGGTGTGATAATGTGAACGATATTGCGAATGACAACATCCAGCCTAGCGTTTCTGCGTTTCTAACCACCTGAATGAGTTGCCTTGGTACCTTAGCTGGTTGATTGTATAATTGGCTTTCTCCAACAACGCTAGCGATACGTAAATTAATTAATTAATTTTTTTAAATTATCAATATCCAGTTGTAACTCTGTTGTCGTGCAACTTTAGATTGACAAGAGAGTTTTATACCGATTCTAAAATAGAAAACGCTCTGTTTAATATGCGAGAAGGTATAACTCCTGTGTCAATTCTGTACAAGAAATAAACATTCAGCAGCATCATTATCGTCATCATCATGCACAGCAATACAAAGGTCATTAGTGACTAATTTTTCACTGTCATATAACCTCAAGAAGAGAAACAAAGTCCAATAATGTTATTTTAAATAATGCAGCCGTAGAAATTTCGGCCATGGCGAAAGGCGGGCACATGCTGGTCTGCCCCGGAATAGTAGCATGAACTCTGTCGGGTCTAACAGGACACAACCATCATCCCGTTTTATTTTAATCCTCGATTTTGGTCTAAATACGCAGTAACATTTAGCTTTAAATGGGTAGTGACAGAATGAGAGCAAGCGTGTCAGACTCGAAGAGCAGGTTTCGGCTGCTGAAGGAAACTTAGGCGACTGGCATCCGAGCAATTAGATCAATCTTTGTTGAAAGACTATCAATGAGAAGGAAACTCCGAATACAAGCCATTCCCACAAGAAATGGGCGACCTAGTGTTCTTTTACAACCAACATGTATCAATGAACGATACGAATTACAAGAGAGCAAGCATTGCAGGAAAACACGTTTTTTTTTAAATTAGAGAGAATATTTTCAATAACGTTATTAAATATCAATATTTTTTAGACAAAACAACAGAGCTACTCTAGTGTAATTACAGAAATCAACCAAAATAAGGATGACGATGATCGGGAAACTGCAGAATATAACTGTAATAACCAACCTATCACCTGTCTGAAGAGTTCAACAAGGCAAAACGGGCATATGCCTGATCTAGAACCAGTTGACCACAATCGCGGTCGTGGTCTCCTTAGCTTGTATGCCGACAGTGAAATGGCCGCCGTAAAGTGCCGGCTATGCCAGTTGGACTTGGAACGCGAGTGTCTGCCCGGGGCCAACAAAGTTAAAATTCGCCACTGTACTCACGACCCGCCTACAAAGTTCGAGTATGCGAAGCCAGATGGTCTCGTTCAAAAGAAACAGCGATTTTTACAGAAAGTATGTTATGACCAGGTAAAAATATTTCTCTGCACTTTTCACGAAGTGAGGTAATGATTAATGCGTTCTTATTTATCATAATCCTCTAAATATTCCAGAAATTTGTTATGTAGCTTTATGAAAATGTCCTTTGATGTTTGATAAAGTCAAAAACGTCATGCGATCCTCTAAAATAGATGAATTTTCTGTTCATCACCAGTGTACCTTTTTCCATTTTCGTAGTCGATACGCTTGTCTTTATCAGGCATGGAAACGGAGAAAATTCTACACGAATTAATAATTATACCATTTTTTACAATTGTAATTGGTTCTAATTAATCTAGGATTTAAACTTGTAGCCACTGCACATAAATATTTTATTTTTAGAAAATTAATTGCACGGAAACGACTGAATGGGCAATAATATGATGTATTTATTATTTATGCATACTCATTATAGACTAAATTTGAAATTAGATATATATATATATCCGAATATTTAAGACTTAAACATGGATTTTCACATATATACATACATAAGTATATATAGATTATTATTGTCGATAAAAGGACTAAACTACTTCGTGAATCTTGATAGACAAACACTCACAAGTTAACATGCGAGTTAATACAAAACCATTGGATAATAGATGAAAATAAGTACAAATAAAACACAAATCAAATGTACTGACTTACCCAATATAATAAAAGCCCACGCCATTTAAAGTGTAGAGTTGAACTTGTATCATTTAGAGTTCACATAATAAAATTCCCTTATTAACCAAAATAATGTTGCAATAATTCAATGATATTTACCTACAATGAATATATGCATAAATATGTATAAATATTAATATAATAAAAGGGTTCTACCATTGAATTATATTGATAAATACTTTACAATATTCGTAGATAGGGTATATATATATATATATATATATATATATATTATATATATATATATATATATATATATAACAATACCAACAATGGATTCACATACATTGTTCAGTGGAAAAAAATTTATAGTTGAATAATTGTTTAATAATGTCTATTTTCTCTTGACTGCATATATATATATATATATATATATATATATATATATATATATATATATTAAATTGACGTTTAATGGCAGGATTATGGTCATATATATTACAGTAGCATAGCCAAAAAATTGCTAAATCTAGAAAAGTCAATTCATATAGTATACCTGTTTCATCCTAGTTGGGAACTGGCTATGTGCCTACGAGAATTTTCCCCGATCGGGACTCGAATCGTGGCACATTTATATCTGAGTTGAGCATTCTCAGCACTGTGGCACCCAGACTAGACAATACACACAAATTTCAGTTGTATAATAACTTATGTTGTGATTAACCTAACTTTCAGTTGGAACCTATGTAGCATCCCTCGAGACCTGGATTTCGAACTAGCCATACACCATCTGTTTTATAAAGTAGAAAGCATGCAACCTGGGACAGTTATATTGAATTGAAGCTGAATTGCAGCATTTTATGTACATCTGTTGTCATTATGAGTGCTAATATAATAAATATTATTTTGTTCACGACAGGATTTTTTCAATTAACCTTCGTGGTATTTACGAAAACTGCATTTTTATCCTTGTCGATATTTCGGCATCTTCTTTCGTATGCCTCTTTAGCGGGACCGTTCATCATAAGAATTTAAAGCGAAATAAAACGAGTAATATTTCGTTTAGATGGGTTCATTTATACTGGAACTTAGCCTTTGTTAGTCACAACACAGAACAGGTAATTCATTTCTTCTTATTGGTTGATTACATAACTACAACTGACGTTTCACGAGATAAATATTTTTATGCGCATGTGTGTCTCTGTATGTGTATAACAAAAAATAGTTTAGTCGAATTTAATTCCAGACACAAATATGTTCATTTAAGTGACTTTATAGTGAACTCTACGAGTTTCTGGTGTTGCACTAGATAAGTACACATCATTTGTGTTCGTGTGCGCGTATAGCTGTGAAGTCTTCAGGAAACTTTTATTTTATTCACGTGTACGATCATCTAAGTGCAACTTTTGTGATAACACGTCATTTCCACTTTGCACGTGTTGGACTATTTGTTTATTCTCACTATTTGAGACGTCGTATATATGGTTTCGTCATTAATTACGGAAGGAAAATAGTACTAATACACTTATTATAAATTCATGTCAAGATAAATTGCCAACATCTGGAAATAGTGAAGTTAATAAAGTAAGGAAAGTCAAATAAAAGAATTAACGAAAATTACCTTCGTAAAGTTCGGTTATGGTAATATTGTTAGGACAGTCTCTACTTTACAAAAATATATTGATACGTGACTTTATGAAGAACCAACAGTTGAACTAGAAGGATCGTTGAAAATAAGTTGAATAATAAATCTCAATTATAATTTTACTCCATTATAAATATATTTTTATTTTTATATTTTACACTTCCAAATAATTTCCAGTTCTGAAACAGGCAATCTTCTTTTCGTGTCATGTGTAAATGCTGTGTTCCAAATCATGCCTAGAGATTTCACCACGTCAACTCTCAATATAGTTTCAATTGTTTCCTTAAACAATCTTTTTAGATCGACATGTGTCGATACTCATACCAGTTGATTTCATGTATCCACGATTTTCATTTGTGCTTTGTTAATTTTCACTCATAGTTCCGCAATGATCCGATTGATCTTCATTTCCAAGTACTCGTCGATTCTGTCTTTGTGGTCGCTGGGTACTGATTCGTCCCATCACTCTGAAGCATTCCACACCTGTAGAACTAACTAATGGAAATGAAGGTCAATGTAATCTTGGTGGCATGACGTTTCATTACGTCATTTACAGTACCTTCATTATCAGATTTAAGCGCAAAAGATTCTAACCAATGAA
Source organism: Eudiplozoon nipponicum (assembly GCA_029291075.1). Taxonomy (NCBI): domain Eukaryota; kingdom Metazoa; phylum Platyhelminthes; class Monogenea; order Mazocraeidea; family Diplozoidae; genus Eudiplozoon; species Eudiplozoon nipponicum. The sequence continues at coordinate 249,868 of JAQBSW010000211.1, forward strand.
GTGCAAGGTCCAATCGTTTAACATGTCCACATTTGCATACATTGTTATGTTCCCATTTTACCTTAATTGGGCGCATGTTTTCACCCACATACATACGTTTGCAATCCTTGCATGAAATTTTTCATACTCTTGATGTGTCTAACGCCTTGATTTTTTTCTTTTTGGTTTTGACGTTTACTGTTCGGCGTAAAGAAGTGTTTGAAAACCGTTGGTTTATAATATTTCGGTACTATTGATTTAACTATTCTGTTTAGTTTAGAATCAGGTATTGCTTTGACTCTAAGTTCCACCTCTGTTTTATCAGGTTAAACGTATTTCAACTCACAATTAAATTAAATAACGATTTTATTCATCATTGTTCCTATTAATTTAAGTGGGTGCACATTAGCAACGAATTTTTATCTATAGGTTTTATGTCTGTTAAGGTACAAATCCTAATTGACATTAATTTTCAGATACCAATCTTCATCCCGTACGGATGGCTTGATTTAAAATGGATTTTGAACTCTTTCTTATTGATATGACCTCCAGAAACGGCAATTCACTCAAGGACTAATTTTAAAGTGTAAATTGGTGTTCGCTCAATAGGTTAGTTAAATTTTACAAATTATTTTTCTCGTCCTCTGTTTGATACCAAATGCCAAATATACTATCCAGGAATCGTGCAATCAATTTCGGCTTTTGTAGCGTCCTATCTAAAAGATTTTTTTCAAATAATGCATGAAGACGTTCACTTACGGGATCAAAAATGGTTGTCCCATTGGGACATCTGTAATTTGTTTGTAAAATTCTTTTCTAAATATAGAATAGGTAGAAGCCGTACATATATACATCATCTCCATAATACATGTAAT